>CM032481.1:18404590-18421748 GCA_019059595.1 Marasmia exigua
ACGAAGAGTCCTTAGGTCTGGTTGCAGATAAATAGCTTCAAATTAAACAGATTTCGACCGTGGGCCCTCCCACGGTCGAAATCTGTTCTTTTCCAAACTTGGGCATGAATGGGCCGGCTCGACTGGAGTGATGCCACGGCCTCACAGAAAACCGGCGTGAAGCAGCACTGTGCTGTGTTTCGCTGCGTGAATGAGGGTCCTGGAGGCCCATTCCAGGGGAAATGGGGGCTAAAAGGTTGGCAGTGTACTTGTAAGTCCACTGGTGTCGCGGGTGTTCATGGGCGGCGGGCATGCTTACCATCAGGTGATCCGTTGTCTCGTCTGCCACCTATCAAATAAAAAAAGACATGTTGTTAGTTTCGTGGTTGATTGTACATTGTTTTGAAGTCAATATAATTACATTTAACCTTATTCTAATACTATTTTGCTAAGTTAACATTTCTTATGTCGTCGTCATAGTAAAAATAATTATATGTAAATTATCAAGCTTGAATTTTGTACATAATTAGTTCTCATCATCATCATTTCGGCCAATAGAAGTCCACTGCTGGACATAGGCCTCCCCGAATGTTCTCCACACAGATCGGTCCTGTGCCGCCCGCATCCAATGACCCAGAGAGCAAGGTAGAGGGCTATGCTCGGAATCTCCCTGCGCGATTGTATCAGAAATGATGAATTCCGCAGGAGAACTAAGGTCACAGACATAGCCCAAAGGATTGCATGCCTCAAGTGGCAATGGGCAGGGCACATAGCGAGGAGAACAGACGGCCGTTGGGGCGGAAAGGTCCTCGAGTGGAGGCCACGTACAGGAAGTCGCAGCCGTGGCAGGCCTTCTACAAGGTGGACCGACGATTTGGTGAAGATTGCGGGAATTAGTTCTCATCTAAACTAAAATTGACAACTCAATTCATTTACTACACTCGCACTTATTGACCATGTATGTCGACCATGCCACTAAATTATAAGATAAACTTGTCACGCCAACAGACAAATTGCTAACCTTGTCTCTTGAGACCCAAAATCCCCGCAAAGTGCTAAAAAGTATCACGTGGGACGTTATTCATGTGTCTTCGTTCTTTATTCAAAACTAAACAAAATGGCCGCACAGGGTGGAATAGCCTGACCGGTAAGTGTTGGTAAAGGGAAATATCGTCATTTTCAATTCTGTTGTTTTTCGGAATAAGATAGGGATTTGGACCATTGAAAAAGCATTTTGTTGTCCTATTAATGCTGATTCGCGTAACCTTACTAATGATATTAATAAAATACGTCTATAAGATCAGACACAAGTATTCGACATAATTAACACGATGAGTAGGTGAGCTAATTGACCTAGACGAGACGCAGAAAACTAAATTTCAAATAAGAAACTTGTGGCGATTCGTCCGTATGTAAATGTCGCTGGCAATGAGATGCTGTTAAATTTCATGTTATCAGCAAAACTATAATTATGGTATATTTCACAGATAAACATAAAACAATAATACCTGTATCAAAATCAGTAAAAAAGTATAAAAACAAATAATATAAAAGAGGCTGGTCCAGCCTTCGATTCTCAACAAAACTGAAAAAAGAAGTGGAAATCCCTTTCTGTAAATTGAACCTATATCATCATCAATTCCAATACTGGACACTCCAAATATTTGCCATTTTATCTCGGTTACTGGCTGTTTTTTTAAAAACAAAATAAATTTTAAAATGTGCAGATTGCCAGCAAACGTTTGTTAGGCTTAAACAATCCGACGAAATTCTTCATCCAATTAAATACTTAATAAATAATACAAATACTTTAGTTAGTTACTAGATCGGGGGTCATAGCGTTAAAAATTGTCATGACGAGTAAAATCGAAGAAAATAAATTTTCCTCACTACCATGGCTGTTTTGGCAGCGTACAGTGCGCCCTCTAATATCATCACGAATAGCATCCGGCACTCAGTCTCAATTTGCGACGTATGCGTATGGCGTTTTAAATAATTCGTCTGCTCTGCTAACAAACAAATAGATTAGCGATGCCAAAACAATTTGTTGTAACGTCACGCGCCGCCCATACGCCTAGATCTATCACTATTTTGCTGTAGCAACTTTTTGTACTAACAATGTTCTACAATTTGAACCCAATTTTTTCGAAGTTTCATACAGTACGTAGAAGATACATCGACCCATCGCAAACGGTCCCGAGATACCGTTTTTTATGTGATAGGTGGCAGACGAGCACTTTTACCGATGGGCTCACTCTTACCGAGGTGTCGTAAAAGGCGACTAAGGTAAAGCTGCTGGCATGATCATCAGCACCCAGAGAAGGAAAACTCTGCATTTACATCAAAACCCTCGCCAACCCGTCTGCCAAGCGTGGTGAGTATGGCAATTACCCCTCATGTGATTGAGGGAGGCCCGTGCCCCAGCAGTGGGGACTTAAATGGGCTGATGAGGATGATGATGATGAGCACTTTTACCGTGGGAAAGCCACGCTTCGGCATGAATGGGCCGGCTCGACCGGAGTGGTACCACGGTCTCACAGGAAACCGGCGAGAAGCAGCACTGTGTTGTGTAACGCTGCATGAGTGAGGGTCCGCGGCCCAATACAGGGGAAGGGGTGTAAAGCCACCAGCTTGTTTAAATTACATTTAGTTTCCCGAAGCTATTGTTACAACCATAGGCGGAGACTTATAATTGGAACTGTTTTTTTCTTATTGATATAAGTTTAGTGTATTACCTATTTAGTAGTCTTCCAAAAAAAAAACCGGCCAAGTGCGAGTCGGGCTCGCGCACAAAGGGTTCCGTAGCAGCAAATATACATTATAAAGATTTTATATCATCGCGGATTTTTAAAGGTGTACAATACTGTAGTATATTTTTTGATCTATCTTATAAGGTTCAGCCATCGTTTTCAGTGTAAGCACAATAACTTAACCAAAATTACAGTTAAATCAACCTATCTCAAAAACTATAAGAGATACTTTGATCAAACCAAAAATCGTTGAAAGAGTTAATTAGCATGCATCACCTCTATTTTTTTTAGAATTTTATACCCCGTAGTTATAAAAATAGAGGGGGGGGGACATACTTTTTACGACTTTGAGAGCTGATATCTCAAAAACCGTTCACTTTAAGAAAAATGTTTTTTAGAAAACTTTATATCATTTTAAAAGACCTTTCCATTGATACCCCACACGGGTATGTACATCGAAAAAAAAAATTTCATCCCTCAGTTACATGTATGGGGGGCCCCACCCCCAATTCTTTTTTTTACTATTTAGTGTCATATTTTTGTAGCGGTTCATACAACACATATTCCCATCAAATTTCATCACTGTAGTACTTATAGTTTCCGAGTAAATCGGCTGTGACAGACGGACAGACGGACAGACGGACAGACGGACATGACGAAACTATAAGGGTTCCGTTTTTGCCATTTTGGCTACGGAACCCTAAAAATTGCGGTATCTTGAACACCGAACATAAGAACCTTCTCCTTTTTTGAAGTCAAAATTAGCTCTCTATTTCGATTTAGGTCTGTAAACAATTATTATTAATATTAATAATTATTATTATACACATTACAAATATTTGTGTGCATGAACATGTCTGTTTGTATTGGTCTGGGTGTTTCCTATGTGTGCGGGGAAAATCCAGGTTTTGGTGCGAAAAATAATTAAAAGGCAGCTTTTCCAAATTGGCGGTATAATGAAGTAAGTAAAAAAGTAAATGAGGCCATGACATCAACTGCATAATGCCTAAGAATAAAAAATAAAATTAAAAAATATTTCATGCCGCGTGTCTTGAGCTTACACCACGGAGTTTTAAGTGAAAAGGCTTCAACATGCCCCCGCGCGTTGAAAGCTCCAGCTTTCAACAGAAATTTCTTCTTATTAAGGAAGCCTTCAGATCTTGCTGAATATCTTCAAGACATGTTAACTGAGGTCATAATGTCAGCCGATCATAATATGCCCCTTTGGGCACCAGAAGTGAGGCTACGATACGTGTCCATCTTTACATATAAGGAAAGAAGTTTCCATTCTTCAGGAGCAGTCGGAGCAAAATAATCTTCAGCATTGAGCATATAATCAAGCTCAGCAGAAGCTCCAGCATGATTTAAGGCTCTATCTTATTAAAAGATCCTGAAGACTTGGATCTGGATAAGGATAAGGCGTCTTGTAGAGGCATCGCTCGTAGCTCAGAGTTGGCAGCAACGTAAGTGGACGGCCGTACGAAGTGTCCTGGTGTTAGAAGTGTGATGACATCTGGATCTTCTACTTTTATGTGGAGACGCCGGGAATTTAGAATCGTCTTCATTTTGACCAGTGCATTGATCTTCATGAATGAGCTAATTTATAAGTTACAATTTACCAATACTCTCTTCACAAACTAAATACAGATTATAATCTCAAAGGTCACTGAAGAGAGGACTGATCAGGACTGTAGGCCTTAAGAAAATGATCTACCTAGGCAAAGTGCTGCACAACTAACTCCAAGTTGGTATTAAATAATTAATAAAAAATATAATGAATTGAGCTCTGAACGAAGGTACCCATACCTTCCATATACCTTCTATATAAGGTACATATATTAACAAATGACGATCGTGAGTTTTAAATCAAAATAAATCAATAAACTCGCAATAACTGAAATAAGCAAGCAAGAATTTGTTAAACACCCAATATTAAATGAAATCAGATAATGCACATTTAATTATAAAAAAACAAACGCATTTTTAAATAAAGGGTGACATGGAAAAGTCGCTGCTCTGGTATGTCAACTTTGATCTTACCTAACAAGAATGAGTTCGATAGAAAGTAGGTATTTTTTTAAGTGGTGATAGCAAAGTCACGACTGACTTACTGTCTAATAGTCAACCCTAAATTAGAATAAAAAAAAATAACTTGAGTGCATTTTACTATCTAAGCTTACATGAAATAATTAAATCGATAAGAGGACTGTATTTACATAAGGCGTTATTTCTAATAAGGGTAGGTAATATAAACTTAATTACCAAATGCGACTAAGTCGCGTACTAATTGAAAAACACAAAATTTTAATAGATAAACTAGAATTTATTATTTTTTTTAAATAAATGTGTAGTTAACTTAAGTAATAAGAACGTTGCATTTCAGCAATGTAATAGATTAACCACTTTAAGTTTAATTGAAGAAACTTAGTTATTAAAGTAATAATTAGCATAACGTATCAGTAACTAATAAATCATAATGAAACTTGTAAATAAAGAGTAGAGTAAGATAGTAATTCATTCTTACCATAATTATTAACGGTTTACCGTAAATAGGTTGGAAATTTACCTAACATGAAACAAAAGGGTTACTGTACTGTACATAACAATTTCCTTTAGGAGGAAAATGTGATGATGACCTACGGCTTTTAATATTGGATTGCCAAGTTTGATTACGTTGCCTCTGATTATGAGAGTCATCACGAGAATTTAACTTCCTAAAGTCACATCTCATATTTTTAAATGATGAGCAAATCATGCTCCTGTTAATGGGACCAGAAATGACCCAGCCAAGTTTGGTTTCCGTTAGTACTGGCATTCCGTCGCCTAATTTAATTCTCTGGCTCCCTAATAAGTCCCAGAATACATCAGCCCCTAAAATTATGTCAACCGAAGCAGGCGTGTAAAAAGTGGGATCCGCTAAACGGATATCAGATGGTATATTTAAGTCAGAAATATTAACCTTGCGATTCGGTAATTTTTCACTAATGGTTGGCAACACAAAACATTGTAATTTAGTAAAATAATCGTTATTAAGTGACTTCATGGACACGTGACACATTTTATTGATTTTTGTCACTGCATCATTAATACCCTGAAGGGATCTATTCACATTACAAGTAGGTAGGTCAAGCCTTTCATACAGTGATTCGGTCATGAGACACGACGTACTTCCAGTATCGAGGACCGCGCGAGCAATGTGTTCGTTGTTGTGCCTATCAAACAGTTTGACCAACGCCGTAGACAACAACACTTCACCAGAAGCACTGCGCGCTGGTGTCACGCTGGCGGACAGAGCTACGTCGGCGTCAGCCACGGGAGACGACGGGTTGTGGTTGAGATTGACCTCTGAGGTGGAAAATGAAGTATCAGGCTTATTATGAAATTGAATATGAACAAGCGTGTTATGCTTGCGGTGACAAAATTTGCAACCAACCTTTTTGCAACGATTAGCAAAATGACTATTACTGAAACAATTATAACAAATTTTGAATGATTGTAAAAGTTGCAATCGTTCTTTATTAGGCAATGCTAAAAACTGAGGGCAAATACTAAGATCATGATCTGAGTTGCACTTAGGGCAAGCTTGAAATTGAGTGTGAGAACGGGTGAGACTATTACTGTTGACGGAAACTAAAGTTTTAAGCTTGGATTGACCTTTATTGCAAGGGGAATGATGATGAGTAGAGTCGCTGCGTGTGGATGATAACTCGAGCGTCTCATACAAGTCGGCGCGCTGTCGGAGAAATGATATGAATGATGTAAATGTAATGCGCTGATTTTTGTCTAAGCGACCTTTATACTCCTCCCACTCGCGAAACGTTTTAGTATCTAACTTATGCGTGCTGATATGAATCAGAAGTGTGTCCCAGTGTTGGACAGGTTCACCTAACGACTGTAATGCACGCAGGTTCTTATTTAATTGGTCAATCAGGCACTTTAAGGTTGTGGAGGATTCCTTTGTAATAGGCTCGATATTAAATAATGATGACACGTGATTTTGAATCAATAAGTGTTTATTGTCAAACCGATCACAAAGAAGCCTCCACGCAACATTATAATTTTGAGCCGAGAACTCGATGGACTGAATCACCAGAGCAGCAGACCCTTCCAAGGAAGCCCTTAGGTAGTGGAATTTATTCACATCATCTATGTCACAATTTGAATGAATTAAGCTGGAAAATGTATCATGGAATTCAAGCCAGCTTTCGTAACATCCACTAAATTTCGGTAACTGTATAGTGGGTAATTTAACGAGTCGGTTACTTACTGATTTTCCAGAATCATGACTAGAATCACGGGTGGTGTCATGCTGCGACTTGGCATAAGTATTTAACAATTCTTGAGCCATAGCGATCGCCTTATAATAATTACACTCGAACTCGGATCGTTCTGTCAGTCTCACATTCACGTCATCAGCTAAACACTCTAAGCTGATTTGTACCTCGTCAAATTTATCATACATCAACTCAAGCTTGCTGAGCCGTTTTTGCAATTCATTTGCACAAAGCGGAGTTAATAATGAATCACCAAGTGAAGTAAAATAATTAGAAAATAAAGTTAACTGGCCTTTATAGCTGCCTCTCTTCCTAATCAGTTCCTTCTCTTCAATCATCTTTGAGAACGTAGGAATAATAAGCTTACAAGAACCTGAATATAAATAAAAACAATGTTAACAGACAATGTTTGACACCCTATACTTATCGGTAGTTTTAACAATCTAACATTCAGTACAAAACTTTTACTCAACACATTTGTATTATTTGGGATCACAAAATATTTTTAAATAAGGTGACCTAATATCTAATTGTCATTAAATAACTGTAAATGTTCACCAAATAAAATGTACAATTCTAAAACAAACAATAAATGCAGTAAAATTAAATTTGTGCTAATGGTCACACACACATGCGCAACAAAGCGCGGCGTCCTACCAAGATACCTAGTTAGTGCAAAATCGCTGGTAAACAAACGACAAATTATCACAAAATAAGTGTAAACTAACTAGTTCTGGGATGCAACAAATCAATTTAATTAAGTTTTACGCAATTATTAGCGACATTCACTTGAACAATTACAAAAAATAACAACAAAATATAATGTACTGACCTCCGTATGAACATTTACTACCTTTACATGAGAGTATTGGGTTGAAATTATTAATTCCCCTAATTAATTCTGGTCCAAATAATAATATTTTCAATAATCCGGCGTAGAATAGGGCCATGTGCGGGGAAAATCCAGGTTTTGGTGCGAAAAATAATTAAAAGGCAGCTTTTCCAAATTGGCGGTATAATGAAGTAAGTAAAAAAGTAAATGAGGCCATGACATCAACTGCATAATGCCTAAGAATAAAAAATAAAATTAAAAAATATTTCATGCCGCGTGTCTTGAGCTTACACCACGGAGTTTTAAGTGAAAAGGCTTCAACACTATGTATTATAAGAACCTGTGCGGATAAAGACTGGGATCAGAAATGGCGGCGCATCTATTCATTTCTCGCTCGCACACCTACGAGTGCGAGTATAGACGCAAATAGTGTGCGAGCGAGAAGTGAATAGATGCGCCGCCATTTCTGATCCCATTCTTTATCCGCACAGGTTGTATCTATTTACAAAAGTATAATATGTATATATTTGTAATCCCACTGTTGATTCTGATATTCGTAACACAGGTGCTTGTGCTACCTATCTCAGAGTCAGATCAATGTACGTGATGTTGTTAAATATTTATTTATTTATTTATAATTACACGCCTTTAAAGTCATAAAACAAATGTTGTTCACAATGGTTGGTAGAACACAATGTCTACCGTGGGAGAGCCAAGCTTCGGCATGAATGGGCCGGCTCGACCGGAGTGGTACCACGGTCTCACAGCAAACCGGCGAGAAGCAGCACTGTGTTGTGTAACGCTGCATGAGTGAGGGTCCGCGGCCCAATACAGGGGAAGGGGTGTAAAGCCACCAGCTTGTTTAAATTACATTTAGTTTCCCGAAGCTATTGTTATAACCATAGGCGGAGACTTATAATTGGAACTGTTTTTTTCTTATTGATATAAGTTTAGTGTATTATTTAGTGGACTTCCAAAAAAAAAAAAATTGGCAGCGCACTTGTTATCCTACTGGTTTCACGGGTGTCCATAGGCTGCGGCAATCGCAGACCATCAGGTGATCAGTCTGCTTGTCTGCCACCTATCACATAAAAAAACTGACGTGCGAAAACTCAGCGAACGAGGTCTGGCGTGATTTCATCTGGCTCGAGACTGAATATAGTAGCGATCTCTTGAATTGTAGCCAAAACTCAACTGGGTTTATGTACATCATCATCATCAGCCCATTTAAGTCCCCACTGCTGGGGCACGGGCCTCCCTCAATCACATGAGGGGTAATTACCATACTCACCACGCTTGGCAGACGGGTTGGCGAGGGTTTTGAAATGCAGAGTTTTCCTTCTCTGGGTGCTAATGATCATGCCAGCAGCTTTACCTTAGTCGCCTTTTACGACACCTCGGTAAGAGTGAGGGTGGCCTATTCTACTCTGCCGGGCACCACACGGCTTAGGGTTTATGTACGGTTAGCCTCAAAAGTAGTTTAAGACTTTAGTACCATGTCAAAGTAACTGTTCTGCCTATTATAGTCTGTTTCTAAAGGGTACGTAAAAAATGTTACTTCGACATGGTACTAAAGTGTTAAGCTACTTTTGATGCTGATCGTACCATTGGAGTAGTAGGTGAAAATATTAAATACGTCATATAATAAAAACAATCATGTAAACTATATATTCTAGATGTCGAAAGATATACCAACATAGGTAGGTACCTAATAATCTGGGTAGATTGAAAAAAGTTCGATTTAACCAAATTGACCCGACCAGCAATCGAACCCGGAAATTACCGCGTTTGGGCGCAATACGCGAGCTTGTCAAATGTTGACTGTTTATTAATTCAAAATTTTTCTTGATCTTTTCATTCAACATCCTCTAATTTTTTTTTGCAAAATTAACATAATTATTCTTTAGTCAAAAAAGGTTAATTAAAATTGTAACTTTTTGATATCGATCAGCATTAAAGGTATGATAAACATCACTCAACCCTTTTATTTGAGTAGGACAATCTGTACATGTTTGTATGAAAAATGTTCTACGAAAAAAAAAACGCCTTCCAAAACCACGAACCAAAGAGTAAAATAATAATTTTAACACTTCACATTACATTTGGTAACAGTACACCCGAAAAAAGGTTGGTAGTGTTTTCGTAGAAAACTTTTTTCATGTTTTTAAGTGTCTTATTTTTCCGGCAGCAGCCTCCCGTACCCTCCCCCCCCCCCCCCACACACATTTCCCTCGTCAAATAAGTAACAGCTTAAATGTGCGTATAGTACCTACCTATTGAAAAAATATATATTGACCGGAGTGATACCACGGCCTTACAGAAAACCGGCGTGAAGCAGCACTGTGCTGTGTTCCGCTGCGTGAGTGAGGGTACCGGAGGCCCAATCCGGGGGATAGGGGGGGTTTAAAGGTTGGCAGCGCACTCCACTGGTGTCGCGGGTGTCTATGGGCGGCGGCAATTGCTTACCATCAGGTGATCTGTCTGTTCGTCTGCCTACCTATTACATAAAGAAAAAATCAAAATCAAAATCAAAATCAAATAATTCTTTATTTGCATAGGCTTGTACACAGCACTTACAAATCGTCATACATTTGAATGATTTAAAACTATTTATAAGTACTTATGTAATAATTTACATGTTAATACATATATATGTTGATACATAAAATATACTAAAGAAATAAATAAACATAATGCGATTCTACCACCGGCTCGGAAAGTTGTTTCTGGTCGAGAAGATCCGGCAAGAAACTCGCCAGTTACTCTTTTTAATCGCCAACTTTTTTACAATGGTCTATTATCCTCATACCAAGTCATACAGTCTAATGCAACACAAAATATAATGAAGCAAATTAAAAGCTAAATATGAGGTAAACCGAAGAGGACCAGTCCCCAAAGGTGGCACCTGTTCACAAGTATGACGTATGTGTCAGCCATCATTTCACTCAACCATATAAGAGGGAATGTAATGACCCGCCACATAACGCCACCACCTCAGAGACATTTGAGTGAGCATGACTACTTAGGTTCCCCTCATAGGTCACAGAGTACTTAATCCAATACTAATAAACTGCAGGACGAGGTGTACAATAGTAGGTGGTTAGCATCTTGTCAATTGTTTGATTAATCAATACTAATCAATTTGTATACAATAATAAATGCTGCTAAGCCTAATTTATTAAAATTGATTAATTATATAATAATAGTGATTTCAGTAAATATTTATAAAATTACTACATGTGTGCAGGCACGGAGGTCATTATGTCCACGAATCCTTATCATTTAAGTAATCTACAATTTTATAGTATCCTTTACTCATTAAACAGGTTTTCACGTGGGATTTAAATTTATGCGTTGGTAACTCAATTACATTTTGTGGCAACTTATTGTACATTTTAATACTTTGTCCAACAAATGAACTAATAATCTTTTGGAGCTTCAGATTTGGAATCGCGAGCTTGTGTTTATTTCTAGTGTTAAAACCATGACAATCAGATTTTTTAGAAAAAATATCAATGTTCTTACGCACGTACAAAATACAGTCCAAAATGTATTGGGAAGCTACAGTTAAAATGTCGATATTCTTAAACAGTTCTTTCAGCGAATCGCGAGGCCTAAGGTTGTATATGGAGCGGATGGCCCTCTTCTGCAATACAAAAATAGTTTGTATCTCAGCCGCCGACCCCCACAACAAAAGACCATATGACATTATACTATGAAAATAACTAAAATAAACCAGTCTCGCGGTTTCAATATCAGTCAGATGTCTGATCTTCTTAACCGCATATGCGGCGGAACTAAGTCTTCCCGCCAAGGCTGCCAAGTGTGGATTCCATTGAAGTTTGGCATCCAGTGTAATACCTAAGAAAATTGTCGAATTAATAACTTCAATGTGTTCATTATTCATAACGATGTTAGTGTTGACCTGCTTTACATTGGGCATAGTGAATTTTACACATTTGCTTTTCTTGGCATTTAAAAGCAAGTTGTTAGTTGTAAACCAATGTAGCACTTGTGAGAGGGTGTCATTTACGTCGTCAAACGTATCTTTTCGACGGTCAACGTTAAAAATCAACGAGGTATCATCAGCAAATAACACTACTTCACAAAGATCTTGTGCAAAGTAAGGGAGGTCATTTATGTATATTAGGAAGAGCAGAGGTCCCAATATTGATCCTTGGGGCACTCCCATTAATAGAGGGGCGCCTGAAGAGTCAGTTCCATTGACACTGACTTTCTGAAGTCTATCTGATAAGTAAGAATTTATCAAACTTAATGCATTATTTAGAACACCATAGTGAGCTAACTTCAACAATAATGTTTGATGCTCAACGCAATCAAACGCCTTCGAGAGGTCACAGAAAACACCAATTGCATCCTGTTTGTTTTCCCATGCATCAAAAATATACTTAATAAGTGCAACTCCTGCGTCAGTGGTTGACTTACCCTTGGTAAACCCAAATTGTTTACTATGAAGTAAGTCGTTAACTTTAAAATGAGACAGCAACTGAACGAATATGACTTTTTCAAAAATTTTACTCAGTGCTGGTAATATATAAATAGGCCTAAAGTTAGAAGGGTCACTTTTTTCACCTGATTTAAATAACGGTATGATTTTGCTGTACTTCATTAAGCTAGGAAACTGACCCTCATCAATACATCTGTTGAATATCGTTGCCAAATGGGGTGCAATAACTAGTATTATATTTCTTAAAATTTCTACTGATATTCCCCAAAGATCTTCAGTTTTTTTCATATTCAGATCTTTGAAAGTTTTAACTATTATCTCGGAGGTTACATGGTTAAATTTGAAAGGCGTTTGACACTCGGCAACATTTGCTTTAAGTAATGAGATAGCAAGATACGAACTTGAATTTAATGAACTTAAAAAAAAACACGTAGTTAAAGAAATCGAAATGTTTACTGACACAATCTGTTGTTTAGCATTCTTCACAAATAAATAATATTGTTATTACAAAGAGTAGCAAGAGTTTCTTAAAGGTCGGCAACGCAACAGCGACTCCTCTGATCGCGGCGGTGACTACTTACCAGCAGGTAGCCGTTGGCATGTTTGTCGCCTCTAATATAAAAAAAATTACATATTTGAAATGTGCTAAAAAAGCTCTTGCATTTGATACCTCACACGGTACCGTCAAGCATTTTTTTTTAGTTCCTTACTCTAAGTCCCCTAGAGGGCGCTGTAGTTAATTTAACATGACGTCATGTCGCCTATAACCAGATTCTAACGACACCTTATTTGTTAAAATATGATAACTAGTTTAGAAGTTATGAGGGAACAGATGAACAACCATACATACATACAGGTCAAAATTACTCTCCTTTTTGCTTCGCCGTTGTCGGGTAAAAAGAGGACGAATGCCTCTCCTGAATTGTAAATGTAGAGATAATAGTCTATCATGTAACGTATCTCTGACAAAATTGTGCTTCGAGCATTTTGTTGGCATTCCATGGCACTAGCTATATTCTAACTTGTACTATAAGCATGTAATGCTTATTATTATGCAGCTTTTATAAAGACTATACTGAACTCTTTGAAACTTGAAAACTTTAAACCTAAAGATACTCAAAGTATTAAGTCAAAGTTTCATGTAAAGTTATCATTCCATCCCCATCATCTCGATGGATGGCGTCTAAAACTGTACGCTTTCTACCACGTACCTCAGTTCTGTGGAACGGTTTGGCTGCGGGAGTATTTCCCAACGGCTACGACTTAGGGACCTTTAAGAGAAAAGCGTACTCTTTTTTAAAAAGGCCGACAACTTCGCGGAAGGTCATGGGCGGCGTTGATTACTTTCCATCAGGTAACTCACTTGCTCGTTTGTCGCCTCTGGCATAAACTTGGAACAATAAAAATATAGAAAATTCTACAATGTAGACCATGTGATTCTTTTAGAAAAACCTTTATAAATTAATTGAGAAACCTTTACAAAATAATTGAGTTTCTTTTACCATGGCTTTTACTTAAAATCAATTTGAAACTGTCCTTTTGTTTCACGTTATTAGATAAATACAGTAAATAACTTAATTTAAATCCAACTCCTAATTATTTGATTGAGAAAAACTCTACCAAATCTATTGAATTAAAACTCTTTTGTTTCGTGGCCGGAATATTTTTCATATTATTAGGTAAAGTAAAATTTCCAACGTTAGAAAGTTTTCTAACAATTAGAAAAATATTCTTTTTAAAACTCTTTTAAGTTAAAAATATATCTAAGTACAAATGCCTGCTAGAGCAGAAGCCCAAGATGGCCAGACTTTCGATATTCTAAAATTTGTTTTTTTTTCTACTACTAGTTTTTTTTGTTCTCCCAGGGGAAATGCATTACGCATACCCGTCCGCCGGGGGGTGGACGGGTTATGTCGGACTCCGTTATGTCTACCGACTAAAACCCCTGGGCACCCTCTCATCGTCCAAAGTGGGGGGTTGTGGTGACGGGCACGAAGCCATGTGCACAACCCCCCTAATGGAGCCCCCCCGGGACAGCCGAGGGTGACAGCCGTCCCTAACAAGCACTGGAAGTGACCCGTGCAATGCCGGCGCAGGTGCTATGCTAGTTGCTACTACTCCCTTAACCCCGATCATTTTGATCAGTGGCATTTTAATTTTCTTTATCCCTTCTATATTTTCATGAAAGGGTTAACCGTTTTATTTACTTACACTTAGCTGTATTACTAATCCATTTCTTATTCTTTGTAGCAAAAAATGCTGTTTTCTTATTCTTAATACAATAACAATGATTTTAATTTTAAATTCATCATCATCATCATCAGCCCATTTAAGTCCCCACTGCTGGGCACGGGCCTCCCTCAATCACATGAGGGGTAATTGCCAAACTCACCACGCTCGGCAGACGGGTTGGCGAGGGTTTTGATATAAATGCAGAGTTTTCCTTCTGATGCTGCTGATGATCATGCCAGCAGCTTTACCTTAGTCGCCTTTTACGACACCTCGGTAAGAGTGAGAGTGGCCTGTTCTACTCTGCCGGGGCCACACGGCAATTTTAAATTCATTTCAAACATATTATCCTAAATACAATAA
Organism: Marasmia exigua; assembly: GCA_019059595.1. Lineage (NCBI taxonomy): Eukaryota > Metazoa > Arthropoda > Insecta > Lepidoptera > Crambidae > Marasmia > Marasmia exigua. The sequence continues at coordinate 18,419,486 of CM032481.1, forward strand.
TAATAATTTAAGTTCCATTTGAATAAGTTACAGTACAATCTAATACAATTACGGTACAGTTGGATACAGTTACAATACAAATTAATATTTAATACAATAACAATAATTTTAATTTTTCTTCCATTGTAATACTATTTCAATACACTAAATTAACTTAAATTCCAATACCACATCGCTACCGCATCGCAGCGTCACGCTACATCAGACTGTGTCGCGCTAGAGTGCACAATGGCGCGCCGCGACATGTTGTGTCATAGTGCGCCGCACTACGTCGCGCCCAACGTCAACACTGCGCAGCGATACGACACACGGACACTGAGCACAGTATTACATTAACTACTTTTAATTTTAAATTTCAGGATAATTTGGAATGTTAGTATAATAAATGTAAAATAAATGAAATATTTAGGAGTTAAAGAATAATAATACCGAGATGTATGTCTGCGGCGCGCTGCGGCACGGTACGTCACACTATGATCCAGTATATCGCGTTATGACGCACTGCGTCGCGTTATGACACATCGCGTCAACGCATTGTGGGAGAAAAATCTTACATATTTAAATCTTGGAAAGTTCTTACCTGTGTTGGAGACGCGCTGGGAATCTCCTAGCTTTTTTTATGTCATAGGTGGCAGACGAACAGACAGATTAACCGATGGTAAGCGATTACCGCCGCCCATAAACACTTGCAACACTAGTCAGGTCAATCTTTCCCTCGAATTGAGCTTCCGGTACCCTCACTAACTCTGCGTAACACAAAGTAGGCGCGCGCCGCGCCTACTTTGTGTTACGCAGATCATGCCGGTTTGCTGTGAGGCCGTTTCTCTCCGGAAATGGCGAAAATCTGGTCGTCATCGGCTCTTAGTCTACACATTTTATTAATCGAGTGAAAACGGCCGTATGTCAATCCAGCTAGCCCAATTCTTCTAGGAAATTGGCCAGTGCTTTGCCGTTGGCGTATGCTTCCCGGTGGTCCCCGGCAGAATAGAATAGGCCACCCTCACTCTTACCGAGGTGTCGTAAAAGGCGACTAAGGTAAAGCTGCAGGCATGATCATCAGCACCTAGAGAAGAAAACTCTGCATTTATATCAAAACCCTCGCCAACCCGTCTGCCAAGCGTGGTGAGTATGGCAATTACCCTTCAGGTGATTGAGGGAGGCCCGTGCCCTAGCAGTGGGGACTTAAATGGGCTGACGATGACGATGACGTTTCTCTCCGGAAATGGCGAAAATCTGGTCGTCATCGGCTCTTAGTCTACACATTTTATTAATCGAGTGAAAACGGCCGGATGTCATTCCAGCTAGCCCAATTCTTCCAGGAAATTGGCCAGTGCTTTGCCGTTGGCGTATGCTTCCCGGTCGTGACTGCCTCGGTGGCGTAGTGGTTAGTGGGGCGCACTTTAAACCGACGGCTACCGAGTTCTCGGGTTCGATCCCTGGGTCGGGTCAAAAATTTGTACCTAAGTTTTCGGTTAGAAATACATAGTGTTAGGCCGGAGTCTGAGCGTTGGCGGTCTTGTACCCCCGTGCCTCGGAAAGCACGGTAAGCCGTTGGTCCTGCGCCCAGTCCCTCTCCGGTCGTGTCACGCTGGTGTCCCATCGGAATATGAGGATAAGGGATTAGAGAGTGCACTCTTGTTCGCGCACACGCTTGAGCACTTTAAGAAATTGATTATGGGATATCAGGGAAAATAAATAAATTGAGACAACATCACATACATTGTCCTGACAAACGAGCAAACGAGTCACCTGATGGAAAGTAATCATCGCCCATGAACATCCGCGAAATCAGAGAGATCGCTAAAGTGTTGACGGCCTTTTTAAAAAAGAGTACGCTCTTCTCTTGAAAGTCCCTAAGTCGTAACCGTCCGGAAATACTCCTGCAGCCAAACCGTTACACACTTATAGCATTTGCGGCATTTCTTTATTGTTCAACTGATACATTTTCTTACGGAATCATATCTTGAACTGCTGATGATGACATAAATGAATGAATGAGACATTTATTAGCCCAAACAAATACATAACAGGTATCACACGAATTAAAATTTATTTTTTTATTTAAAACTTTATTGCACAAATTATGATACAATTGCCAAGACGCATTCTAGGATATGAGATAGAGATAGACATTCTAAGATATGGGAACAATAGTAAAAACAATAAGAATCATCGTCATCATCGTCAGCCCATTTAAGTCCCCACTGCTGGGGCACGGGCCTCCCTCAATCACATGAGGTGTAATTGCCATACTCACCACTTG
>CM032481.1:19021848-19577970 GCA_019059595.1 Marasmia exigua
AAATACATACTTATAATGATAACATAGCAAAAACCCAGACCAATACAAACAAACATGTTCATGCACACAAATATTTGCACTGTGCGAAGATCGAACCCGCAACCCTTGTATCAGAGGCAGCGTGCACTACCACTGTTCCAATTGGGTCGTCGAAATACCACCATTTACTTTTATCATCTGAATCACACTCAAAGAGATTTAACAATATATTACACTGCTATAAAAGACGTAAAAATATGAATTTCAAAAGAAAGGAACAGGGTTAATTCAAATATAAATTAAAATCCTTATAAAACCATAAATAATAAAAAAGTGGTCTGTCGCCAACATCGATATTAAATAACCATCATTAACCTTTGTTAGCTAAAACGGTGTTATAGAGCAGTTTTGACAAAATATTTTCATATAAAATTTTCGAAAATGGAATGAAAACTGCTTTGTAACACCGTTTTAGTTAACCATGGTTTAAGAAACATTTATGAATAAGACCCTTAAGTTTATTTACACTGAAATGTAAAATTCAGTGGTTAGGTATGTAAGGGCCGATTTTTTGATACGTAGTTACCTTTTTGTTAAATTAACTATAGTTAACTGTCTAACCAATAGTCAAAGTGACAGCATCACAAAGTGTCGTGATTCCTTGTAATATGACAATTGACACTAGAACACACACTAGCGACGCCAATTGATTTAAATTGTTAGCAACTAAACCGGATATCTTTTCAACAATTCACAAGCTGCAGCCTCTCAAAAAACACTTATGCTATTTATTTAATACTTTAACTTAACTTTTAAGTCTACTTTTGTACTCAAAATTTGAATTATCTACAGTTATGGCGTTAATACAAATTTCGAGTGCAAAAACAGATCAAAATGTAGTGCTAAATAATTCAATAAATATTATAAATGTTTGCTAAGAGACCCCCGTTCCGAAATTGTTTAAAATAGATCCGGTTTAGTAGCTAACAATTAAGACGATAGGTGTCGCTAGATAGGGTTACTATTCCTCAAAAATACATTTTGGCTATATTTGACCATTGCTTACTTTTTTAAACCATTAGATCAGTCACGGATCAAAAAATTGGCCCATAGTGAGTTAGGATCGAAAGATCAGTACCCTTACCATGAGTTTGAAAAACTGTTCTCGCTATCGAAAACTATCGCTTTGTCCCTTTCATTGTGGTGCATGTGAAAGAGAGCAATAGTTTTGGATAGCGAGGATAGTATTTCAAACTCATGGTAGGGCCTCAGTTGGTGGGTTATGGGTAACAATGGACAAACTATCACTTTACCCATTATGTTGGAGTCCCTAAGTGAGGCAAGGGCATCAAAAGCTTTCATTCACTAATTTTCCGGTCACAATAGATCTTGTTTCGAAGGACTTTCTGATTATCGGGTCGGACCCGGAGTAAATTAGGTCAGAGACATTTTTTTTTACATTATTTTTAATAATAATTCTCACAACATCTCATACGATGACCTGATTCCGTACTAAGTAGCTTAAGCACTTGTGTTATAGATATCAGACGACAGAGGTACACAAATATATACTTAAATACATATATTACACCCAGACACCGAACAAACACAAGTGTTCATCGCACGAATGTTTGTCCAGGGTGGGGATCGAACCCACGACCTTTGGCGTAAGAGGCAGGGTTACTACCAATTGCGCCATCCGGTCAGTCAACCATTAACAACAATTATGGCAGACAAACGAGCAGACGGCTAACCTGATGGTAAGTGATACCGCCGCCTATGGACATCTGCGACACACGAGGCATCACAGATGCGTTGTCGGCTCTTAAGGGAGGAATAAGCTCTTTTCTTGAAGATCCCCGGGTCGTATCTGTTCGAAAACACCATCGTTGGTAGCTGATTTCATAGTTTAGTTTTACTACGCGCGACTACATAGTTTTACGAAGTGACGTGAGAAGCGCACTGTGGTGGAATAAAATCCATCCAAGTGATGTGGGTGAAATTTGGAGTTCTGGCGTGATGTACGATGGTAAAAATTTGCAGCTGGAATAAAGCCGAACAGCTCCTCAGAACACTCCCCATTGTAGATGCGGTATAAAACACATAGCGATGATGAAAGGATCAAGCGTGTCGGAAAGAGCCTGGTCGTCGATAATTCTGACTGACCTTCGCTGGATACGGTCTAGAGGAAGAAGCTGATACTTGGGAGCTCCAGCCCAGAGGTGAGAGCAATAATCCATATGAGGACGCACCTGCGCCTTATAAAGTTGCAAGAGGTGCCTCGGCATAATTATAAAACATCGATAGAATGCTAAACACTCATTTCACTCGGAATTATGGAGTTGTGATCTGGGATCCATTCCCAGACGGAGAGCCCCACATAACCCACGTCTGCCCCCACCGACGGGGTTTGCATAAGGAATGGTCCTCCCGAGGGCCGCATTTTCCCAGCGAAACCAAAAAAAGGTAGCTGAAAATAATGCTTACTATTTTATTATAGGAATGCTGTTGGTTCTGATATCCGTAACACAGGTGCTTGAGCTACCTATTTCGAAGTCAGACCAATTTATGTATATATATATAAGTAGCCTTTGCATCTTGTCAGATGTTTTAAGTAGCAACTCGGGTAAGGGCACTGCATTTACGATTCGTGGCTGTACAAGCCGTTTCGCGAGTGTGCTCTTCGTCCGCGTTTGCGGCAAACGAAAAGAGAGTTGACGGGCGGGGGGTTGTCAGCATGACGTTTTGCTCGCTTTGCGGTGAATTGGTCGAACCAGGCTTGGTCGTGTTGGGCTATGCCTTCGGACACATTCCTCCTCCAGCTGAGGCGTTCGGCAGCAAGCTCCTTCCAACCGGATATCGGGATGCCAAACGCATTCATGTCTCGCTCAACGCAGTCCTGCATTGGTCTACCGACTGGTCTCTTACCGCAAGCTACCTCTCCAAGAAGAGTTTGCCTTGGCAAACGGGTGTGCTCCATGCGCGCGACCCGTAATAGAAAAAATGTGAACCAATAAATGGCAAGCTCAATACATTCGTCGATTTATTTGATCTGTTATTGGATTTGTTATTGGAAAAAAATCTTCCATAGAGTAAGACAATAATAGTCTGGTTAGTTTCGTCTCAGTAGATCATAAACTTAGACCCGATTCGACCCCTGGAAGAACACTGTTATTCTATACTCTATGTCTGATATCTGTAACACAAGTGCTTAAAATACTTATAGTACGGAATCAGGTCAACCTATGAGATGTTGTGAGAATTATTATTATTATTATACAAATATGCCGTTATACCATACATTTATCCACGAATAAAGGGTGGTCGAGATTCTGGCGGTAGGATTCAAACATTCCGCGTGGGCTGATACAATTCAAAGGTTTTAATCTAGTATCTAGTGGTTTTTAGTAAACCAATTTGTTGTTTCTTTGTGCAGTGAAGTGCCGCAATGTGATCCCGGTAATAAGATTCGTGGAACTGTATCGTTTTTAACATTGCTATTGTGTGTCGAGTGAGTCAAGTGACAATTTGCTTGGACCTAATAGAATCTTAAAACCTGCGATTGTGTTTAAAGTTGTATCGGCAGAGTCCGTAGGTCGATAAAATGCAAAACACCGGGGATTTATTGAGTGACTGTGACCTTGACTGGCTTCGACAGTTGAATATCCACTTATTCTCAATAAGTTATTTGACATTGGCAAAATATCTTCGGGTAGAGCCATAATATAATAAAAAGGTTGGTTGAATCGGGCCTTACAAAGTAATTGTATCCCATTGTAAGCGAGCTGTTTTTCTGAGAGAAACAATATTTAACTTTTAAATATTATCTTGTAATATAAGAAAGAATGTTAAACCAGTAGCGGTTGGTTTAAAGGAAGGTAACATAGATATAGCCAGTGACCGCTCTTTGTCGCTCCACAGTCAACGAGTTGGCCGCTAGTTCGAGGCTTGTAAGTTGCTTCACACTCAACAAATTTTGACAGCTCGTTGGAATCTTATAAGTCTTATAAGTCAATCGACATAGAGGGTACGGTCAGCGAACGTAGGGCTGTTTCAGTTAGATGGCAAAATCGCTTGCATTGAGGTATGCACCAGCAGGGGTTATCTTCGCCCACCCTGCTACGTGTGCAGGCGATTTTCGCCTAGCGCTGGTACACCGGAAAATTCATCGTCTACGTAGGAACTCCTCAGGTTTTCCCGACAAAATGTAGTTATAGATAGCAGACGATCAGACGGATCACCTGATGGTAAGTGATTGCCGCCACCCATTGACACAAAACTAGTACAGTCACGAGTGCGCTGCCAACCTTTGAACTCCCCTGTCCATCGGATTGGGCCTCCGGCACCCTCCACTCACGCAGCGAAATACAGCACACTACTGCTTCACGCCAGTTTTCTTTGAAGCCGTGGTATCACCCCGGTCGAGCCGGCCCACTCATGTCGAAGCGTGGCTCTCCTTTTTTTTAATGTAATAGGTAGGCAGACGAACAGACGGATCACCTGATGGAAGCAATTGCCGCCGCCCATGGACACCCGCGACACCAATAGAGTCAAAACCGCGCTGCCAATCTTTAAACCCCCCTATCTCCCGGATTGGGCCTCCGTTACCCTCACTCACGCAGCGAAACAAAGCATAGTGCTGCTTCACGCTGGTTTTCTATGTGTTTCTCCAACTGTTAATGTATGAATAAAACGCGTTCTCATCACACAACCATAAGCTCGCCTGGCAATGCCAAAGCACATCTCGAAATTAATTTACGCTCTTTCTTGTTTTGGCATAAAGTTACATATTTGAACATTTTTCTGTTATTATTTTAATTTTACAATTAAGTATGCATTAACGCAGTAGGAACCTTTATCTAATAATGTCAAGGGCTGGCAATATTGTATTTGGCGTAACAACCCACACCCCCCACTTCTGTAGCTCGAAGCCCATCATTGCACCCACGAAGGTGAATGTCAAGCTACTGATTTCATTATCACTGTTTATTAGGTTACATTGGGTTAGACAGACTGGGGCGAGATATTTAATTTAATTATAAGGTACTTATCGCGGGCTATATTGGAAACGCGGTACGTCGTTTTAATAATACCTACAATAATTTGATGACATGAGCGACAGAACAGATTAATTTCTATAATGTATCAATACGGGGATTAACACGATATTTATTATGTGAAACAACATTGTGTACTCACATATTTGGCGGCGGACCGCTCCGCTCGTGACCACGGCTGCTGTAACGTAACCGAAACGTCGAGCCAAATATGTGAGTACACAATGTTGTTTCACATAATAAATATCGTGTTAATCCCCGTATTGAACATTATAGTTATAATGCAACGCGAAAATCTAAAAAAGATTAATTTCTGATTCGATCGATTGGGAATATAGATCGATTGTAGAATAAAATTAAATAAAATATAATTTTTTTAAAGTCTTTATCAAAGTATATATTTTTTTTGAAGTTTGATTTATTCACGACTAATAATAAGAGACCGGCCAATCTCAACGATCAGCCACGTACGTCGGATATATTAGTGCCCAAGTATCGCGCAAACACAAGTGCACTCTCTACATTAGCCTCATATTCCGATGGGACACTAGCGTGACACGACCGGAGAGAGATTGGGCGCAGGACCTACGGCTTAATGTGCTTTCGGCAGCCGGGTGCAAGACGGGCAACTTCCAGACTCTGGGCTGACACCAAGAATTTCTTACCGAAAACACACATTTTTGGCCCGACCCGGGGATAGAACCCGGAACCACTACACCGAGGCCGAAGACCTTAGTATACGGTTTAAATATCCAACTCGATACCTTCACACTTTCCCGAGATAAAGGGTCTTAACACACAGACAGACAGACGCACGGAAAACAAAATTATCAGATAAGGGATCCGTTTTTTCCTTTTGAGGTTCCGAACCCCAAAAAGTTGTTTTTGTACAAACTTGTGCAAAATAGAAGGTATTGTAAATAGTAGGTATCTAAAACAAGTAAGTAAGCAGTAATTTTTAGGCGACGGGTAGCCCTTACTAGCGACACCAATCGATTTATATTGTTAGCTTCTAAACCGGATCTATTTTATTCAATTTCGAAACGGGAGTCTCTAAGCAAACATTTGAACTCTTTATTTAATCATTGTGCACTACTTTTTGATCTGTTTTTGCACTCGAAATTCGAATTAACGCCATTGGTAGCCGTTTTTTCGGTAATTCAAATTTCGATTACAAAAGACCCAACTTAACTAAGTGTAAGTATTAAATAAACAGTATAAGTGTTTTTCGAGAGGCTGCAGCTAGGAAATTGTTAAAAAGATATCCGGTTTAGTTGCTAACAATTTAAATCAATTGGCGTCGCTAGTGTGCCTTACCCGTCACCTTAAACATTTGCTACACATTCTGTATTCTACACCACAAGTCGATTTAATTCAAAATGTGGCGGAATATTTCTAAACACGCATCAAACTTACGGTTTACGCAAATGAGTTGAACGTTTGGAGCCAGACGCCAGAATTCTCGAATAAAATCCCTTTCAGACGAATTCCATTACAAAATATTTTAAAGAAAAAATTGCAATTCGTCTTCTTTTACAAGAAAGCGAAAAATCGAAAATTACTTGTCGAAAAGTAATATAAAATTTTAGTTTTATTACCAATCGGTATCTCGACTCTAAAGGCGGAACTGTAAGGTTCATATTTGAATGAGATGTATACTCATTTAATGCACGTGACTGTACCTCATATTCATATTATTTTGAATAAGTAGGTTACTTTGTATTTGAAAACGTCACTGAAAAATGCCGCCTTCAAAATCATAAACATAAATGTAAAATCCATTTTTATTTACAATTTTGAAAGGTTATAGACCGTGGTCTAGGTTTTGGTAAGTCTGGTAATTACAATGAAGCGACTGCGTCTGACCTTCGCAACCCTAAGACAGGGGAAACAAGCCAATCTCTGTTTTACGTTCAGAATCATTAGGTCCTTTTCTCGAGCACTCGACATTGAGATTTGACACATGAGATTTATTTTAAAATAAATTACAATTTAACATTTAATTACTTACATAAATAAATTAATATAAATAAATAAAACTTTATTGCAAAATCATTAGAACAACATGATACTTATAATCTACTTATACAAGGGATCAATTTTAAGTTTACTGCCTAAACTAGGAAAATCCTGTATCTCAGGCAAAAACGAAAATAATTAAATTATCAAATTAATTTTAACAATAAACATTACTGTAGTGTTATGTTTATTGTTAAAATTAATTTGATAATTAAGTCCTTTATTATTTTCGTTTTTGCCTGAGATACAGGATTTTCCTAGTTCAGGCAGTAAACTTAAAATTTATCCCTTGTATAAGTAGATTATAAGTATCATGTTGTTCTAATGATTTTGCAATAAAGTTTATTATTATTATTATTACACTACAATAATGAAAACGCAGGGTACCTAACCTAATTCCTTTTTTTTTTTCCAACCTAACCTAACCTAACCTAACAATTAAGAGCAAAACTGATGATTATGATATAAGAAACATTGATGATGATTGAAAACTGAAGCCGAGTTTAGAGATTTCATACATACAATGTCGAGTACACGAGAATGGCTGCCATTATCTCAAATATTTGGCGTAAGGACACGGGACTTAAACTCAAAATAAATTGGTACAGAAAGTTGACTAGCTGGCATTGATATCGAAGAGTTCGTTAACCTACGCGATAGACAATATATCGTATTGTGTTTCTCCCACACACGCTACGTATAATATCTTCTAAGCGATTACGGCTACGGCGGCCAATTTCAACGATCCGCCACGTAAGTAGGATATATTATAGTGCTCAAATGTGTGCGCAAACACATGTGCACTCTCTATTCCCTGACTCTCATATTTCGATGGGACACCAGCGTGATACGATCGGAGAGGGATCGGGCGCAGGACCAACGGCGTAACGTACTTTCCGAGGGGGTCTGGAAGGCGGCGGTTATGTACGGGGGTACATAACCGCCGCCTTCCAGACTCCGGGCTGACACTAAGAATTTCCTACCGAAATCTTAGGTAGGTACACATTTTTGGCTCGAGCCGGGACGGCATAGCTGTCGCCTTAAAGTGCGACCCACTAACCACTGCGCCACCAAGGCAGTGAATGTAATCAAAATAAAAAAAAATGAGTGTTTTCCATTGAGACTCTACATGCGTCAATAGTCCTTGTTGTAAAAATAAACAGAAACCTGAATGCATAGACACGTGTAGATCATCGTATCGATGAATAAAAATAACGGCTATACGAGTAATCCAAGCTTCAGTTACGCCGCGACGAGGGTTTAAGGCGAAACGGCGAATAAGAGACTGACCTGTACCATGAGTTTGAAAAACTGTTCTCATTATCGAAAACTATCGCTTTGTCCCTTTCATTGTGGTGCGTGTGAAAGAGACAGAGCAATAGTTTTGGATAGCGAGGATAGTATTTCAAACTCATGGTAAGGCCTCTGGAGCTCTATTTTTGATTCAATCGTACCTATGACTTGGCGTCGTCGCATGCGACGTAAGTCACATTCGCCTTCTAATTCGCATGAAGTCTATTTTCCCTAATTTTGAATCATTCGATTTCGATGTTACCAATTATAATACGGTAAATTGACATTCTAACCCTAAATAATCTTTTCCGCGCACTTTTTGTTATCTTAGTGTTAAATGCCAAAGAAACCGAACGCAAATATTGTTGGAATAAAGACTTTATTTCCTAAGCCGCCGCCACGCGCGTAAAAATTTGCATTTTAAAATTAAAATGCGCATACCTACAGCCTGCGTTTTCGTCAATGTTCACTGGTTGTTAGAATTCTAGACAACACTACATGTTGTTATTGGCTTCGTTTTTAAAAATGATTTTTTCACGTGATAGTTAAAGTAAGTAATAAAATATAATAATAAATAAATAAATAATTCACAACATCACATACATTGATCTGACTCCGAGATAGGTAGCTCAAGCACCTGTGTTACGGATATCAGGATCAACAGTGGGATTACAAATATATACATTTAATACGTTTCTTTTGTAAATACATATTTATAATACATAGATAACACCCAGACCAATACAAACTGATATGTTCATGCACACAAATGTTTGTACTGTGCGCGGATCGAACCCGCAACCCTTGCACCAGAGGCAGCGTTCTCTACCACTGTTCCAAACGGGTCGTCGTCGTCATCATCGTCGTAAGTGTATTAAATAATTAACTTCTAAAGTATTCATAACTGACGCAAGAAATAATATTAATACTTACCTGCAAAATCCCGGGAGAAATACATGAAAGTCTTTTGAATTTGCGAATTTTTTTTTCTGAATCTGGTTTTTTTGGCCTACTATTAGATTCTATTAAATATCAATGTTAATTGAATTTACTATTAGTATTACATTTTAGAATAAAATATGAGGCGCCTTTTATTTTCTTACGTAGAGTGAATCATTCGGGCGCAAAAAATATTATTGGCTCGGGCGCCGTATTTTGAAATTGAACCCCTACGCTAATTTCAGGATTCTACTAAAGAATCCTTAATTTTGCACAGGATTAAAAAAACCACAGTATAATAGGAGCTTGTAAGGTCTTATTATACTGTGTCATTATTACCATACTAATTCTGAATTTGGGTGAAAGCATTTGGCGGAAACTGGGAATACACATACAATTTACTATTTGATGCTTTCTTTTGTTTCTGTAAAATTTATTCTATTTTTGAAAATATAAATAATAAAGAGCTACTGGCACTCAAACTACTTGACCGTAGGAGAGCCACGCTTCGGCATAAATGGGCCGGCTCGACCGGAGTGATACCACGGCCTCATAGAAAACCGGCGAAGCAACACTGTGCTGTGTTTCGCTGCGTGAATGAGGGTAACGGAGGCCCAATCCGAGGGAAAGGAAGGTTAAAGGTTAGCAGCGCACTTGTGACTTACCTGGTGTCGCGGATGACTACCTTCAGGCGATCCGTCTGCTCGTCTGCCACTTATCACATACAAAATAAAAAACCACTGCGCTAAACGGGTCGTTGAATCGTATATATTTCGGCTATACTATTCGAATTAATCCTAGTACTGGCAACTCATATCGTATACAAAAGATACCACCAATTAATCAATCTCTATACAAATTGGCGCTCAAAGAAAGCTATCTAGTACATGACATTCAGTTTCCATACAAAACCCGATGATGTCTTGAGACACATCATTTGTCACGCGAAAGACTGATTGAATTCCTGGAGGGGTTTCCGTGCCTTCGGCTTGAAGTCAATTTCGCGTCATTGTCTCTAAATTGTAATACATGTCAGCAGCCCAATCCTCGGGACTTTTGATGTGGAAAAACATGGCGGACCTCACATGAAAACGTGTTTTTGCGAAGTATATTGATTTTCCAGAGACACCACAAGAACGAGAATTAGGCTCCAGTAATCTCAGTGGCATTTATCACCATTTCGTTTACGCAACATTCAACAATATACCTAATAATGATTAACTAACTGCGTAGGCGCAGCGACCTATACTGAGTCTTGGCCTCCGATACTTTTTTTTACTTTTTATGTCCTAATCTAGACCACCTTACTATTTTTTTTAATATTTCACAACATCACATACATTGATTTGACTCCGAGATAGGTAGGTAGCTCAATCAGCTGTGATACAGATATCAGAATCAACAGTGGGATTACAAAAATATACAGATAATACTTTTCTTTTGCAAATAAATACTTTTAATACAAAGAAAACACCCAGACCAAAACAAACAGACATGTTCATGCACATAAATGTTTGTACTGTGCGGGATCGAACCCGCAACCCTTGCACCAAAGGCAGCGTTCAACTACCGCATTTCCAAGTCTTTTGAATTTGCGAATTTTTTTTCTGAATCTGGTTTTTTTGGCCTACTATTAGATTCTATTAAATATCAATGTTAATTGAATTTACTATTAGTATTACATTTTAGAATAAAATATGAGGCGCCTTTTATTTTCTTACGTAGAGTGAATCATTCGGGCGCAAAAAATATTATTGGCTCGGGCGCCGTATTTTGAAATTGAACCCCTACGCTAATTTCAGGATTCTACTAAAGAATCCTTAATTTTGCACAGGATTAAAAAAACCACAGTATAATAGGAGCTTGTAAGGTCTTATTATACTGTGTCATTATTACCATACCAATTCTGAATTTGGGTGAAAGCATTTGGCGGAAACTGGGAATACACATACAATTTACTATTTGATGCTTTCTTTTGTTTCTGTAAAATTTATTCTATTTTTGAAAATATAAATAATAAAGAGCTACTGGCACTCAAACTACTTGACCGTAGGAGAGCCACGCTTCGGCATAAATGGGCCGGCTCGACCGGAGTGATACCACGGCCTCATAGAAAACCGGCGAAGCAACACTGTGCTGTGTTTCGCTGCGTGAATGAGGGTAACGGAGGCCCAATCCGAGGGAAAGGAAGGTTAAAGGTTAGCAGCGCACTTGTGACTTACCTGGTGTCGCGGATGACTACCTTCAGGCGATCCGTCTGCTCGTCTGCCACTTATCACATACAAAATAAAAAACCACTGCGCTAAACGGGTCGTTGAATCGTATATATTTCGGCTATACTATTCGAATTAATCCTAGTACTGGCAACTCATATCGTATACAAAAGATACCACCAATTAATCAATCTCTATACAAATTGGCGCTCAAAGAAAGCTATCTAGTACATGACATTCAGTTTCCATACAATACCCGATGATGTCTTGAGACACATCATTTGTCACGCGAAAGACTGATTGAATTCCTGGAGGGGTTTCCGTGCCTTCGGCTTGAAGTCAATTTCGCGTCATTGTCTCTAAATTGTAATACATGTCAGCAGCCCAATCCTCGGGACTTTTGATGTGGAAAAACATGGCGGACGTCACATGAAAACGTGTTTTCGCAAAAACACGTTTATATGTGATACTACACGTGTATATTGATTTTCCAGAGACATCACAAGAACGAGAATTAGGCTCCAGTAATCTCAGTGGCATTTATCACCATTTCGTTTACGCAACATTCAACAATATACCTAATAATGATTAACTAACTGCGTTGGCGCAGCGACCCATAGTGAGTCTTGGCCTCCGATACTTTTTTTTAACTTTATGTCCTAATCTAGAGCACCTTAATATTTTTTTTAATATTTCACAACATCACATACATTGATTTGACTTCGAGATAGGTAGCTCAATCAGCTGTTATACAGATATCAGAATCAACAGTGGGATTACAAATATATACAGATAATACTTTTCTTTTGCAAATAAATACTTTAAATACAAAGAAAACACCCAGACCAAAACAAACAGACATGTTCATGCACATAAATGTTTGTACTGTGCGGGATCGAACCCGCAACCCTTGCACCAAAGGCAGCGTTCACTACCACAGTTCCAAACGGGTCGTCAAAATTGTCTTATGTATTTATTACTTATTATTTACTTATAATACGTAAAAACACCCATTTGTGATTCGAATTAGAATGAGGGTTTTCGCGTGTGAAAAATCCGCTAGATGGAGTACTATAGGAGGGAGGTCCATATACAATTTGATTGGTTATTTTTAAACGTGATCTGTCGAAATGTCAATTTGACAAACTAAACAACCAATGCGGTTGATGTTGTATCGTATGGGGGTCCTCGCACTTCGGGTTTCGGGGTAGACCTATTTGCCGGGCTGCATCTCGCGCCTTTTGTGGCGGGGTGTTCATGCTCCTCTGGGAGAGGAGGCCTCCCGACACTGCGTAGTTGGGGCGGTCTTCAACCCCGGTCGGGGCCTGCCGGCGACCCTGTTGCGCTGTCTGTTTGGGAGGGGGGATGGGGTAGTCGCGGTGGTTGATGTTGGACCTCAGTCCAACAGTACGCCATCTAGCGGATTTTTCACACGCGAAGACCCTCATTGGATGCGGACGGCTTAAGACCGGTCTGCGTGGAGAACATTGGGGAGGCCTATGTCCAGCAGTGGGCGTGTATTGGCTGAAATGATGACGATGACGCAGTGGCTATACCCAAAACTGGAATTCAAGACCAAAAAATCTACTACAATGTTGCCACTGCAATAAAATGATCGTACAATAGTATATACTTATTTCTTAAAAACATACGCCGACATAATTTGTTTATTGGTAATTTTCATTCTATAATATAAAGAAGTATTTTTATTGACTCAAATTTACATAAATACAAGACACTTTAATAAAACCTTGATCATCCGTAATGTTTGGTATAAAAGCTGGTATTGAGCCTGTGTCACTTCAGGTATTAATAACATTTGGTACAACATTTGAACTTACATGTTTTTGTTTTGTGCAGTGTAGTGCCGCAAAGGGATATTAATATAGGAATCTTTGAATTTTAATCGTTTTAAACAATGCTATTGTGCGTTGTGTGAGTTGTCATGTGAACAACTTGCTATGATTTATTGAGTGACTGAGACTGACTGACTACCCACTTTGTCAAAATATCACTTGACAATTTTCCTTACGAGTTATTTCGCCTAATAACTCCTTAAATCTAAAACATGTGCAAAACTGGACGAATTAGTTACTGTAGTGGTGGAAAACTTTATTCTACAAGTGACCGACATAGATTCCGTAGTCAGAGATTCTGACAGTAGTGATGGTGAAGATGAAGACGTATTTAAGTTTCTATTTTTTGAGAAAATCCTTATCATGAATTGTGCCAGCCTATACTAAGAAAATAAGCATATAACATAAAGGTTGAAAAAACCTGAAAACTTGATTTGACAATGACGTAAGTGGCTTTGATAGTTTTGACACTGACGTATCTGTCGTAGATTTTTTGGTCTTGAATTCCAGTTTCGAGTATAGTGTCGCTCTTTAAAGCGACGCTTAGGGTCGGCGTTCATTGTCTATTAATTGAGTAATTTTGCCGACACATCCAGTCCATTAAGCAAGTCACTTGCTTAAGCGAGCGTTATAAACTTCTCATTAAAACAGCCGTATTATGACGCGAAGTAACACAAATACTAACTTTCAGTGGCACATGCCAAACATGTAGATGAGGGTGTTGCCAAAACATGACTAGACAGCAATGTTTCGCACGAGGTACCATTTGCGAATCGTTTTCAACCCCCCGAGAGTATGGAGCACCTACGTGGATGATGATTTTCTGCGTGTTAAGCCAAAAACGAATGCATACATGTTTAATGTTCTCCCGATGTTCAGGGGTAGCGAACCGTTGGCAGGCGGGCTGAGAATGCCAACTAAGAATTTAAGGTATCGTAGAGCCTTGCGATCTGACTTGAGAATCGAGCCCTCACATCGTTTCGGAGAGTTAGTTCCAATTTATTCCAATAGATGGCGTTAGGTGTCGATTACATCGCGCCAGCGGATAACATATAAACGTGGCTCTGTCAGTAGGATTATCTTTTTATAAATAGTGTAGATAGTGAAACCTGATATAGTGAAGTACTGTCCGCTGTTGTTGTATCATACTTGTATTTTGTTTATGTGCAATAAAGTATATCTATCTATCTATAGTATAAGAGAAGATATATTGGCTGGCATCAATCTGATGATAAGCAAAAGCAGAGGCCCCACGTCGTTACAATGGACGCGATATTCAAGGCATCACTTTATTTGTTTTGCGGCTTAACTGTGTACTTACCACAAAAAAGGTTCACCTCTCCTATCATAGTTTTGAATTCACAAACGTTGCTCATGTTTGAAAGAGAAAAACAATATTTCTGAGGGTCCCTTATAAAATATGCAAAGATATATTTTGATGGAATTCAAAAGCCGAGCGTGACGTGAATGGAGAAAGAATAAAGTCCAGTATTATGTATATTTTTTTTGAGATATTTCCTTTTGAAAAATGTAGGTTTTTATCAGTATAATGCCCTCGAGACGTTCCTTAGACAAATTATAACTTTAAAACATTTGAATCGCATCAAACAACATGTTACGTTGGAACAAGAATCTTCCTCCGAGCTTTGTATTTCTTTATAAATGGGGCTTAAATTAATTGTTTAAGACATCAGCCTCAGGACACAGACCTCTATCATACAAATCATGTCAATGTTACTATGGAGGGATTAGGCTTAATCACCACGCTTGCCTAATGCGGATTGGTGATCACAAATCCGATACAAGTTCGAAAAATTCATAACGTACACATTTTACTCGACCCGGGAATAGAATCCCGAAAAGAATGATTTAATGAATGAGACATTTATTGACACAGCAATTATTATGTAACGCTCACACATAAAAAAGGGAATTAATAACATTTTCATTTCTTTAACTGCTTTGCAATGCCTTCCCCCATTACGAATACGTTATTTCTTTCCTGTACTCAAAGATCGTCTGGAATATTCTTGTCTCAATTCATGAATACGCTTAATTACTTTGCAAATTAGATAAAAAGTCTTTACAACTATATTTAATTAAGCTAATATTAAACCTAAGGCTTTGTCCTAACGGTCGTTAGTCCAGAGATAATGACAGATCTAGGACTTATTGTCTTGTTTATTAGGCATTGTCGAGTAATATCAATGTTGTGCCAAATAGCTCAGCATAAATCGTCACATGTAATTGCTGACTATGTCACAGGTATTCTGCGGGAGAGCCTGTAGCATATTGTGTGTCTTTTCAAGGAGGGAAGAAAAGGACGTCGAAATCACGGCCCGGCACTTAAATCACTTGACCAACAAGGCGTATGTCAATGAAGGGCTTAATATATATGTAAGTACTTATATGTTAGGAACAAAAGAGGTGGAAAAGGGGAGGCAGGCTTTTGTCCTTCCTTTTGTGAATAATATAAAAAGAAATACAGGGTGTACGTAGAAAATTCAGCTTACGAAAACCGACAAATGAGTATTAAGTAATAAATATAAGTAATATATATAAAGGGTGGTTCGTACCCTTGCTCAGACCATATTTCAGGTGACCGTAATGCTGGCAGCTACCTCGGCCAACGCATTAGGTTGGCCATTCAAAGAGGTTACGCCGCCAGTATTTTGGGAACAATGAGTTGCGGGGCAGACAACACTCTTTTGTCCATTCATTCCGTCCATCATATTTTTAGCTGTTTCCTTGTGGTCGTACTATATTGTCCTACGAGTAGGACCACGAGGAAGACCTATTCCTCTTGGTCCTACTAATAATAGCAGGACCACGAGGAAGGCTTGTTCCTCGTGGCGCTACTATTGGTAATCTGCCTCCCTCCTGTATGTAAATACGTAACAAGGATCAGTCCAGAGAATTCAAACATTTTTTTTTATGTGCAGTGCAATTTTTCTTCATGTGTTGTGCAAGCGCTGGAGCTGTATCCGAAAACATTTGCCCCCATGCGCCGTACAAAGGGAACATCATCATTATCATCAGTTTCAATAGGAATAGCGTAACTTTCTTAGAGAATTTAACACGTATTTAATAAAAACTTTCCGATGTCCTCGTAATAGGTAATAGACGACCCGTTTGGAACAGTGATAGTGAACGCTGCCTTTGGTCCAAGGGGTTCGATCCCCGCACAGTACAAACATTTGTGTGTATAAACATGTCTGTTTGTATTGGTCTGGGTGTTTGTATGTATTTACAAAAGAAAAGTATTATATATTTGTAATTTCGCTGTTGATTCTGATATCCGTAACACAGGTGCTTGAGCTACCTATTTCGGAGTCAGATCAATGTACGTGATGTTGTGAAATATTTATTTATATTTATTATTTATTTATTTAATAGGTACTTACTCATTTTAAAGTACTAGGAGAACAAAATTCCTATGGAAGTAGGGAACTCGATATAGTTCTGGTAGGGAACGACTAACGCAAACTTCGTGGCTAATATTAGTCAAATTAAAATCAAAAGTACCAGGAAAGCAGCAATTATTTGGAATTAAGTGCTAATGGTAGGTACTATAATATGAGTACATACTAAATATAAAAATAATTGGGATCAAACTATCGCTACATACTTTGCATAATGATGATTTTTTTATTAAAAACTGTCGTACCTTTTAGGGGGTACTGACGTACGTCCTCGCCGGCGGGGGTCTAGGTTACGAAGATCGAAGATGTGGGTTCGAGTCCCGCCTGAACACAAGATGTAATTTTCAAGTGTGTTACTTCAGTAATTTGTTTGTTTCATAAAATGATTCCCATTTGTGCAATGCTCTCGTCGAACACAAATGACGGCAATTACAAAATTAATCAACTGAAAGCGAAATAATTACAAGCTGAAGATAATTAAATTCTGTGGAGAAACTATATAGGTGCTCAGATTTCACAGCCTAGCGTTTCGTAATTACATGTATTTTACGTAACGTGTATACGTTTCTCGAAATTCCAGTGTTTTGAAAACGCTATTGTAATGAGTATTACAAAGCGTTTAGGGTGGCGGGTAGGGCTACACTAGCGACACCAATCGATTTTATTTTTTAGCTACTAAATAGATATTTAAACAATTTCGGGGTTACAACCTCTCGGCAAACACTTACTATTTATTAAATAACCATGCATAAATGTTGGGTCCATTTTTGTGCGCGAAAAATTGATTCTCGCCAAAAGTGGCCGCTTTTGGCTTAAATCAATTTTTTCGCGTAAGCGTTGGATCCAAAATTTATTCATGGTTATTTAATAAATATAAGTAATTTAATAGTATAAGTGTTTGCACTCGAATGTTTTGTTTTGTGTATTGTTATGTCAAAATTTTGTGTATAAAACCTCTGTTTCTCTCCTGTCTTATATATGTGTGTCGAAATAAATGCAGTATTCATTCATTCATTCATTCAATTTTGGATTACCGCCAAAAGGGGTTACTTTTGGCGGTAATCCAAAATTTGAGTGCAAAAGCAGACCAAACAGTTAACTATAAGTATTAAATAAATAGTTTGCCGAGAGAATTGTTTAAAATAGATCCAGTTTAGTAGCTAAAAATTAAAATCGATTGGCGTCGCTAGTGTGCCCCCTATCCGTCACCTTAAGAGATTTATTTTAAAGTTTTTTTTTAGACAGGCTCAGTATATTGGCTCTCCTCAGCCTAATGGTAAAGCTGTGATATCACAGGAAGTTTAAATGAAAATCAAGTAGGTACTGTAAGAACCCGTAGACTTATGTCGGTACCCGTAGACTAATAAATCAAACGCAGACTTTCAAATATCTATTTTACTGAATCAAACACTTATTTACAACAGTTACTCGTGAGCACAAATTATTATAGAGTCGGTACTACCGTACTATTCGACGACTATACAACGAATGACCCTCCGTCAGCCAAGTCGACGCCCCACTACGCCTCGCTTTTAGCGGGAGAATATGGCGCGCGCCTTGCTTTTAGCGGGAAACATTTGGCGCGCGTAGATTTCTTTCCGGAAGTAGTCAAATCAAATACTTATTTATTTTAAATTAAATGCTAAAAATCATAAAATAATATCTCTTATTCAGTTTTTAAGAACACTAATTTATTAAACCTTACACTCGACCATCCTGAAAACGTGTATGACCCCATACACGAACCCACGTGGTAACCTTACACTTGGCTGACAGAAACCCAATCGGATTTTGTTATTATTATCGAAATTATCTATATATACATAGAAAGAATATAATATTGTTGTAATACAAAATTGTAGGATACCTATTATTCGATAAATGTATACAATAAACAAACTCGGTTAGGTTGATATTTTAAGAGAGAGGCTATAAGCTCAACAATGACGTCATGCACTGTCCTCTAAATGATACTTAAGTTTATATACTAAGAAATATATTTGTAATAAAATTTATTTGTAAAGTTACTCTATTTATATTATATTTATTATAAGGTACAAACTCTTTATTTAATCATCCAATATCATGAAGTTTTAATTATGAAAGCCAGTGAATGACAATATCTTCGAGAAAGGATCTATCTACCGCTAGCAACCATGAGTAACCATCTGAAAGAAACGTATCCATCTAAAACTATATTAAATTTATCCATCCAGATCTATCTGTATTTATCCATCCACATGTATCCATGTATATCCATCTAAAATTATGTATCCATCCAAATGTATCCGTATAAATTGTATCCATCTAAAAGTATATAACCATATCTCCATCTAAGAATAAGTTAACTATTTAATCAGCGCAGGTCAAGACACGAACCAGTTCCATCTCGCGCTTGACCTGTAACAAAGAAAACATCTTGGGGAGAATTTATTCTAATAAGATCTCACGAATTTAATTAGATTATTAACCAGCGTATACAACATTCACAACATAATAACAACAAGACTACGTCTAACATATGTCCTCATCTATTTCATCATCCATGGCATCAGTTGTGTCGTCAATTCCTAATGCCGCTATATGGATCCACGGCTTCATTCGATCTGCGGCAACGGTTGTTCTGCGCTTGGTTTTCATCCCTTCAAACCCTGGAATAGGGGCTATCTTATAGCGATCGTTGCCCAGGATTTTTACTACTCGGTACGGTCCTTCGAACGATGGCAATAGTTTAGTGCTTTTGCCATCGTTGTGAAACGCTACCTTTGTAATTTTTACCAAATCACCCATCTTGTACAAATGCGCAGGGTGGCGATTCTTATCGTAATAAGACTTTTGAGCCTCCTGTGCTTTGTCAATTCGACTTTTGACCTCTTGACGCAGTGTCGAGAGTTCACAAGGCTCTTGGGTTTCGTTAATCACCTCACTTAAACGAGCATTTACTTCCCCGTTCATCGACATTCCAAACATTACTTCAGCTGGTGTTCTGCCTGTCGATTTCTGTAAGGTATTATTAAGTCCCCATTGGATTTGACCAAGTTTGTTATCCCAGTCCTTCTCACAATCTCTGAGATTCTGTGCCGTCAGTGCGTCAAGAATTGTACGGTTGTACCGTTCCACTTGTCCGTTCGATCTCGGACTCGAAACGGCGTTCAGGATGTGCTTTACCCCTTTGTCAAGACAAAATCTACGGAAATTGTGGGAAGTGAAACAGCTTCCTCTATCGCTTATCAACCGTTCTGGGGCTTTGAAAGTGAAGAAAATATCCTCTAAAACTTTGATAACATTCTGCGTATTGGTGTTTCTGACCGGTTTTATGAACGCGAACTTTGTAAACGAGTCCACCACAACTAATATATGTGTATATCCCCTCTTTGACTTTACAAAGGGCCCAAGATGGTCAACGTGCAGGGTGTGAAAAGGTGCTGCTACTTTAGGTATCGGGTGCAACAGCCCTTCGCGATTATTTGAACTCTTTTTTGCGTAGGCACATTCGATACACGCGCCTACATACTTTTTGACAAAACGATTCATTTTGCAAACCAGTAGTTTTTCTTTAGTCGCTCTAGAGTTTTCTCAAAACCTACATGGCCTATATCATCGTGGTTCATTCTGCATAGCTGCCATCTTGCGCCCTTTGGCACAACCCATCTTAATCGATTTTTATCACCGCCTAAACACCGAAATAATTTATTATCCTTGATTATATAGTTATCCCTGATGTATTCTAGCCCCTTAGAATCCAGACCGCTACCGATGGTATCACAAATTCGTCGCAATTCCTCGTCTCCCATCTGTAGTGTTAATAGCCAATCCTCATCAGTAATCGCCATTATCGTAGGGTAGTGATCAGGATTGGGTGCTTCCTCCCCATTTATGGGATTCCGAGATAAAGCGTCCACATGCGACATCTTAGGGCCCGGTCTGTACTCCACAGAACAATTAAACTCTTGCAAAACAAGCCACCAGCGAGCGATCCTCGGTATGAGATCTCGTTTCTGGAACGTGGAGCGTAGCGCACTACAGTCAGTTATGATTTTGAATTCCTTACCTAAAAGGTAAACTCGGAATTTCTTAAGTGCGCAAACAGCCGCGAGAGTCTCTAACTCATAAGAGTGGAAATTTTTCTCTTCTGGCGAGGTTTGCCGGCTGTAGTACGCTACGGGACGAAACGAATCTGAACCTCCATAGGAACGCTGCAGGAGAATCCCACCAACTCCCATTCTACTGGCGTCCGTATGAAGCTCGGTCTCTGCGTCAGGGTTATAAATTGCTAGTACGGGCCTATTTACTAATCTACTTTTGAGAGTTTTAAAAGCTTTCTCTTGCTCAAGCGTCCATTCCCAGACTGTATCCTTTTTAAGGAGCTTAGTTAGAGGGCAAGAGATCTGAGCAAACCCCTTGATAAACTTTCGGAAGTAACTAACCAGACCGAGAAACTGGCGCACTCCGTGCACGTTCTGCGGGCACGGAAAATCAACTACGCTCTTAATTTTAGTTTCTCCGGGACGCATGCCTACTGAACTTATCTCATACCCAAGATAATCGATTTTATTCTCCAAGAAACAACATTTGGACAAATTTAACTTTAGATTCGCTTCTAGAAGAAGCTGCAAGACCTCTTCCAACCTGTCCAAACATTGTGTAGCATTTTCGCCGAAAACTAATACGTCATCTATGTACACAGTAGCTTTTTCAAAGCGAGCCGGTCCCAGTACATGGTTCATCATTCGCTGAAAAACGGCTGGTGCATTTGCTAGGCCAAATGGCATACGATTATATTCGTACTGTCCATCCGGCGTAACAAATGCGGTCAAATGCTTGGACTGTTCTGCAATCGGTACTTGATAGTAGCCAGACATCAGGTCTAAGGTTACAAACCACGCCTGGCCAGATAGTCTCGCTATCTCATCTTCTATTATGGGCATAGGGTACCTTTCCTTGATGGTCACAGAATTAAGCATCCTATAGTCCACGCAAAGCCGGATGTTCCCATCTTTCTTACGTACCAGGATTATAGGACTGGCATAATCAGATACAGATTCTCTAATTATACCAGCTTGCAACATTTCGTCTACCATTCCACGTACCCTATCACGCTCGTGATGCGATAATCTATAAGGCCTATACACTACTGGACGACTGTTGTTCAGCTCTATTTTCATTTCAGTAATTTTGGTGCAACCTAATTCTGCCAAGGTATATGCAAAACACTGTTCATACCGTTTCAGTAATTTTAATAATCGATGTTTATCTTGTTCTGTGACCGAAGGCCCCAATTTAACTTGACTTTCATCCAGACTTTTGCCCCTTTGAGTATCAGGTTGCTGAATGTTATCGGGGTTTATAAGTCTATGCACCACATTTATCCTTTCGCCCCTGGAAAATATATAGTTTTCTTGGAGGAGGCAAGGTAATATGCACGGTGTGATTTCCACGTAAAGAATTCCCTTTTTCACTTCGTAAACGCCCCCCTGTACTAAAAATTGTTGATTTGGCTTGCCTACAAGTTTTGTGCTAATCACTAACTCCCCAGAAAAGTCAGTTTCCGTTACAGCTCTAACACATGAAGTTCCAAATAATTTTGAATGCCTAGCTACCCTAAGTCTTATTAAACTTTCATCTTCATCGTTGATACATATATTATTTATTTCCGTCCCCATATCATGAAACTGTAGTTTATTTGCGTCCTTGTAGACTACCACATGTGGCTGCTCCGAGTAAGTCTGGCCAATCAACAAGGGCTTTTCTAGAAGACTATCCTCGACTACGCGACACGGAACGACTGCACTCACTCCGTCAATCGTTAAATTTAGTGAAACGCTTCCGGCAGACTGCACGAGAGTATTTCCAAATCCTTTCATTATAGATGGTACATTATCATGTCGAAGTTTAAGTTTTGTAAAGTCAGATTGTCTTATTAATGAGACTTCACTACCAAAATCTACAAACGACTGTAATAAAAAACCATTAACCTTAACATCTTTAACGAATTTCTCGTTAGGATTAGAGCTAGATATGCGCATAGTCTTCTGCGCATCTGATTTAGATGAGTTTACCTCTTGCTTATCAACACAATTTTCACTTTCATGCCCTATTTTATTGCAACGAGTACATTTTATTAGAGGTTTCGAGCATTTCATAAATGGATGCCCCCTCACTTTGCAATTATAACAATAAACACTTGCATTAAATGACCGCAAACTCCCTTTATTGTTCTGCTTATCCTCGGTTGAGTTAGCGTTCCTATCCCTGTAAGAATATTGCGAGGTCTGTTCCCTATTACTGCTAGATAAAAATTTCAGCAGTTGATCCGGTTCAGCACAACGTAAGGCTAAAGCACTTGATTTTAACGTCCTATCACTGATGCCATGTATGATACAATCGACCGCCTTTTTTCCCGTAATTTCACACTGATTAATCAAAGCCAACTTTTCATAAAAATAATTTTCAATCGACTCATTGAAGCGACTTTTACGCCTAAGCATCTCCTCCAAGGACTGGCCATAATTTTGTTCCCATGGAAAAGCAGCCATTAATTTTACCTGCCATTCCTCCCAGCTATACAAAATGGAGTTAAGGCTCTCATACCATGTTTTGGCCAGTCCTTGTAGCTTTTGCATGGCAAAATGTACAGTTGTCTTTTCATCCCATCCGTACACAGAGGCACATTCATTGACTTTCTTTAGCCAGACGTCCATTCTTTGATTTTTTGTCGACGGATTAAATTCGGGTAGAATATTTTTATAATCAAAGTTTTTATTCGACTGTGCACTTTGGTTGTAAGGCTGGGATGCAAAACCACTTTTAATGGATTGGATGATTTGCAAAACATCGTTAGATGAAAAAGTAGGGCTACATGACCTTTTACGCTGATGTCCTGCGCTTGGAGATTCGCGGCGCCTTCTGCTGGGGTCTCTCCGCCTGCTGTCTCGATGCCCGTTGTCGTCAGGTGAAACGCGATGCTGGCCGCAGCGTCGCAGGATCTCTTCATCCCGCTCCTGCTGCAGATCGCGCTCCATCTCACGAACACGAGCCCGCTCGCGCTCCAAGGCCAGCTCTCGTTCGCGCCAGCGATGCTCCCGCTCCCGTTCCCGCGGGCGCCTGCTGCTTCGGCTACGTCGGTCAGTTCTGCTGCGGCTGCGACTGCGTCTAGTAGAACCACGACTCAGTCGCGAGCGTGCGCGCGGCGGGGTTTCCAGGCGTCTTTGGCCCAGCTGATCACCTTGACCTTCTTGATCCATATTCAGCACCTCGTGGAATACACAAAAATAAATCATTATTCAAAGTTCAGACCAGTTAATGGTAAGGTAAAACAAGTAGTACATTTACAATGTAATTTTGTAAACATGGCGGTATCTTGGAAACGGTGCATTTTAGAGCAAAAATAACAAAATTTTTCCCCCTTTTGAAAACCCAATTCAGTGGCACAGCTAACTAATTTCACCTTTAAAAACCGCCTATATACTATTATATACATTATATTATATATTTATTAACTATATGCCACCAAAACTCATTAAAATAATTTCCATTTAAAATTATCATTAATCAGGTAGGAAGTAGGTGATTTACATATTACTACATAATGTCGACTAAATATATATACATATATATTTAACAGAAACAAAATGGTAGAACATATGCGATTTACTTACACAGTTTGGACGTGGTGCATCCCACTTCTGAGTTGTAAGAACCCGTAGACTTATGTCGGTACCCGTAGACTAATAAATCAAACGCAGACTTTCAAATATCTATTTTACTGAATCAAACACTTATTTACAACAGTTACTCGTGAGCACAAATTATTATAGAGTCGGTACTACCGTACTATTCGACGACTATACAACGAATGACCCTCCGTCAGCCAAGTCGACGCCCCACTACGCCTCGCTTTTAGCGGGAGAATATGGCGCGCGCCTTGCTTTTAGCGGGAAACATTTGGCGCGCGTAGATTTCTTTCCGGAAGTAGTCAAATCAAATACTTATTTATTTTAAATTAAATGCTAAAAATCATAAAATAATATCTCTTATTCAGTTTTTAAAAACACTAATTTATTAAACCTTACAGTACTTAATTCTTTGAACGATGTTTTTATAATGGACAGTACTACAAAAAAAGCCTATTAGCATTTTTATACGCTTTTCGAATAAAGAAAGAGAAAAAGATGATCCAAATTTTTTAGCTATCGTTAAATGTGTGTTTTTTTTAAAACATTAATTAATATGCCGGAAGTGATGTAGTCCTGTGGCTCAACGTATTGTGATGTCGGTGCTTTAAGTCCAATAAAAAAAGTTTAGGTAACTTTATGCTACTTACTGTCACTGTCATTTTGTGGTCAAAGATTTTTTTTTTAATTATCGTGGGATTTGTAATGCCAAGTACAAAAGAGGAGGCACAGGAGGATTTTTTCATAGTGACAGTATATTGGCTCTCCTCAAGCTGATGGTAAGCAAGGGATGGATTTTTCCATTTTATTTTTTTTCTCCATAAATATCTGCTTTGAAAATTATGAAATTATTTCTTAAATTTCTATGAGTCTAATCTTTTAAATTTTGAAAAATGATTGTATTTTGTATTGTCCATTGAGAGGACCAAATACTCATAGACACAAGCCCCCTTATTACAAATCGTAAACTAAGGACAGTCCCAAAACAAAATTTGTGCCAGCCCTTTTTAATATTGCTTGTTGGCACGGGATGACATAAGCTTTAGTACGGTAGTAACTTTAAATCGCGATTATAAATAAGGTGGAAGGAATCTCCAATTTTAGTGCCGTGTTTTTCCGCGGGACTTCTTTAGTGCGCGGTCTATCTCTAGAAACGGTTCCACAGATTCATTAGATTAGATACGGGTTTCTGTAATGGATTTGTAATTTACGACGAATTGTTTTGGATAGGCGCCGAAGTAAACAACAGGTAATTGGAGTCGCTAGCTTATTCTCTAATTACATTAATTACCCAATCCAGGGGAAGGGGCGTTAAAAGGTAAGCAGCGCACTTGTGACACCACTCTGGTGTTGCAGGTGTCCAGTATCGATAGTGAAATTTGATACGTAAATACTATCCATTGTTAATTGCCCGATACTATCGATCTATCGATAGTATGGATAGTATTGTGTTTCCTAACAGAATTAAACAATAACGATCGATAGTATCGAGCATTCTCAACTCAACTCAAATAATTCTTTATTTGCATAGGCTTGTACGAGGCACTTACAAATCGTCATACATTTGAATGACTTAAAACTATTTATAAGTACTTATGTATAATTTAAATGTTAATACATATATTTAACAATCAATAGTATCGATAGTATTGACGTTACTAATAGTATTGATCAAAGTTTAGTATTGATAGTTTTGATAAATAGTAATACTTTCGATAGTACTATCAATAGTCTGAATGATTTTTGAGGTCAACTATCGATAGGGGAGACATCGATAGTTCGGCAACACTAAACCATGATTAAGTTGGTCTAGCCTAGTTCCCCTGTTAAAGGGTTGTGAAGGTCAGACGACAGTCGCTTCATTGTAAATACCAGACTACCTAAACAAGAATCATATTGTAGAACGACAGTTTTGAATGCAACTGGGAATTACAAGCTAAGATGTAATAAAATAAGTCCCAAGAGTAGCTACCTACTCACTTTCATATCCGTGTATCTTGTGATTTGATCCATCCACTCCCTTTGGTGTACCTGATGTCCATGGGTGGCGGTGATCACTTACCATCAGGTGACTCGCTTGCTTGTTTGCCTCCCTTTCTCATAAAAAAAGTACAAAATATCATTTATAATTTAGTACTGAAAAAATCGAGTTTGCTTTTACAAAGATTAGATAATTAAGTAAATAACACACTTAAAAATTTCGTCTCGTGTTCAGGCGGGACTCGAACCCACACCTTCTACAATCCGGGTGGATGTTTTACCAATTAGACCACTGAACGCGTTACTAAGTCGACGAAATTTGTAAGTGCTTGATTCGACATGAGCTGTCGATGGTCTCAACAAACTAAAAACAAATAACACACTTAAAAAAATAAG
The DNA here is from genome assembly GCA_019059595.1 of Marasmia exigua. Lineage (NCBI taxonomy): Eukaryota > Metazoa > Arthropoda > Insecta > Lepidoptera > Crambidae > Marasmia > Marasmia exigua. Next base: position 19,048,676 of record CM032481.1, read on the forward strand.
TGTGTTATTTATTTAAGAATAAATTGCAAAAGATTGGTATAAAAATATGAACTATTGATTTAGCAGTCTTATCTTAACTAGTAGTCAAATATTTGTAATAATATTTCCACTAGATATTGTAAATATACCCACAATATAGGGGTATAAGGGGGCAATCTACCACCTTCCTGCCCCAAGCCAACCTCACCTGCCCGTGGTGCATCCTGCTAAATTACCAACGAGGCTCTGGCGACCGACCGATGGCGGTATAACCACAGCTATGACGTGGCCAAATACGCCAGGCCAGTGACGGGCAGCAGCGTCACTGGCGCAAAAATCCACGTCCCTGCGATCGCCAACCCGCCTGCCCAGCGTGGCGATTATGGGCAAATCCTCTAATGCTAGTTAAACTGCAGCCACGGCCCCCAGTTCCCGGCAGTCCCGCTATTCCTGGTCATGGTGGCGACCATGGTAACGGCGGGACGGGGGGTGCGAAGAATCTCCGGGCTACGGGAGGCCACCACAATAAACTGACCCTGGCGACGTACAACGGACGCACTTTGCGGCTTGATTCGCATCTGGCACAACTCGAGGTGGAACTTGGGAAAATAAGGTGGCACATCCTTGGTTTAAGCGAAGTCCGAAGAGAGGGCGAGGACACCGTAACCTTGGAGTCGGGCCACCTAATGTACTTCCGCGAGGGAGACCAACATTCTCAAGGCGGCGTCGGGTTTCTGGTCAATAAGTCCCTCTCTGACAACGTAGTGGAAATGTCTAGCGTGTCGAACAGGGTAGCGTACCTCATCATCAAGCTCACCGAGAGGTACAGCCTCAAGGTGGTGCAAGTGTACGCACCGACTTCGACACACTCAGACGATGAAGTGGAGGAAATGTTCGATGACATATCGAGGGCCCTCCACTTCACCACCAAAACCCACTACAATGTTGTCATGGGGGACTTCAACGCTAAAGTGGGAGTACAGAATTGCAACGAATCGGTAGTAGGATCCCATGGATTTGGAGTTAGGAATCATAGGGGGCGGATGCTTGTCAACTTTCTCGAACGAGAGGGGCTCTTTTTGATGAACTCTTTCTTCAAGAAGCAGCCCCAAAGAAAGTGGACGTGGCAGAGCCCCGACACTATGACTAAAAACGAGATCGACTTCATCATGGCGGACAGGCGGCATATATTCAGAGATGTCTCCGTGATCAACAGGTTCAACACCGGTAGCGATCACAGACTTGTCCGAGGCACTCTGAATATCGACTTTAAAGCCGAACGAGTCCGCTTGATGAGGTCAAGACTCCGGCCTACTCTACTGCAATCCATAAAAGGATCTGAAAAGTTTCAGTTAAACCTGGAAAACCCGATTCAATGCCGTGGAAACCACAACGGACGTTGACCAGAACCTCGAAAATGTGGTTCGAGTCCTCAGGGAAGAAGGCACGAGATTTTGTAACATGCAGCGCAAAGGTAGGAAGTCGAAACTCTCTGATGAGACCTTGGGGCTAATGAGACAACGACGTGAGCAACCACCGTCCACTTCGTCAGGAAAACGGACTCTAAACCGGGAGATCAGTAAACTTGTGCGACGCGACCTCCGGTGCTCCAATACTCTCTCGATTGAAAGAGCTATCGAGCAGAATCGGGGGTCGAAGGTTTTCGTACAATCTCTCGGAAGAAGCCACCTGACCAAGCTGACCACATCACGTGGAGAAGTTGTTGCTTCAAAGCCGGCGGTCCTTCGAGAAGTGGAAGACTTCTATGGCCGATTATACGCTTCGCATGCATCTCGACCTGATCCCGAAAATGAGGACTCTAGGGCCACATTAACACGCCATTTCACCGAAGACTTGCCAGAAGTCAGCATTGGCGAAATCGAGATTGCTCTTGGACAGCTGAAAAATGGAAAAGCCCCTGGAGAGGATGGCGTTACAACAGAGTTGTTGAAAGCTGGAGGATTACCCGTACTGAGGGAACTCCAAAAGCTCTTTAACGATGTCCTCTCCAGAGGCGTGGAGTAAGAGTGTGGTCGTCTTGTTTTTCAAAAAAGGGGACAAAACCCTTTTGAAGAACTATCGACCCATTTCCCTTTTAAGCCACGTCTATAAGCTGTTCTCAAGAGTGATCACGAACCGTCTTGCGCGGAGACTCGACGAATTCCAACCACCGGAACAGGCTGGGTTTCGGAGCGGATACGGCACCATAGATCACATCCACACAGTGCGGCAGATTATACAGAAGACAGAAGAGTATAATCAGCCCCTGTGTCTAGCATTTGTGGATTATGAGAAAGCCTTTGACTCGGTTGAAATCTGGTCTGTTCTGGAGTCCCTGCAGCGATGCCAAGTCGATTGGCGATATATCCAGGTGATGAGATGTCTCTATGATGCCGCTACTATGTCCGTCCAAGTACAGAATCAGCAAACAAGTCCTATACCATTGCATCGAGGAGTGAGACAAGGGGACGTCATCTCCCCGAAATTGTTCACAAATGCAATGGAGGATATGTTCAAGACGCTGAACTGGAAGAGACGTGGCATCAACATCAATGGCGAATACATCTCTCACCTGCGATTTGCTGACGACATCGTCATAATGGCAGAAACGCTGCAGGACCTACAACAGATGCTGAATGACCTGGCTGACTCTTCTAAATGCATCGGCCTACGGATGAACTTGGACAAAACCAAGGTCATGTTCAATGAACATGTTCTACCGGAACCGATTGCAATTCACGGTGCCGTTCTTGAAGTTGTTCAAAAATACGTATACCTCGGGCAGACTTTGCAATTGGGTAAAAACAACCTCGAGGATGAGGTGAATAGGAGAATCCAGTTAGGTTGGGCAGCATTTGGAAAACTACGTCGTGTCTTCGTATCGTCGATACCACAGTGCCTAAAGACGAAAGTCTTCAATCAGTGCGTCCTACCCGTCATGACATACGGAGCCGAAACGTGGACACTTACGGTACGGCTGGTCCACAAGTTAAAGGTCGCTCAGCGGGCTATGGAACGAGCAATGCTCGGCGTCTCTCTCCGAGATCGAATCCGAAATGAGGTGATCCGGCAGAGAACCAAAGTTATCGACATTGCTCACCGGATTAGCAAGCTTAAGTGGCAGTGGGCTGGCCATATTAGCCGCAGAACCGACAACCGATGGGGTAAACGAGTTCTGGAGTGGAGACCGCGTCTTGGCAAACGTAATGTAGGGCGCCCTCTGGCTAGGTGGGAGGACGATCTGCGCGGGATGGCTGGCAAGAGCTGGATGCGAGAAGCCATGGATAGATCACAGTGGCGAACAATTGGAGAGGCCTACGTCCAGCAGTGGACTGCGATAGGCTGATGATGATGATGATGATGATGACCCACAATATTGATGCGACTATTGACAGCTCATGTCGAATCAAGCACTTACAAATTTCGTCGGCTTAGTAACGCGTTCAGTGATCTAATTGGTATAACATCCACCCGGATTGTGGAAGGTGTGGGTTCGAAGTCCCGCCTGAACACGAGATGAAACTTTTAAGTGTATTATTTGCTTAAGAATAAATTGCAAAAGATTGCTATAAAAATATCAACTAATTTAGATAATGTTCCTCGACAATGCCTAATGAACAAGACAATAAGTCTAGATCTGTCATTATCTCTGGACTAACGACCGTTAGAATAAAGACTTAGGTTTATTATTAGCTTAATTAAATAAAGTTGTAAAGACTTTTTATCTAATTTTACAAACTAATTCATGAATTGAGACAAGAAAATGTTACCTGAAAACTAACAAAAGTCTAAACTTAGTTCATTCACTTGTTAAAGCTAGAAATAAATAAATCAATGATGTTGTATAAAGCTACCAGACAACATTTATTAATCTATTTATTGGATTACCAACATAAGATACAGCAGGTACTTATTATATATCTGTGAACATTTACATCCCTTTAACCACGTGTTCTACCAACCATTCTCGAAAAATTTTTCGACTCCCTTTACAAAATGACCAAGTCACGTGACCGACTTTGTATGAAAAGTTGAAATTTTTTCATGCGAATTTCCAAAAGTGATAGAGCAATTGTTGATCATAATGGTGAGTAGACCACGTGGTTAAAGGGATGTAAATGTTCACAGATACACCCTACAGGGTACCTACATGTATACATGGAACTTTTATAACATCCTATGAAGTGAAGAGATGTATAGTAATAAACGAAAAGGTACTGAGATGTATTAAGATATATCGAAATATAAATGTATATTTTCGTATAGCTCTGTATCTTAAGATAAGAAGACGTAAAAATATAGACTATAGCTGTAGTATGTGGTCTCCTGACGATTTCTATAGAAAGATGTATCGAGATGTATCGTGCTACAATACATCTTTACATTACCTGCTCTGTGTGTAAACAGCTTTATACTTCCTTATGCGGAAGGTTAAGTATAAGAGACAAGATACCAAAGCGTATTCTTTTTGTAGCCGATTGTACAATCAAAGATAAAATTGAGAATTTGGGATGAACAGTTAAAGATTCGTAATTTTATTATTTCTGCAATAAAAATATAATGTGTCTTAGCACAAATCACAAAAAAAGATAACTGAAATATTAAATTGTTTCGTGAGCTTTACTTGAAATTTATTATAATTAACAGTTAAATTACGCTATGGTGCCACCCGCAGCCCGTCCCTCGAGGCGACAGATTGTTGGGACTTATTGAGTAATAAAAATGATTAATTTTTAAGAATATCAATCTCGTCATAAGTAAGTATATTTCAAAATGCTCTAACAATGCTTTGACCGTGGGTGAGCCATGCTTTGGCATGAATGAGCCGGCTCGACCGGAGTGATACCACGGCCTCACAGAAAATCGGCGTGTGCTGTGAAAAGAAAAAAAAAGAAAAGAAAATTATTTATTTGGAGCATTAAACTTAAGACTAATATTAACATAAATATAAATTAAATGCTACCAAAATGGTCGCCACTCAGCAAGCAATGACGCTGGTATTCTGTGGCACCAGGCCTATCCCATGTCCCATCGGAATATAAGGGCAAGGGAATATGCTCTCATATTCCGATGGGACCCCAGTGTGACACGACCATAAAGGGATCGGACGCAGGACCAACGGTTTAACGTGCTTTTCGAGGCACGGGGATACAAGACCTCTAACTTCCAGGCTCCGGGCTGACACAGAATTTCGTAACAGAAAACCTCACAAATTTTGGCCCACCTCGTTGATCGAACCCGGGACCCCAGAGCAGCCGTCGCTTTAAAGTGCGACCCACTACCTACTGCGCCATCGAGGCAGTCAGCGTCAGCAGAAGTAGAAGTACGGAATTATGGATGTACAAAACAGTAATAAGACCGTACTGTTGCTCAAGTACGGCTGTGATGCTTGGACGCTGACTTTAAAGGAAGAGCAGCCACTCCTCGTGGCAGAAAGAAAAAGGCAAAATTTTTGGTCCAGTATAAGCAGAAGACGACGGCTGGAGAATCCGCACTAATGCCAAAATAGAGTTTGTAGACACATCCAACATCATCGACGAGATCAATGCGCACCGTCTTCGCTGGCTTGGCAATCTCGAAAGATTGGAAGAGGATGGTCTCGTGAAGAAAGCATCCCAAGGTCGACCGGTGGCCAGTTAACCGACCTAGGTTTCGCTGGAAAGATGTCGTGCAGACAGATCTGAGAGAACTTCAGGTCAATGACTGGCAAAATGTAATGCAGGATTAACCAAAGTGGCGCTCTCTCGTTTCGATTGCCAAGACTCGGTTCTGTTTGCTAAGTCGGTGGAGTAAGTACCTAAGTAAATTTTAAAAATAGCTATATCACTGTGAAATTTTCCAAGAGGTCGTTTCCAAGAGATTTTGTTGTCTTAATTTAAACTTAAGTGCTTCTAGAATGTTGTCAAAAGTAATTCCATGATAATTGGTTTTTAGGGTTGGTAGCCCAATAACCGAAACTGACGGAAATTACTCGTAGGTAGATACAAATTGAAAACAGTATTCATGAAAATATTTATTTACTCTCATGTCATATTGCATTTTTCAAATTAAGAAATCAAAAGTAATCACATTTTGAAAGCCTTAAATTGTATTATTAAGTAAATAAATAAGTAAATAAATATTTTACAACATCACATACATTGATCTGTCTCCGAGATAGATAGCTCATGCACCTGTGTTACGGATATCAGAATCAACAGCGGAATTACAAATATATACATTTAATACTTTTCTTTTGTAAATACATACTTATAATATATAGAAAACATCCAGATCCAGACAAAGAATATTGATAATTTTAAAGAAAAGTAAAAAAGGTATGGTGTTGCATAATGTTTTTGCACCTTATGCAACAGCTACCAAGTTATGCAACAAGCAAATTTCTGAAATGACTATATTAGGAGAATAATATCATCATTTGCACCGCCAAAAAAGTTAGAAACTGACAGTTCAAAAACACCTATTTATAATGCGCGTGCAACAATATGTATACGTACATAGTTAATTTGTCACACGATTGATTGATTTCGAACTATTTTGTTTGTTATTTATTTATTAGAATAGAATTTAACCGCTTTATTAAAACAGGTAAGTTTTTATCTATCTGTCGCGCGTAATACGCTGGTCGTGCATGATGGGAAGTGAGATGTGATATATGTGCATAAAATTGATATTATTGATTCTACCTACGTGCATCTGCTTTGGTGAATATAACCACGTCTGTGTCTAAATTAGATTAATTCTTTTATTGTATAATTTTTGTGATCAGCCTTCTGTTAATGTTTGTTGTATGAATACAACAAACATAAACAGATAAAGATAAAGTGAGCATGAATGATACATAGATTTTGTTACGGACGATACGTTAGGTACGAACTTCTTGTATGATATTTATTTTGTTTAAAAGCATTCGACGACGAACGTCAGTAAAATCAACGCTGGTGTATGTTAAACTGATTATGGCATAAGAATACCTGTGTAATTGTAATATGTACCTCGTTTAAAATAAAAAATAAATATTTTAGAATCTGAGAGTGAGAAAATAGTACAAAAGTATTTTCAGAAATTAATTGATATTTTAGCAAAAGCATCTAAAGTTACAAATAGTCTTTTGCCAGGAAAATCTACTAGATTATCAGGTATCTATGTGAAGCTTGTCAAAACTGATTCCCTATGATTTCTTACTTTGAAGATTAAAACAAAAATATAGATAAAGTATGTAGTGTATGAGACTGCACATAACTTGGTGTTAAAACACTTGCGAATACTTTTTTTTAATCAGCCTATAAACTGTCCCACTGCAGGGCAAAGGCCTCCATCATAGAAATCAATTTATCGCTACTATGATGGGATTAGGCTTAATCACCACGCTTGCCAAATGCGGATTGGTGATCACAAACCCGAGCTATGTCTAGAAAAACATTCGAAACACTGCGAATACTATTAAAACAAAAATGTAGATAAAGTATGTTTTGTATGAGACTGCACATAACTTGGTATTAAAACACTTGCGAATACTATTAAAACAAAAATATAGATAAAGTATATAGTGTATGAGACTGCACATAACTTGGTGTTAAAAGATATGCGAATACTATTAAAAACCTCGCCAAGGCTCGTTTTTTTTAAATCTCGCTTGTGTTTTAACCCTAACTATGTGAGAGTCACATAAACTACTATTATTTATGTGTCAAATAAAGTAATAAATTGTGGGATACTTAAATTTATGAATTATTTAAAAAACGAGACAGGATTCACCTAGGTGTAGCCATCAGGCATTATGGTGTTTCAATTTTTTATATATTTAATTGATTAATTAAATAAATCAATGAGACCGATTTTATGCATCTTCTAAAGAATTTTAAATTATAAAATACATACAAAAAAAAACATTTTTTTTTAGTGTATTACACTTTTATTGTAAGTGTACAACGCGTTTGATGAATATACCTGACTTATGAATAAATTCCAAACTGACAACCAAAAGTAAAAACAATTCAGGTGGCTACTGCCACTTAATTTGCAGTTGTGATAATTATTATCATAGTTTTATTTATTTATAGATCATCAACAAGATTTACATCAGTACAAGATACATTAATATATCAAATAACACCATTGTTCTGTTAATTAATACTCTGTGAATGTGCACGTGTCTTTTCGTGTACGTTTGACATGACCGCTCATAATTGCTCTGTTAATTAATACTGTGTGAGTGTTCACTCGTATTTGCGCTTACGTTTGACTTGACCGCTCATCATTGTTCTGTTAATTAATACTCTGTGAGTGTGCACTTGTATTCGTGCGTATGTTTGACTTGACCGCTCATCATTGTTCTGTTAATTAATACTCTGTAAGTGTGCACGTGTCTTTGCGCGTACGTTTGACATGACCGCTCATAATTGCTTTGTTAATTAATACTCTGTGAATGTGCACTTGTATTTGTGCGTATGTTTGACTTAACCGCTCAACATTGCGCAGTTAATTAATACTGTGTGAGTGTTCACTCGTGTTTGCGCGTACGTTTGACTTGATCGCTTATCATTATCACTCTACATTGTTGATTACCCGAGCTTCTAATGAGATACCTTCAGCAGAAACGAATCTTAAACGTAAGTTATTCATAGCAATGTGCAGGCCTTTGAATTAATCTGATTCATTTGCAGACTTCAAAGTCGTAGCCAATGAACCAGTAATTACCCAAGGGAATGTTTGCAATGTAAATAAAAGACGTAATTAAAGAATCTCCCTGCAAGACGTTTGTCTAAGGGATGCGATATACTGTGAGACCACAAATTCACTCAATTGCATAAAAAATACACATTACATACAATATGCGTGTTTTAATAATAATTCTCACGACATCTCATACGTTGACCTGATTCCGTACTAAGTAGCTTAAGCACTTGTGTTACAGATATCAGGCAGCAGAAGAACACAAATATATACTTAAATACATATATTACACCCAGACACCGAACAAACACAAGTGTTCATCGCACGAATGTTGGTCCAGGGTGGGGATCGAACCCACGACCTTTGGCGTAAGAGGCAGGGTCACTACCAATTGCGCCATCCGGTCAGTCGAACGTTTTAGCTAGGTTCAACGTGATATAGAGACATCATAATCCCGCAACTAGTCCATAATCCTTCGAATCTTGGACGCTCGCCAGGCGCGGTGGTTTAGGGCGAAGACTAAATCGGAGTACCCTTCCTTTCACACGCGCTGTGTTTCTCCTGTTTGGATGACCCAGGTATATTCTCGTTTGTTACGTGACGTGGCGCTAAGGCCTTTGGTAATTGCTAAAGGCTCTTTCCCCGATGCGTTTCTTCACTCCCTACTTACCAAGTATTTGTCTTGTCTTTACATTAGATTAAATCCAAATAGGGGAAGATAGGTAACTTGTCACAACCGCTTAAATTAGATCCCCGTCGCCTAATTGCACGCAGTCGCAAATTGGTGAGTGTGACAAGCGGTCGTGTCACACAAAAATATTCTTTAATTGTTTTAAGTGGGATAAATGTTACTAAAATGCCTTCGTGTGCGCGTTACGCGTTGTAAAAATTATTCATAAAGTAATCTCATGAAAATCTCGTGGAATCACATTTCACTCATAAGTAAAAGAAAAGTTTAAAATTTCTCATCATAGTTCTAAATTCATTAATGTTTTGGTCACCAATTTGCAGAGCGAGATAGAAATATACAGTATATTATATGTGTGATGAGTTAAGACGTTTTGACAGGGTTCAACTCTGAAGCGTAACTGCGCGTAATACGCTTGACTCACTCACGCTTATGTCAAAAATGGGTTTGTCTTTGTCTTCCAATATCGTACAACTATAAACCTATGTGTCATAGAGCTGTGAGTATTTGTGCATGTAGTTGTGCATAAAGCCCGTTTTCAGTTGTCTAATTGAAGGGATGTGCCGTATCTTTCCCAGGCATAATCAGAAGTATGTGTACCCCAAATGGTATACTGCTGAAATAATCAATAATATTAAATTCAAGCACTTTTATCATAAACGTTATAAGCAGTTCGCTTTAGAATTTAATAAAAAAATGTTTATCTATTATAGAGAAAAGGTTAAGAAATTAATTGACATTGGCATCATATGAAATCAGTACAGAGTGACATAATTGACAACCCAGCAAAGTTCTGGCAATACATAAAAGACAGAAAAAAGGATAGGAAGCCCGTAGACACATACACCTACAATGATACTGAAGTCAAAGGTCAGGCCGCAGTGGATGCGTTTGCCGAATATTTTGCTTCAGTATTTCACAAGGATATACCTAAACTTGACTACATAGAGGCGTCGCGGGCCGCTTATGGTTGTCGAGATGCAACTTGTATCTCCATTCCGACAGTCGGGGAGCCAGATTTGAAGCGAGTAGTAAGACGCCTTAAACTACGATCATCAAGTGGTCCCGACGGCATTCCTGTGTTCTTTACTCACGATTGCTTATCAGCTGTAACTATGCCTTTGCTTTTTATTTTTAATCTCTGTCTGTCTCAGTCAAGATATCCAAAAAATTGGAAAACATCCAGAGTTACCCCAGTACCTAAAGTTGGCGGAGGAGCAGATGTTTCGTCCTTTAGGCCGATTGCGGTATTGTCAGTCTTTGCCAAAATCTTCGAAGCAATTCTCACTGAAAACCTCAATAACCAGATCGGTCATCTACTTCACAGCAGCCAGCATGGATTTCGCCAAGGTCGTTCCACCACCACAAATCTAGTAGCTCATGTAAACTACGTCTACTTACAGATGGATTGTGGAAAGCAGGTAGATGCAGCTTATTTTGATTTTAAGAAGGCCTTCGATCTAGTCGATAACGATAGACTTCTACAGAAATTAGCCATAATAGGTTTAGCACCCAAATTGCTGCAACTTTTTGCATGCTATTTAAAAGACCGCTCTCAATATGTCCACCTCAATGGATATTATTCCAAGGACTATTTCACAAGATCCGGGGTGAGTCAAGGTAGCACGTTAGGACCTACTTTATTTTTGATTTTTGTAAATGACTTACCCAGAATGATCTCATCTTCTGAATGTCTGTTATATGCTGATGATCTGAAGTTATGCATGGGCATCAAAACCCAAGCTGATGCAATAAAACTCCAGCGGGATATAGACACTGTGTCTCAATGGAGTCATGATAATCATCTACCTTTGAATGACATTAAATGCAAAGTTATGACTTTTACTCGTAAACTGAGACCAGTAAACTACAATTATTATTTATCGGACGTTCCTCTGGAAAAAGTATTTGACATAAAAGATCTAGGTATAAAGTTAGATAGTAAATTAGATTTTCATGAGCATATATTAAGTGTATGCAAATCTGCTCATAGGATGCTGGGTTTTGTTATTCGCACGGCGTCACAATTTGACAATGCACTAGTTGCAAAAGTTTTATTCTTTGCATATGTTCGCAGCAAGCTGGAGTATGGATCAGTAGTTTGGGATTCATATGAAGAAAAATATGTGCTGATGTTGGAGAAGATACAAAGGAAATTTTCTCGATGGCTTTACAAAAAGCTGTACGGATATTATCCTTACTTATATCCGTCGCTATTCGTCTCGGGAATGATTGGAGTCGATACTTTAAAGTACAGGAGAGGTGTGCTACTTGTAGTACACTACCTGTCGTTATTGCATCGGCGGATCGATGATCCGGACACACTCGCGAGTTTCCGTCTTTTAGTCCCTACGGTCTCGTGGGACTCCGCGGGGCTAGTGCCGCCGTGACGCCGGCCGCGCCTGCTGGCCCCGCCTACTGCGCGCACGCAGCGCGCGGCTCACGCGCCTACTACCCGCGCTCTGCGACTTATCGGTGACATACTTGCTCGGCACGATGAAATAGACCTATTTGCAGACAGTTTTGTTCAAATCTGCTACAAATACCGTAGTTTTTTGACATAATAAACATATTTAATACTATTGACATTATATTTAAAAAAATCTAAATTAATTATATTTTATTTATTTGATTTTACTGTTCTATTGTGTATTTTAATTTGCTTCTTTTGACTCAGATACTGACAATTTGGGCTATTTATATTGATATTATCTGTCGCGCTTATTTTTATTTTATTTTTTTTTAGTTGTAATTAATTTGACAAGGATTGTATTCTTCTGCTTTTTTATTGTAAATTATCCGTGAGTGAAAAATGAACATAAATGCAATGTAATAATGTATCCTAACCTTATACTGCGTTTTGGATTAATTTCTGTTAGCTTGTAAGGTGTCTGAATAATAAATAAATAAATCTTCCGCTATTTTGTATTAATATGAGATCACCTCTCTTAATATGTTTCTCTGAAAATGGGGTGTGAAACACCACAGCACAAGCGACTCACACTGACACGACTGAGACAGACTATACAGAACGTGTTCGAACGAGACACGATAAAATGTTTTTTTATGTGATAGCTGGCAGACGAGCAGACGGATTACTTGATGGTAAGCGATTGCCGCCGCTCATGGACACCCGCGACACCAGCGGAGTCACAAGTGCGCTGCCAACCTTTAAACCAGTCTTTCCCCGGATTGGGACTCCGGTACCCTCGCTTACGCAGCGAAACATAGCACAGTGCTGCTTCACGCCGGTTTTCTGTGAGGCCGTAGTATCACTCCGGTCGAGCCGGTCCATTCATGCCGGAACTACTACAATATTCTGTCTAACGCGTAATCTCTGGTAGGGCGAACCTTCTGTGTTTATTACTTTTGTGGTATGCGTATCTTGGAGTACCTAGTTGTGTGGAACAGCCCTAACACTAACGCAGAACAAAATAATTTCACAGCAATCATTTTACAATTACTGAGTAGATAATGCTATCCGAGGCAAAATTTATTATTTCGAATTATGTTTTCGTTAGGAGCTGTCACTCTTCATTTATTTTTAATCAATCTTTTATCTTTTAATGTTTACTCAAATCACGGATCTCTTCTTGAAAATGATAGGTAAAGATATTTTGTCGTTTTACAAGGAATTTGTTATAAAAGGCTAAATGATTTTTAGGGACAGCAATAGCTTATTTATATATTAAAGGAATTCTTCGTTTGTCTCAGTTCCTTCGTAAAATAATTTTCTTTGTTTAAGAACAAAGGACTCGCTGCGAGTATTTCCACAATGTAATCAGAGGCTCGATATATCGCTATGCTGCCTAGGTGGCGCAGTGGTTGATGGGTCGCACTTTAAAGCGACGGCTGCGCTTGGGGTCCCAGATTCGATCCCCGGGTCGGGCCAAAATTTGTACCTGAGTTTTTCTGTTAAGAAATTCTCAGTTTCAGCTCGGAGTCTGGAAGTTGGCAGTCTTGTAACCCCGTGTCTCGGAAAGCACGTTAAGACGTTGGTCCTGCGCCTAATCCCTCTTCGGTCGTGTCACACTGGTGTCCCATCGAAATATGAGGGTGCGGGAATGGAGAGTTCACTTGCGCCTGCGCAAACACTTGTGCACTATAACATGTCCTGCGTCGATGGCTGATCGCTGACTTTGGCCGCCATGACCGATATATCGGTTTGGAGGACATTATTACCCCTCCTGATATCCGTAACGGAAGTGCTTATGCTACCAGTACGAAATCAGAAAAATTCACGAGATGAGTTGTTACTTAGTTATAGTCCAAAGCGAAAACCTGAAGACTTACCTACTATGTATTTACCATTGATTATTTTAATTTATTTTATAAAATGACAGCCACATGATACATATTACACAATCTTATTTTACTTAATCTATGGAAACAATTTTCTGATGTGTAATTTTCAAAATAACGCCGCCGCCCATAAATACGTGTAAAAATGGTTTGAATTAAACAAATAACTATATGCACACCATTTATTATACAGCTTATCAGCATTTGGATACGTAAAAATCTTTTACTTTCCTACTCTCAATATTTTCGGATTTTATTATTCTAAAAAAACTGGATCAAATTCTGGCAAGTCGTAACCATTGCCAAAAAATATCAGGTGGTTGCATTTCATACCAAATATATGAAGAACCAAGCGGTTTATTTTCATTACAAAAATGTTTGTAACTTTTTCCATGTACAAGATTCATACCAAATATATGAAGAAACAAAGCGGATTATTTTCATCACAAAAATGTTTGTAACTTTTTTCCATGTACAAGATCGAGACTAAGTACCATACAAAAAAGTAGTACTTTTTAAAAGCTTTCATATGCCATATGTCATGAAGGGTTACGACATATAGGACAAACGCACCTATTCTCCTTTTGGAAAAACATTAAAAACACACCCAAATGAGGATGATTATAACTTTGTTTTTCCTCAACTGAAACTGCTGAGGGCTTTCTGATGGCAAACATGGTGTAGGATCATCAATCAAAGACAACAGTCGTAGTTTGTCGGTGTTTTATCCCTTCTTTTTTATCCACTGTACACAGAATTGGGAGCTAAACATCAAGTCTCATAAACATTATGATTGTGTGTAAATGAGTGTCAACAATCGCTTACCATCAGGTGTGCCTACTCATCTGCCGCCTGTCATATAAAATAACAATGCTATAGGGAAGAGGTAAAGGCTGATACTGGAACCTTATGTATTGCGAGCTCAGGACGACGCCTAAACCCTGCAGTGGGGTCACCGTACAGGGTGATGATAAACGAACGTGGCCTGCTCTAAAGCGTTCCGACACTCTGTACCTCGCCACTCGATCCATTTCAAATCAGCATGTCTCCGAGTGTCGTTGACCCATTTTTCCGGTGGGTGACCTCTGCCTCATGTGGTTTCTCTGGGCATGCACTCTAGTGTTCTTCTATATTTACGTACGTACTTGGGCTATGGTCTATGTTGAACTGGTGAACATGCAATACTAAGTAAAGTGCTGTGATACCTACCCCATAACGTACCTAATGCGGAGCCCCATGCGCACGTAGAGGCAGAGGATGATTAGTCCGGGCAGGATGAAGAACAGCAGGCTGCTCAGCTCGCACAAGTACCAGGATGGCATCTCCAGCATCGCGCAGAAGGCGGACTCGAGGGACGCGTTGCCGGAACCTGAAAAAATGCACGTGTCAAAAAAACAAGGCTCATAAAATAACTAGTGACCTTACTTCATTCAGGACTCAATCTTGAACCTCATCTTAGAGTGTCATTTGCAGTTGAGCCAAAGCTATCGCATTCGCTTGGCACATGATCCAGGATTGGAGAAGTCTGGTAATTATAATGAAGCGACTGCTGTCTGACCTTCGAAAGCCTTTTATTATCATTATTATTTTTCTAGCTCAAATGGTCCCACTGCTGGGCAAAGGCCTCCCCTAATAACCTCCCCCGCTCCCTATTCATTGCCAGCGTTTGCCAGTTACGGGAGTATTGGTCCAGGTCGTCTTGCCATCTCTTTTTCGGCCTACCACGAGGTAGGCGACGACCATCTGCAGGCTGCCATTTCGTGACAGCATGGGTCCATCTCTTCGGTGCATTCTCACAGCCAGCCCAGTTCCATTTCAGCTTTGCGGATTTTTCACCTACGTCCATAATGCCGGTTTGTGAGCGGATTATCGAAAGCCTTAGACAGGAAAAACCAAAGACTGACACTGATCTTTTTAAAAGAAAAAGTTATACTAATCCTTCGCTCGTATCGCGCCAGTTGTCTCATCGAAATATGAGAGTAAGGGAAAAGAGAGTTTACTTGTGTTTGCGCACACATTTTTGAACTATAATATGTCCTGTGACGGCTGATTGTTGAGATTGTCCGGCATACAGTTGCACATTGCGGCACATTGTTAACAGAGTGGAAAACCCCTGTCTATGGGTTGCGAAGATCAGACGGAAGTCGCTTCGTAGCTTACCCGGGACCCCAAACCGACAGCTTTGGAATTAACCGGGAAAGTTACGCTGGGATGAGATAATAGAAGAAGATAGAAAGATTGATATACTTTATTGCACAAAACACACCAATAGGCATTACAGAAATTTTGTGTACAATTTCGGTGGTCTAATCGGTTATCGGAAGAAGAAAGAATTTTAGGAATCAAATAATAATATTTCACAACATCAGATACATTGATTTGACTCCGATATAGGTAGCTCAAACACCTGTGTTACGTATGTGATATACGTAACTCAACAGAGAAATTACAAATATTATACATTTAATAAATCTTCTTCTTTGCCTCTGCCCACATTAGGTGGGGTCGGCTCTCGTTATTCTTTTGCGCTAGGACAATCTGTCCTGGGTTGTCGGGTCAGGTAGGTGGGGTTTCCTAACTAGATTTTATTTATGATTAGACATTAAATTAATAATAATAATAAATTGGGTTGTCTCAATTTAATATTATTATAAATTAAATGTCTGCAAACAGATTGTCCTAGTCGCAAACCTTTTCCCTTGTACTATCGAAACCAGGGACAACAAAAATACCACAAACACCCAGACCCAATAGAAATATCAGTTTCAACAAACATTTGTGTTGATGCGAAATCAAGCTCGCAACCTTTGCATCTCAAAGCGCTCAAACCACTGCGCTAAACGGGTCATCGGTGTAGTTAAATTGCATCATCATCCTCCTGCCCTTTTCCCAGTTTATCTGGGGTCGGGGCAGTATGTTTTCCTTTTCCATACGTCCCTGTCATTCCTCATTGAATCATCCAACCCTTTTCCCATCATGTCAATCTTCACACAATCCATCCATCTCTTTTTCGGCCGTCCTCTGTTCCTCCACCTACTTACATTTTAACTCATCACTTTTTTGGTCACATGTTATTCCCCTCTTCTCATTACGTGGAAAGACGATTTGACTTCAATTTATCAATGATGGGGGCGACTTTCATACTTCCTTGCGAAATAACCTTAAACATATTGGAAAATGTAGTGTATGCTTATTATTTTTCCTATAAAGGGAGCAAGATTTATAAACAATAAAAATATGCTTAACTTTCATGTAGGTAACAATATCCGTTCCATGTTAGGCGTAATCAAACCAACTGTTTACTGATCACGAACGATATATAAAGGTCTTAAATAATAAAGAAATGCTCGTTTTTTTTTACATTATGGCAGACAAACGAGCAGACGGCTCACCTAATGGTAAGTGAATTACCGCTCTGGAGTCAAGGTACGCTTGATCACAGTACACAGCACTTACAAATCTGTCTGTTCACACATGCCTGCTCCGGCTAATTTTATGTTACTAGTATTTTCTTTCTCTTCCCTATCTACATTATTTTGCAGTACCGAAACAGACACACGGGTAACCCGCTGAAAACCAGCGTCGTGGCGCGACATTTATTGTCACGGCGCGGCATTATGCTGAGCGGGCCCCTGTTTCGGCACACGCATTTTCATGCATGTACTTATTGTTACTGTTTGGTTTTTATGTATCGTAACGTCAAAATTGTGTGTAAAAAATCTTCTGTTTCTATATATGTGATTTGTGTTTTTATTGTGAGTCAACATAAATGCAATATTCATTCATGTGCATGTTTGGAACTGAGCATTTTTTTTTGTGATACGTTAGCGATTGCCGCCGCCCATGGACACTTACAACACGAGTAGAGTCACAAGTGCGCTGCCAACCTTTAAACCCCCCTTTTTCCCCACATTGGGCCTCCGATACCCTCACTCACGCAGGGAAACACAGCACAGTGCTGCTTCACGCCGGTTTTCAGTGAGGTCCTGGTATCACTTCGATCTAGCCGGCCCATTCATGCCGAAGTGTGGCTCTCCCACAGTCAAGAGCACGGCTCAAATCCGCGCATGCACCCCTCGTAATGGAAGGCGCGTTCTTATCTATTGAGTTACCATCGCTCCTGGTTTCCTCTTGAGCTCCAAATACAAGAAAATTTTATAATAGTTTTAAACTTTTATGGTCACTAACATTCGAATAGTTATTTACGAGATTTCTACCATCTTATTATTATTTTTTTTACTGTAGATAGGTAAAATTTTGACCATATTTCACCTGATGGTAAGTGATAATATGGTCTAAGATGTAGCACGTTTACCTAGAAGATACCTATTCACTCGCGCTTTGAAAACCCCCAAATTGTAGCCTCTAGGGAACACCTCCTCAGGCAGCTGACTCCACTGTTTCGCAGTACGAATAAGGAAACAGGATTCAAACCTCTTTTTGCGGACTTTTGGTATTTCTACCATGTACCGGTGCCGATTGAGGGTCTGCCTGGTGGAGTAGTGGAAGAACGGAGATACTCCAATGGCATTGTACAGTTCCGTTGCGCACTCTCTTAAATGTATCCGATAGAAGATAGATAAGCTTGCTACCTTGCGTCGGTGTTCAAGGCTTACACACACTCACAGTATCTGGCCGCAAAATGACACTTTGTTTAGTTTTAGTGTTGTGTGTCGAGAAGGTGCGAGAAAATAGTGAGTTAGTGAGCAGTGGTACCTCAGGTGCGCGTAATAAAGACTGCGAAGGAGGGTAGACCGTTTTCTCTGCCAGTAATATTTTACCCGCAAAAACTTTAGTTACTCCGTGCCCATGGCGCTAGCAACAGTGCCGGAATATCGGAAACTCAAAAATAAGGTACATGGTAGAAATCTCGTAAATAACTATTCTAAAGAAAATTTCACTTCCAAAGTGTTAAGGAATGGCACTTGTTGATTCTGCCTCTACATTTTCACACTCGAAGGAGTAATCCACAAGAGCTAACTGCCGTGCTCAGTCAAACTCGTTATTTATTTAGAAGTCGTGTTGCGTGAAGCGGACTGCGAAAATGTTTCCTCGTCTCACTGCACATCGCTTATACGATGTAGCTTGCTGGTTTCGGGTAACTCTAATTTTTACGATTTGTTTAAGGTGACGGGTAGGGCACACTAGCGACGCAATCGATTTTAATTTTTAGCTGCTAAACCGGATCTATTTTAAATCGAGGTTACAACCTCTGGGAAACACTTATACTATTTATTAGGCAAGACACAAAAGCATGAAAAAAAAAACCGCCTTCAAAAACCACGAACTAAACAGTGGAAAATAATATTTTTAAGTCGACGGGTAGCCCTAATTAGCGACACTAATCGATTTTAATTGTTAGCTACTAAACCGAATCTATTTGAAACAATTTCGGGGTTACAGCTTTTCGGCAAACACTTATACTATTTATCAAATAACCGTTATTTAATAAATAGTAAGAGTGTTTGCCGAGAGGATGTAATTTCCGGTTGCATCCAAAGCTGTCGCTCTGGAACCCGGGGTACGCATGGACCATCATTAAGGATTTGGGTAGTTAGACCTCACGTGTTTACATTTGTAACCTGTCTCCTCATATTAGTGTGTAATTTCCGGTTGCATCCAAAGCTGTCGCTCTGGAACCCGGGGTACGCATGGACCATCATTCAGGCTTTGGGGAGTCTGGTAATTACAATGAAGCGACTGACGTTTGAATTTCGCAACCCTTTAACAGAGGAACCAGACCACCTGAATTATGGTTGCACGTTTCAGAACGTGCAGGTTTACTCACGATGTTTTCTGTCACCGCCGATCTAGTGGTATAAATACGCATAGATTTGAAAAAATCCAGAGGTTTATACTCGGATTCGAACCACGACCCCTTCTGGCGAAGGCGCATTCTGAACCACTGGGCTACCATCACTCGAGCTGCATATGTAACGAGTATCCCTGAGGAAACTCAATTATCGCCTACACGGATCAACCGCTCTGCCATTAAGACCTTTGTGTGCCGCAATTAACCCACAAACGAAATAAATAATAAAATATTAATTCTTGCAGCCTCTTGTGCTGTTTTCCTGTAATATTTAAAGGGACTCTTATGTTTCCCGGAAAGCGAACAGAGTGTGACAGGGGTGAGTTGTGACAAAGCAATCTTGTTTTCATAATTATACTTCAGGCTTCGTCCGAAGAGATTAGCATTAAACACTTGTAGTAACGCATAGTAATCGCCATTCCTACACTATATTTGAGAGTAGATTCTCATTTCATTTCGTTATTTTTTTTATTTTTAATTTGTGGGTATTCATACCTAGTCTGGTCGATTTCACAC
Source organism: Marasmia exigua (assembly GCA_019059595.1). NCBI lineage: Eukaryota > Metazoa > Arthropoda > Insecta > Lepidoptera > Crambidae > Marasmia > Marasmia exigua. The sequence continues at coordinate 19,068,649 of CM032481.1, forward strand.
TCGTTTGACATTTTCATTCGCGCTCTAGTGCTCGGCCATTCCTGACCTAGGGTATCGTTTTTTACGGAAAGAGTTGGAAAAATGTCGAAAAGGAAGAACAAAGACAGTGATTACGATTTACTAGTTAAAAAAATTAAGGATTTAGAAAAAAAAGTGAAAAGTTCTCGACCAAAGCGAAAAAGGATTCTTGTTCTACCGAGTGATTCATCATCGGACGAATCGCCACCGCCAGCGCGGCGCCGCCATGACCATGACCGACGGTCTAAAACAAAAGGTTAGTAATAATTAATTGATTTTATTTTCGCATCAAGATATATTGTAACAACAACAGATTTTAAAAGTTAACGGGATTTTGAAAGTTATTGGTTTTGTGGGCAGTACCAGGGACTGCTTCTATAACCGATTCAGATAATGTGGATAGTTATTTGGACTATTTCTTTATCTTACGCGCTATTTCTTTATAAAGCGCATTGTGTTCATTAAATCACTTTTCAAAAGGGAGGTTTAGTGGGCAGTTCTAGGGGCTGCTCCTATAACCTACACCTTTTTTTATATTTTACATAATATACTGGTAAAAATTACCAGTTAAAAAGCATGTAGGTACATACGGTTATTATGTGGGCAGTTCTAGGGGCTGCTCCTTAACCGAATTATTTATGTGAATAGTTCTTGGGGCTATTTCGATATATAAATATTTATAGGTACGTAGGCGATGCCTACGTTTGACTTTTACTCTTTGTTTTACGGTTTTTTCTTATGGGCTGTTCTAGGGGCTGCTTTCGAACCGGTGAGGTGTAAAAGTACGATTGCACTAACAATATTGTTATACGGGTTATGTGGGCAGTTCTAGGGGCTGCTTCGTAACCGATTGATTACAATTACACTCGATCGATATTGTTTGCATTATAGATAGCTTTATAAGCATCTCGCTTATACGCCTTATATTCTTTGGAAAATACATCGTATTTTAATATGGTTTCCAGACTGCCAAGGCGTAGGGTCAGCTTCAACTAGTGAGCACAATTCGACACGTGATTCCGAAGATATCGTGTCAATGATTTATGCACAGCATCGAGATTCCTCGAAGGAATCTCAACAGTCGGCAGGACATAGAATGAGCTCCGCCTCGAGTTCAAAGGAGGTGCCGACACGAACCACTGCACCAAGCGCCGCACCGCCGCCTCCGGCTCTTGAGCCTCAGCCATTGCCCCAATCGCAAGCTCCGATACCAACGACGAGCGCTACCACCACAAAAGAAGTGCTGCCAGCTTCTGATTCAGTCTCTCAAACTAAGATAGACATCGCTCTCGATGATGATTTATTAGAAATTTTGGGTATATATCCTACAGCTTCTGAGGACTTTGGCCCTGACATACAGAAAGACGTTGCCGTGCGCTTCGAACATTGTGCAACAACTGGACTGACCAAGGAGCTTCGAAAAGAACTTTCTGAAAAACATCGCGTTCCAAATAACTGTAAACTTATTGGCGCACCAATGCTTAATCCAGAGATGGTAAGCTGCCTTAACTGATATTGTCATCAAGCGAGACAAGGCAATTGAGACAAAGCAAAAATTGCTAGCGACTGCAATATCATCTCTTGGAGAAGCGGTTACTCAAGTGTTGACCTTTAAGGATAAACAACCAGAACTTTTACGTCTGCTTATAGATACCGGTCGCATATTGTGCGATTGTCAACATAGCGACTCAGTTACGAGACGAATGTATGTTCTCTCTTCACTCAATAAAGAGATGAAGGAGCAGATGAAAAATACAAAAATTGATAAGCTGTTGTTTGGAGATAATCTTCAAGAGGCATTGAAGACCGCTAAGGCGATAAATAAATCAGGCGCTGATTTGAAGGCCAGCAACAATGTCACGGTTAAACCCAAAACTAACGTCAAGCCGGTGCCGTCTTCTTCAAAAAACTGGAGGTATTCAAACCGGAAACAGACTATAGTTCCGAAGAACAAGAACCAGAGGACGTCGACATCAACGCCGACGAAGAATCCTCGCGCCAACTCATCCAGGACGTCTGCGCAGCGGCCGAGGAACACCCGCCTCTAGAGTCGGTAAGCCACGCTGGCAAACTCCCCCTTTTTTACCACAACTGGTCTTTAATAACTAGAGACCCTGCAGTTTTGTCATATATCGAAGGCTATAAAATACCCTTCTCTCAACCTGTATCTCAGACTTGCACTCCCCCGGCTAGAACACGCCGCGATCCTGATAGTGCCCACTTTCGTGAAGCTATACATGAATTGCTTTCGATGGGAGCAATATCTGAATGCTCACCATGCAAGGGTCAATTCATTTCTAGTGTCTTCTTGGTGCCGAAACCAAATGGTAAAATGAGATTTATTCTAAATTTGAAAAAACTAAACAAGTTTATAGATACAATTCATTTTAAGATTGAGGATTTACGTACAGCATTAAAATTATTAACTAATAATTGTTTCATGGCAAAATTGGATTTAAAGGATGCATATTTTTTAATAAAAATGCATGATGCTAGTAAAAAGTATTTACGTTTCGAATGGGACTCAAAGCTTTTTGAATTTAACGTTTTACCATTTGGTCTCAGCACCGCCCCATATGTGTTCACGAAAGTGATGCGACCCGTCGCTCGTCTTTTACGATCGGCAGGCTACCTCTCAACTGTTTATTTAGACGATTGGTTGTTAATAGCACAGTCTTACCAGGATTGCGTAGATAATGTAGAAAAGACAAGGTCTTTACTTTCAGCACTCGGTTTCATTTTAAACGAAGAAAAGAGTTGCTTAATACCCAGCAAATCCTGTGTCTTTTTGGGTTATAATATAAATTCAGAAAGTTTCCAGGTCAGTTTGCCTTCTGAAAAGGTCAACCGTATCAGAAATAAAATTGAAAAAATGTTTCACACTAAAAGATGTACTATAAGGGAATTTGCTCGCTTCGTAGGTCTCCTTATATCAGCTTGCCCTGCTATAGAATATGGTTACCTGTACACAAAATTCTTTGAGCGTTTAAAATATCTAAATTTAAAAGACCATGATGATTATGATAGACATATGTTAGTCCCTAAAACAGCTTTACCTGATTTGCAATGGTGGCATAATGCTATCCAGCACTCCTTTAGCAAAATAAAAGAAGACAGCTTTGACCTGGAAATTTTCTCGGATGCTTCAACAACGGGGTGGGGGGTAGCTTGTGGGGACGACAAAGCTAGTGGCCTGTGGAATGAACAGGAATTACAACAACACATAAACTATCTCGAAATACTAGCAGCTTTTTTCGGCCTCAAGATATTTGCAGAAAATTTAAAAAATTGTCAAATATTATTACGAATTGATAATACGACCGCGATATCGTATATCAACCGCATGGGGGGCATTCAGTACCCTCATCTAACGAAAGCAGCTAAGGATTTGTGGCAATGGTGTGAACGTCGCAACCTGTTTGTGTTCGCTTCATACAAACGTTCCGCGGATAACAAAGAAGCCGATGCAGAGTCTCGACGTATATACCCAGATATAGAGTGGGAACTCACAGAAGAAGCTTTTCAAGCAATTATCCATAAATTTGGCCAACCAGAAATAGATTTGTTCGCAAGTAGAGTGAACCGAAAATGTCAAAAGTTCATATCATGGCATCGTGACCCAGAAGCACATGCAATAAATGCATTCACGGTAAAATGGACGAAAAGCTTCTTCTATGCGTTCCCTCCTTTTTCAATGATACTCAAGACTTTGCGTAAAATTATTACTGATGAAGCTGAGGGCATTATTGTTGTACCTATGTGGCCGACTCAAGCATGGTACCCTCTTTTTAAAAAACTCGTAAAATCCAAAATTTTAACATTTCGAGCCAGTGATAGTTTGATATTTTCTTATCTTTCCAGTCAGAGCGACATCCACACCAACCTTATCCTGGCAGTATCAATATTATCCGGGAAGCGCTCCTAAAGAGAAATGTCCCCTCATCGGCATTGACGGTGATGTTATCGTCTTTATCGCCTAACTCCTTGAAGCAGTACGAAGTATATTTAAAAAAATGGCACAATTATTGTCTGATTCATAATGTTGATCTGTACCTAGCCAGTATTAGTGAAGTGATTAGTTTTTTAGCTGAACTGTTCGAAGAAGGTGCTCAATATAGCACAATTAATTCGTGTCGATCGGCACTATCTTTAATATTAGGAGATAGTTTGGGTCGAGATGAGAGAATCAAACGATTCTTGCGGGGTATATTTCGGCTTCGTCCTCCTCTCCCAAAATACAATAGTACATGGGATCCTGCCATAGTTTTGAATTATTTAAGCAAACAGTACCCAAACATAAACTTAAACGTTGATGTTTTAACTAAAAAACTTGTTACGCTATTAGTGTTAGTAACGGCGCACAGAATACAGACCATTTCAAAAATATCGTTAGACCGAATTGCTATATCAGAACATCAAATCACGATTACAATTCCAGACCTTATTAAAACTTCAAGGGTTGGCGCTTGCCAACCAATTTTAACAATACCTTTTTATAATGACAAACCCGAAATTTGTCCCGCAAGAACTATCCAAGCTTACATAAGTAAGACGTCGTCATTGCGTGGAACAGTTACTGAGTTATTTATTAGTTTACGTAAACCGCACACAGCCGTGTCTACTCAGACCCTGAGTCGCTGGGTGCGGACCACCCTGCAGGAGAGTGGCATAGACGTGTCCATGTTCGGTGCTCACAGCGCGCGACACGCCGCCACCTCGACCGCTCTCCGGCTGGGTGTTAGCATAGACACCATTAAAAGGACCGCTGGGTGGAGCGGTAATTCTAATGTTTTCTTTAAATTCTATAATAGACCCTTAAGTGTTAATTATGTATCTGTTGCTCAGGCTATATGCAGTTCTTTATCAAATGTTTGATTTTGAAAATATACATATTTGCAATATTAAGATGGATTCTTCCTTTGTTTTAATCACATACTTACCTTTGTAGTCTCGTAAACAGTATTACATAGTAGTTCTTTATACATATGTATATTTTTTCACGACGAATCAAATCTCTAAAAGTCTACAAGTGTTTAATGCTAATCTCTTCGGACGAAGCCTGAAGTATAATTAATGATTAAACGAACTTACCTGTACGTGAAGTTCAATCATAATTATATGAAGGCTTCGTCCGAAGAGATTAGCAACCCTCCCTCCCAATTAACCTTAAAACCCTTTAATTATCGTACGTGAAAAAATCAATAGCTCTAAACTAAATGAAAATGTCAAACGAGTGTGAAATCGACCAGATTAGGTATGAATACCCACAAATTAAAAATAAAAAAAATAACGAAATGAAATGAGAATCTACTCTCAAATATAGTGTAGGAATGGCGATTACTATGCGTTACTACAAGTGTTTAATGCTAATCTCTTCGGACGAAGCCTTCATATAATTATGATTGAACTTCACGTACAGGTAAGTTCGTTTAATCATTAATTATAGAACCCTGGTGCTGGGAGCTTGTGAATGGAGAATACATCCTGAGCGAGACAAAGCCGTGTCCGTTTTTGTTACAATACATTACCCAGTTTTATACTATACTTATAGAAATAGAAATAGAAAAAGGTTTATTTGGCACCAAAAATACAGATAACAAAATATAGATCTATGCATTACTTATTAATTTAATCCTAATCTAGGTATCTAAATTCTAAGTGGCGCCAAAAAGGTCCCCGCTCAGCTATTTGTCGAGACACAGAGCCTCGACGCTGATATTCTGCGGATACCTAACAAAATACATATTTCACATACAAGTTACTTACAACAGAAACAGAGAACGCTTCAGAACGCACCATACATCATGTTTATCAAAGCTTATATTTTATATCTTAAAAAGAAAATGACTCCACAAATACGTCGATGCCTCGCCTTAAGAACTGAGGATTACAGATTTTTTTTTCAAAGTTTGACTTTTATGTGTCCCTGGTACGTTCAGCATTAAAAGTAGTTTAACACATTAGTGCCCTGTCGAATAAACATTTTTTACGTACCCCTTAGAAACTGACTATAATAGGCAGGACAGTTACTTTGACATGTCACTAAAGTCGTAAGCTTTTGATGCTGACCGCACTTCCAAACTGGGAAAAGCTTTAGCAGAAGCTTTTTCTTTCCTAATTTCCTTTAAGATGACGTGTAGGGCACACTAGCGACGCCAGTCGATTTTAATTTTTAGCTACTAAACCGGATCTATTTTAAACAATTTCAGGGTTACAAATTCTCGGTAAACACTAAGACTATTTATTCAATAACCATGCACAAATGTTGGGTCCAAGGCGTACGCGAAAAATTGATTCTCGCCAAATGCGGCTACTTTTGGCGTGAATCAATTTTTCGCTTACAAAAACCGACCCAACGTGTATGCATGGTTATCAAATAAATAGTATAAGTGTTTGCCGAGAAGTAGTAGCCCCGAAATTGTTTAAAATAGATCCGGTTTAGTAGCTAAAAATTAAAATTTATTGGCCTAGCTAGTGTGCCCTACCGTCACCTTAAGTCCGTTTCTCTTGTTATTCTGCTAAAACAGACATTGTGCAAGTTTTGGACACGAGGCTGCTTCTCCGATAAGATTGACAGGTACGATAACTTCCAAATGGGTTTTAAAATTGCAGAATGTAAATACATTTCTGCTATTTTTGGTTATTGGTAAAAACATACCTATCGCAACAATGAATTTGATGTAGCATTCATTATCATGATGAAAATTCATTTTAATAAATCATTATAGAACTTAGAAAACATTCAGGTTTTATAACTATGAAGTTTTATATATTTTTATGTCATAGGCACCGACGGCATAGACGATCACCTGATGGTAAGCGATTGCCGCCGCCCATGGACACCCGCGACACCAGTGGAGTCACAAGTGTGCTACCAACTTTTAAAAGCCGCTTTCCCCTGGATTGAGGATCTACCCTTACTCACGCAGCGAAAGACAAATTTCTAAATTTATTGCGGTATAATATTAACAATATTGGAAAAAAAACTGATAAGAAACCAATATTTTGTATGGCTTAAATGAGCAGACGAGCCTACTGCACCTTGTTTTCTCTACCACATTTATTAATCATAAATTCTTTATTGTGAACCACAGGTAGTACATTTTTTTTATATAAAGGCCAATCAGGATGACCTCACTCCGCCTGATGGTAAACGGCCGTGAAATCCAAATATGAGGTTGACAGCCACAAAAGAACTAACAAAGTACCCATTGAGTCTGCCATCCTCACCCTGATGGCCTGCTGAGATGCCTTCACGCTCCGATTAAAAGACCCCGGATTGTGTATGAAGGAGGAAATACATGAGTCACATTTTTTTGTTAGCTCGAATAGTCCCTACTGCTGGGTAAAGGCCTCCCCCAAATAGCCTTCAGTGGTCCCTATTCATTGCCAGCGTTTGCCAGTTACGGGAGTATTTGTCCAAGTCGTCACGCCATCTCTTTTTCGACCTGCCTCTTAGACAACGGCCATCTACAAGCTGCCATTCCGTGACAACATGGGTCCATCTCTTCGGGTGTATTGTCACAGTATGGCCACTACATAAAACGTAAAAAAAATCTACGAAGAACATACAATTTATGAGTAAATATAAATAAATAATAAATAAATATTTCATAACATCACATAAGTAGATTGATCTGACTCCGAGATAGGTAGCTCAAGCACCTGTGTTACGGATATCAGAATCAACAGCGGAATTACAAATATATACATATAATACTCTTCTTTTGTAAATATATACTTATTATACATACAAACACCCACACCAATACATATAGACATGTTCATGCACACAAAATGTTTGTACTGTGCGGGGATCGAAACCGCAACCCTTGGACCATAGGCAGTGTTCACTACCACTGTTCCAAACGGGTCGTCGAGAATGAATACCGTTGTCTTGTTTGCTACGTTTACCCAAAGGTTACCTAAGCCCTCAAACGTAAGTATCTTAGATGCAAGACAACGTAAACTCACTAAGTAGATACTCAAATAAAGCTTTGAACTTTGACAATAATCCTTTTACCAAGACAATAAACTCTTCATACTATATTACGAATATCCATTGTGAAAGTAGCATATGCCAGTAGTTATTTGCCAGAGATTTGATGCAGGGATATCATATGGTGTTTAACGTGTTATTAGTAAATAGTTTACAATATTTAAAGTTTATTTATTAATTATTTATTACATAAAATAACAAACTCATAATTAAAAAAAAATATTCAAGTCACAGAGTCCATAGGTGTTGGTAACAATATTACCTTACAAACTATGTTAGTACATATTTCTAGTCCCCTAAATAAATTAAATTAAATTTATTCTCCCCCGTAAGCCCCCAAACCAAATGATCCCATCACACTCGCAATTAGACGATTACAATTAGACGACATTAATTAAATAGTTCTAAGAATACACCACAGAATAAAAGATATTTCTTTGGTAACCCACAGAATGAAGTCAGTCAGACAACATCAATAGGCAATTGCGGTAGAATAACATCACTATTGCATTTTATTTCAATATTCAATTTTTTTTATGCTAGAGGCGATAAACAAGCGAACGAGTCACCCGATGGAAAGTAATCAACACCGCCGCCCATGAACATCCGCGAAATCAGAGAGATCGCCAATGTGTTACCGGCCTTAAAAAAGAGTACGCACTTCTCTCTTAGTCGGAGCAGTTGGGAAAAACTTGCACTCCCGCATCCAAACCGTTCCACAGAACTGAGGTACGTGGTAGAAAGTTCCGCGAGAAACGCACAGTATTAGACCGCCATCCATCGAGATGATGGGGATGGAATGACAATCGCTTGCGAGTGTTGCTTGTGTATGCTTGTCCATAAGACGTAAAAAAAAACTGCAAGAGAAACTGTTTAAAATCAGTGTACCAAAACACTACCTAAATCCGACCTCTGATCATTATTAAATCTCGAAGTGCCTATAGGATGGGACAGATACATAAACATATGTCTCCACATGTAGAGTTTTCAGGGGTTAGTGAACGGAGTACATTAACCCTTGCCGTTTGAACAACGTGTCTACCTACATTGCATACTCATGAATGATCAATTGATCATTCATTCACATCATAAGCAATTACAAACCGATTCATTACCTGTACAATGCCGACAGATTAAACTACTTCAATATGTATCAAAGGTTTCTTATCAGGGTTTCCTACAGAACCCCAAAAAGGTCGATATAGAAAATAACAACTAATAAAGAAATAAATTCTGCGGCAAACAGATCCAAGAAGCCCAGAAAAGCGCACTTCAGTCGCCATCTACGTCATAGAGTAACTCTTATAAGATAGAGGCATCAGTCGGCTAGCCAGCGCCATCTAGAGGAAAACGACCAATACTCAACGGCTATGTAGTAAGGCCACCTCCGAGAAACAGTCTGGTCAGGGGGGCGATTAAATAATATATTAGAAATTATTTTATTTCCTAAACTACAAAATTCCCAATATCTTCTAGATCTAAATTGCTAATATGGGCAGGCGGCTTCAGCTAATTGTTTCGGAAACACGCTTTACTAACGCGGTGTAAAAATGCATAGCGACATCTACCGAAACAATGCCGAACCGTTTGCTTGATTGCTTTTTAAAGCTACATCTGCTTTTTACAAGCTCCATCAAATGAAAACCGCGAAACTATTTTTCCCATACGAAAGAAAAAAATACTAAGTGATATTATTGATAAATTCACATTCAAATTTAACCCTCATGTCCTTGGACACAAGGAATCTAAAATGTTTGTTCCTTGTTTTGTCGCGGGACTTCTTTTCGGGGCCATAACATATTTTTTACAACCAACACCGTGAAGATACGAGGTTTTATCCCTAAGGATCTATTAGATCAGCATAATATATGAGTGAATACCGAATTGGTGGGTTTACCTACCGGATTTTCTTCTGCCGCAATTCATAGTATAGTTCTTCAGTTATTCCCACTAACTTATTATAAACCACGTTTTGAAATAAGATGGTTATAGTTCCTTGTTATATAATAGTGGAAGTGTTGGTGACCAGCAAGGGGCTTCTTTTATGGCTATATGTATAGACTTTTTATACAGGCCATCGCAAGACTATTAGACATACCGGGGAGTAGAACCTGGGGACCTGTATTACGGGTTCCTCTTGGAAACCTCTTTCCAGTCTCTCAGACGCGGGTTTACGCCAAAAACTATGTAAGTAAATAATAATATAATAATAATTCTCACAACATCAAAAATAAAAAAAAAACAAGTCAAAAGTAAAACCTATTCTCATTTTCTTTGTTGTCATTTGGATAATTGTACTGTATTTTATTTTTATTAATTTATAGCCCTCATGACCGAACTTCTCGTACAACATCCCAGAGAAGTGGAAGTCTCTGAAAAACAGCGCTGAAAGGTATCCGTAATAATATCATCAGCCCATCGCAGGCCACTGCTAGACGTAGGCCTCTCCAATTGTTCGCCACCGTGATCTATGTGGCTTCTCGCATCCAGCACTTGCCAGCCATCCTGCGCTGATCGTCCCTCCACCTAGCCAGAGGGCGCCCTACATTACGTTTGCCAAGACGCGGTCTCCACTCTAGAACCCCAAGTTTACCCCATCGGTTGTCGGTTCTGTGGCTAATATGGCCAGCCCACTGCCACTTGAGCTTGCTAATCCGGTGAGCAATGTCGATGACTTTGGTTCTCTGCCGTATCACCTCATTTCGGATTCGATCTCGGGGAGAGACGCCGAGCATTGCTCGTTCCATAGCCCGCTGAGCGACCTTTAACTTGTGGACCAGCCGTAGCGTAAGTATCCACGTTTCGGCTCCGTATTTCATGACGGGTAGGACGCACTGATTGAAGACTTTCGTCTTTAGTCACTGTGGTATTGACGATACGAAGACACGACGTAGTTTTCCAAATGCTACCCAACCTAACTAGATTCTCCTATTCACCTCACCCTCGAAGTTGTTTCTACCCAATTGCAAAGTCTGCCCGAGGTATATGTATTTATGAACAACATCGAGGACGGCACCGTGAATTGCAATCGGTTCCGGTAGAACATGTTCATTGAACATGACCTTGGTTTTATCCGTAATACCTCGGTACATTCAGAGTTTTACAAAAGAATCCCTTGCTACGCCCTTAACGTTTCTGAACAAGCAAAGCTAACGTAAGTCTTATATGCCAGAGTTACGAGGGTATTCCATAGAATTGAGGGTGACATGCTCCCCTTTATTACAAAACGGGATCTAAAGTTATTACTGCACTAATGTGCATGCCATCTTGTTTATACACGCAATATTAATAAGGGCTGGAAAGAGTTTAGTTCCGGAACTTTTCTTAGATTGGAATTTGTAATAAGGGGGCCTAAGTCTATAAATATCGTATACACTTTAGACATGGCAATGGATATATTTATTGTTGGACATGAAATCGACTTATTTTTTCGAGTAATATAGTAAAAATAACATTATATTAGAATGTTTGGCGATTTAAAAGAATAACTGCCGATTAGTGGTAGAATCACATTAAATATGTTTATTCCTTTCTTAGTACCTATATTTTATGTATCGACATATACATATAATAATTCTCACAACATCTCATTCGTTGACCTGATTCCGTACTAAGTAGCTTAAGCACTTGTGTTACAGATATCAGACAACAGAGAAACACAAATATATACTTAAATACATATATTACACCCAGACACTGAACAAACACAAGTGTTCATCGCACGAATGTTTGTCCAGGGTGGGGATCGAACCCACGACCTATGGCGTAAGAGGTAGGGTCATTATTAATTGCACCATCCGGTCAGTCATATACATATGTGTAATTACATGTATATTATACTTACAAATTAAAAGTTACAATTTTTAATGTATGACGATTTGAAAGTGCTGTATACAAGCCTATGCAAATAAAGTTATTTTGATTTTTTTGAATTTTCATATTTTTAAAACTTTATTGCACAAATTTTGTTACAATAGGCGAACTTAATCCCTAAATTAATTTTATAGGGCGTCCTAAATAGAGTGACACGAGTAGTTATGTGATTATGATTACTGAATTCCAAATACTTCCGCTAGGGTTTCAGCCGAAGTGAAGCGAAATCAGAAAAGCTTAGTACAATCCGCGGGTTACTGTTTAGGGAATTTGCAATTTGGACCCTTTTTAATCTTCGGGTAGCTCATAGAGTGAGGTAATAATACTCTTGGGGTAGCCATATTAAATAAAAACATGACCCTTACCTAAAATTTGCATCATAAAGCGAAATATTTTACTAACGAAGTCCTTAATCGAAAACCGTTTTAGCAATCCTATAATATTTTTAAAAGACCTATTTAATGAAATCCCAAATAAGGGATGTCTAGAATACTTATTTACGGGATTTCTATTATGCGCCTCATGCCGAATAAAGAAAAACATAAAATCAATCAAAAACAACGATAAACAGAAATCAGCAATCGCAGAACATTTGTTGGAATCGGGTCCAAATCACTTACATACCAAGACTGGTCAGGGAAGCAATTGAAATTACAAAGTTCAAAAAATTCAATCGTGTGGATGGGTTTAAATGGTCAAATGTCTGGGATCCAGTGATTCGTAAATGTAATAACCGTAAAACCTAACAAAGTGTGATTTTGCCAGACACTGTAAGTGTTGTGTGTCGAGAACAGGTGCGAAAAAATACTGAGTTAGTGAACAGTGGTACCGCAGATGCGCGTAGTAAAAGACTTCAAAGGAGGGTAGACCGATAACATCTTACCCGTAAAAACTTTAGTTACTCCGTGACCATGGCGCTTGCAACAGTGTCGACATATTGAAAACTACAAAATTAAGGTACCTCCATGATAAAAATCTCGTAAATAACTATTCTAATGTTAGTGACCATGAAAGTTTATAACAATATACAGTTTATAACAATATTTTTTATAGCAATCTTTTGCAAATTATATATATAATTAATATACTTAAGTAAATAATCATCATCATCATCATCAGCCCATTTAAGCCCCACTGTTGGGGCACGGACCTCCCTCAATCACATGTGGGGTAATTGCCATACTCACCACGCTTGGCAGACGGGTTGGCGAGGGTTTTGATATAAAATGCAGATTTTTCCTTCTCTGGGTGCTGATGATCATGCCAGCAGCTTTACCTTAGTCGCCTTTTATGACACCTCGGTAAGAGTGAGCGTGGCCTATTCTACTCTGCCGGGAACCACACGGCCACTTAAGTAAATAACACACTTAAAAATTTCATCTCGTGTTCAGGCGGGACTCGAACCACACCTTACACAATCCGAGTGAATGTTCCACCAATTAAACCACTAAACGCATTAGTAAGCCGACGAAATTTGTAAGTGCTTGATTCGACATGAGCTGTCGATAGTCTCATCAATATTGCAGGTATATTTACAATATCCAGTGGAAATATTATAACAAATATTTAACCACCAGTTAAGATGAATTTTTAAGTTCGTTATTTACTTAAGAATAAATTGCAAAAGATTTCTATAAAAAATATCAACTATTGATTTAGCAATATTTGTACACGGACTGCAAATGGACTTTTTTTTTGATACTTTATTGGAAGGTTTTCGGGTTGTAAACGATAAAAAAAATAACGGCGTATACTTCTATACTATCGATAGTAGGTATCGAAGCTCGAAGAAATATGTCGATAGTACTATTATACTATAGATCCTTTATCGATATTATTGTTTTTACTCAACTATCGATAGTCAATCGATAGAATATGGATAGTGGACTATCGAGGGGCAACAACAAATGTTTTTAGGCTCGATTAGTTAATATGAACTAAAGTATCAGCCTATTTACTGTCCCACGCTTGCCTGAAGCGGATTGGTGATCATAAACGCGAGCTAAGTTCGAGAAACTCGAAACATACATTTTGCTCGGCAAAGGCCTCCATCATAGAAATCAATTTATCGATAATGGGATTAGGCTTAATCACCACGCTTGTCAAATGTGGATTGGTGATCTCAGTTCTGTGGAACGGTTTGGCTGCAGGAGTATTTCCGGACCGCTACGACTTAGGGACTTTCAAGGGAAGAGCGTACTCTTTTTTAAAATGCCGGCAACACATTAGCGATCTCTCTGATTTCGCGGATGTTCATGGTCAACGATGATTACTTTCCATCAGGTGACTCGCTTGCTCGTTTGTCCGCCTCTAGCATAAAAAAAAACCAGAGCTATATCCGAAAAATTCACACACTTTTCGCTCGACCCGGGAATCGATCCCAGGGATCCCGAGTACATGGCCCGGTACTTTAACCACTAGCTAGACCAACAGGGCGCGACCTTTAGCTGATAGATAATTTAACCAAAAGGTAACTACGTATCAAAAAATCGGCCCTTAGGAAGTTAAACGACTTAATTAAACTTTTTTTCGGTTTATTACTAAAATCGGAATCAGTGGGATCTTTTTCTTGGCTTGAGAATAAGTTGGTAAAAGTTATAAGTAGAAAGAACGTCTCAATCGACGCTCCGGTGACCTTATTAACGGAAATTCAGGGTTGACTAAACTGTGCTAAAATGCAAAGACAAAATCTTCACTCCATGACAACTTTTTTAACTCTTTTAAGTAAAATGTGACGCGGAAAATAGACATTTATTATTTTTTTACTCACCATCACAACATTCATAACACTGTGGAAACAAAATTTAGCCTAACACATTTAGATAACGCTCAAAATTGCACAGACAGAAGAAACAGGTCATTAAGGCTGAATTTCCACCAGAGATGTATTTGTTAAGAGCCAAGGTTAATGTGACGGGTAGGGCACACTAGCGACGCCAAATCGATTTTAATATTTAGCTACCAAAACCGGATCTATTTAAAACAATTTCAATCTCTCGGAAAACACTTATACTATTTATTAAATAACATGCACAAATGTTGGGTCCGTTATTGTACGCGAAAAATTGATTAAACAAGATTCGAGATAATTAATATAAATATTTCACAACATCACATACATTGATCTAACTCCGAGATAGGTAGCTCAAGCACCTGTGTTACGGATATCAGAATCAACAGTTAAGACTTAAGGAGATAACAGTTAACAGTTAAGAGATAAGAAGATTCTTACATCGAAACCAATTTCGAAAGAAGAAACACTAATAATATCCTGCAACTTGATTACGGCTACGGCGGCCAATCTCAAAGATCAGCCACGTACGTAGGATATATTATAGTGCTCAAGTGTGTGCGCAAACACAAGTACACCCTTTATTCCCTTACCCTCATATTGGGACCGATGGGACACTAGCGAGACACGACCTGAGGGGGACTGAGCGCAGGACGTGCTTACCGAGACACGGGGGTACATGACTTCATGTCCTACTTTCAGACTCCTGGCTGCCACTAAGAATTCCTTACCGAAAACTTAGGTACACATTTTTGGCCCGACCCGGGAATCGAACCCGGGACCTCTTGCGCAGCCGTCGCTTTAAAGTGCGACCCACTAACCACTACGCCACCGAGGCAGTTAAACAATATTCTTAGTTAGAAACTACTTTAAACTTTCATAAAAACACATTCCTCGCCATACATCATCACTCATCACAAGTGGGAACGTAGCCTAAGGAGAAGAGAAGGGAGCCACGCTTCGGCACGAATGGGCCGGCTCGAATGGAATGATACGGTTAAAGATATGATACCGCACTCTGAACGGCGTGAAACAGCACTCTGCTATGCGTTGCTGCGTGAGTGAGCACCGAGCGTGGATACCGTAGGCCCCATCCGCTCTGCGCGGGAATCGCTTACCATCAGGCGTCTGATCGTCTGCCGCCAATCACATAAAAGAATACGATGAAAGAAGGTATCGACCTTAGCATTTACTGCTACGGCATTATCAGTGCCAGTATTCATATTTGCGGGACCTTCTGTATCCTGGTATTCAAGCTCTGCGACTGCCTCGGTGGCGCAGTGGTTAGTGGGTCGCACTTTAAAGCGACGGCTGCGCAAGAGGTCCCGGGTGTGATCTCCGGGTTGGGCCAAAAATTTGTACCTAAGTTTTCGGTAAGAAATTCTTAGTGGCAGCCCGGAGTCTGGAAGATGGCGGTCTTGTACCCCCGTGCCTCGGAAAGCACGTTAGGCTGTTGGTTCTGCGCCCGATCCCTCTCCAGTCGTGTCCCAGTAGTCTCTTATCAGAATATGAGAGTAAGGGAATAGACTGCACATGTGTTTGCGCACACACTTGAATATCCTGCGTACGTGGGTGATCGTTGAGATTGACCGCCGTAGCCGTAATCGGTTGAAGGATATTATTATTGAAGCTCTAAATGATGCACTTACCTGGAGGATAGTCATGGTAGCTCACAGTAGTGTAGAGCGCGAAGGGAGCCGCCGCCAGAAGCGACAGGGCCCACAGCGCAGCCACGATCCTCAGGGCCCTCCGCAGACCAGCCATGGCGTACAGGTGCAAGGGGTGGCAGATGGCCAGGTACCTCTCCAGGGAAAACGCCACGATCGTCAGCACTGATACGTAGGAAGCCCTGAAAAAGGAGATTATTTTTTATTTTCCGACGTAATAAGGTTACCCGCACTTAAAATTAGAAAAACCGGCCAAGTGCGAGACGGACTCGCCCGAAGGGTTCCGTAGCAGCAAGTAAGATAATACTTAATTGTAAAACAATTGAGTTGACTAAATGGAAGGTAAATTGCGGTTATAAACCGTAAACCGCAATTTAACCGTATTAAAAAAAAACTACTTACTAGATCTAGTCCAAACTAATATTCGTTGTTTTCATGGTAATATATATTTTTTTTAAGGAGGGGGGGGAGGGGGGGGGAGGACATTATACCACTTTAGGAACGGAACTCTTATAGATTCGTCATATCTGTCTAGATATGACGAATCTATAAGAGTTCCGTTTCTTGCCATTGGGCTACGGAACCCAAAAAAAACGGAGCCGGTCTAGTTTGGCGGAATATTTTGGCAAAAAAGTCATTACAACCTTTTCTTTGTCATGGAACATTAACCTTTTGTACTACTACCAATAGGTACTGTGCGTCTTGTCCTGCGACGTCATATTTCTCCCATTCATCGCTTAGTGCTTTAAGGTCCTTGGCGACTTCGTCCCACCAGCGATATCTTGGACGACCTCTAGGCCGTGGGAGAGCCACGCTTTGGCATGAATGGGCTGGCTCGACCTTAGAGTGATGTCATGGCCTCACAGAAAACCGGCGTGTAGCAGCACTGTGCTGTTTCGCTGCGATAGTAATAGTATCGGAGGCCCAATCCGGAGTTTGTGATCACCAATCCGCATTAGGCAAGCGTGGTGATTAAGCCTAATCCCATTATAGACATCATTTCTATGATGGAAGCCTTTACCCTCCAGTAGGACAGTATATAGGCTGATACTTTACTTTACTTTTTTTTAATCAAGTGGAACTATTGTACTTCCGGAATCCCTAACTCACTTGGGAAAATATATTTATCTGTGTATTCAAACCTTTATCCTACGGGCAAAGAAAGGTCAAGAGAGGACTTCTCGTGCAGGAAATTCTTATTACTGAAGAGTTTCCTTTTTATTTGAAGAGTTTCGGACTTAAAACAATAGGGCGGAACTCGCGGATCATCACGTATTATCTACGCGATATCTCATCTTAGCTTGTTATAGACCTGGCAAAAACGTTTATTTCAAAAGATTGGAACATTTGCATCTGGATCAGTGGAGAGATGCGGAACAGTGAAACGCTTCATTTGGAACATCGACTCTCAGATAGATCCGTGAGTCATTCCGCCCATTCGGATTATTCGGCTCACTCACATCATTCGAATCATTCGGTTCATCGGATCATTCCGCTCATTCGGATCATTCGGCTCAATCGGATCATTCGCTTCATCGGATCATTCAGCTCATTCGTATCATTCGGTTCACTCTGACTCGAGATAAGATAAAGATAAAAAAAAGATACAACATTCTTTACATACCTATTCAATTTATTTGTCAAAATAGGCACATTAAAATTTTAACTTGCACGGAAAGAATCAATTTTACCAAAATACCGTTTTAAAAAGATCTGCCAACCTTCTTAAATTTTTTTTTTACATCAAAAGGATTGTTGATTCAAGCAAATCTGAACTTTCTGATCTAACAGATAAGCATAATTATCTGTGCAACAGGTATTACTCTGACAAATTTACGAAAGGTGCTCATAGCCTATCAAATTAATCAATTTGTAAACTGACGAAGCTTTTCGTTCTTTGACTGTACATAGCATGAGCACTTGGTTATGATATTTTAGTGAGAGAAATAACGAAGAAATCTAAATAATTTGCTTTAATAGGAGGATTATTTATAACACTATAACACACAGGCACTGAACAGACACGTGTTCATGACAATGAAGAAAAATATTAGTACCTACAGAGTGAAAATCAAACCCAGGACTTTTGACGTATGAGTAATGAGGCAGTGTCACCAAATCCACCAGCGAGCTTGTCCAAAGCAACAAAAAAAAAAAATGTTATTTCATTATAACTTATGGGCCGGTTTCTGATTTGAGAATGAACTTTGACAGTTTAGTCATACTTCAACTGTCGAACTTTGTGCTCAAATCGTGCTTAACTTCAAATTCCCAATTCAAAACCCGGCCCTATGTCTGATACAACTTTTGATCAATAAATCTTATATATTAGAACATAATTTTAACATTTGGCCTGAACTAGGGTCGACCTGTGTTCTTATGTTATTAGTTTGTGCACGCAGCGAAACACAGCACAAATGGATGCTGTGGCAATACCTCCTATCTAACAAGATTTGTCGAGAAAATTACTTCCTTATGTCATTGGTTTTAAAGTTGTTTATTAATGGCAGTCATTTTGTTAGATAGGAGGTGTTGGCACATTATCGTCGCAATGCTGCTTAGTAGCTTGATTAATTATGAACTCTTGTACATTTATTGATGGGGGATAAAGGGATGAGAATATGGGCATCCGGTTCTCTGCCTCATCGAATGAAGCAAAGAAGCGATAAAGCAGAATTAAATATTTTAAAAATAAATAACACACACACACACAACAAATATTTGTGTGCATGAACATGTCTGTTTGTATTGGTTTGGGGGTTTGTATGTATTATAAGTATGTATTTACAAAAGAAAAGTATTATATGTATATATTTGTAATTCCGCTGTTGATTCTGATATCCGTAACACAGGTGCTTAAGCTACCTATCTCGGAGTCAGATCAATGTATGTGATGTTGGGGAATATTTATATATTTATATAGTTTTTTTTTATTTTTACTTTTCCTGAGCGTAAACTTCGAAAACGTATGAGAATTTGGCTAAATTTGACCGTGAAGAGCCACGCTTCGACATGAATGGGCCGGCTCGACCGGAGTGATACCACGGCCTCACAGAAAATCGGTGAGAAGCAGAAATGTGCTGTTTTTTGCTGCGTGAGTGAGGGTACCGAAGGCCCAATCTGAGGGAAATCCAATCAGAGGTTGGTAGAGCACTGGTGTCGCGGGTATCCATGGGCGGTGAAAACTTACCATCAGGTGATCCGTCTGCTCGTCTGCCACCTATTATAAAAATAACGAAAATTTGGAAAACTGTATAGAAGAAAAGTTATACAGAATTTAACAAGAT
The DNA here is from genome assembly GCA_019059595.1 of Marasmia exigua. Lineage (NCBI taxonomy): Eukaryota > Metazoa > Arthropoda > Insecta > Lepidoptera > Crambidae > Marasmia > Marasmia exigua. Next base: position 19,088,284 of record CM032481.1, read on the forward strand.
TTTATTTCAGCTTAGCACATTCTTGTTCCAACTCACCATTTTTGGGATATTGGCGAAAAGCCTTAAATTAAGACTTTTAAACTGATTATGTTCCTGCAGAAATTGCTTAGGTTCCCGCTCACGCACTCCAAACCCTCCGTTGAGTCATTCCTTGAGAGGACTATATCTGAATTTGGAGAAACGCAGCGGTTCAGTTATTTGAATTGTTCAATTGAACACTTAGAAATGAAACTGCTGTAAAATTAGCAAAAGAAAACACAATACTTTTTGTTTTGAGAAGCTATAAAGAGAGCATGTTTGTGTATGAAAATAATTCTTTGGCTTAGTTTTCGGGCTGGTGAGTGTAGCACAGTCGTCATCATCATCACCTTGCAATTCTTTAGGCTATGTCTTTGACCTGAGTTCTCATCATTCCTGATACGATCATGCAAGAAGACTCCGAGTATATCCCTTTCCATTGCTCTCTGCGTGACTTTGAGCCTTCTTAAGCGGCTCATTGTAAGCGGCCACGTTTCGGTTCCGTATGTCATCACTGGCAATGTGGCAATAGACACGCATTAAAGACTTTCGTCTTGAGGCAGTGCGGTAGATGCGCCGAAAATATGCTGCCCAGCCGAGATGGATTCGTTATTTAACTTCTTTCTGGAAGTTGGTCTTACCAAGTTGAACTTTTTGATGACGACCCGTTTGGAACAATGAAAGTGAACGCTGCCTATGGTGCAAGGGTTGCGGGTTCGATCCCCGCACAGTACAAACATTTGTGTGCATGAACATGTCTGTTTGAATTGGTCTGGGTGTTTTCTATCTACACTATCTACACTAATATTATAAAGAGGAAATATTTGTATTTTTGTATTTTTGTATGTTTGTAATGAATAAACTCAAAAACTACTGGACCGATTGTAATAATTTTTACACCATTAGAAAGCTGCATTATTCAGAAGTAACATAGGCTATATTTTATCCCGGTACGGGAAGTAGTTCCCTCGGGACGCGGGTGAAACCGCGTGAAACAGCTAGTGTATTATAAGTATGTTTTTACAAAAGAAAAGTATTATATGTATATATTTGTAATTCCACTGTTATTCTGATTCTGATATCCGAAACACAGGTGCTTGAGCTACCTATCTCGGAGTCAGATCAATGTATGTGACGTTGTGAAATATTTATTTATTCATTTTGTCCCAGGTAAATATACTCGTCCACAACTTCCAGTGTAGAGCTTCCAACAATTAGTGGAGTGGTTGCGACATAGCACACGATAGCACTGTACCTACAAGTATACCCTTAGTAAAGATAGCCAACTTTCAAATGCAAAGCATGAAGTAAAACAAGACGGAATGAATGTTCCGCTTTATCTTCCAGACTGTTTGGCAAACAAATGCAGACCCGGTTAATTTAAGTCTTGGTCAGAGATTCTCAAACTATTTAACTATCAGACTGATAAAATTAAATTTATTTATGTGGGCAAAGGAATTAGTGTATGGCTGAAAAAGCTATGGGTGGATTGTGTGAAGCATGATGATGAATGATTTAAATTTTTTTTGATAATTAGATGACGATTGACAGGGACGTATGGAAGAAGAAAACATTACACCGATTCCAGATAAACTAGGAATAGGACAATTGGGTGATGAAAGCTCGTAAAAATTTATTATTACGAGCCAAAAGTAAAAATCTGTTATGGGTTCTGCAAAAGACCGAAAAACGCAGAAAGTTTTTGTTTTTTTTTGTCTCCAAACCTCAGATTCGGATTTAGCACCCCAAAATAACATCGCTCTTATATTTAATTTCCTATTTCAAACTTTATTTCTATCATTTTTAACCCCCGTCGAAACTGTACTACAGTACATGGTCGGCGATTAAAAATGTTGTTACATCATTTGTACATACATAATATACATGTAGCAACTACTTTTGATACCAATGGCTTAGACTCCGAGTCTAAACCTTGTATTATTGTTTTAAGTGCTGTAAAAAGTACAAATGAATCCCATTTAGCGGAGAAAACTGCCCTAACAAATGTGTGCTCATCCATTTGCGCCTTTTTTTATTCTCAAGCACATTTGCATTTAGACAGATTTGGGCTTTCAAACCTAGCTCCATTAGTTATTATACAAATGTAAAACGGGGCATCGTTCTCTGGGGCATGCTCAGTTTGTTTTTAGTAAGTAGATAAAGATGTTAAACATTGCCTTTGTTTGGCCACAAAAAACACAGAATACTCAGTAGGCTTTTATGCTCCAGGCGGCATAAGAGCAAGTTAAGTACATTGTGACAACGTTTAATGAACATGAAATATTAGCATTTTTATATTTTTCGAATAAAGAAAGAAAAAAAAGGTGACCCATATTTTTTAGTTATCATTGAATGTGTGTTTTTATTAAAATATTTATTTTTTAAATTATTTATTAATATGCCGGAAGTGACCTAGTCCAGAGGCTCAACGTATTGTGATGTCGGTGCTATATGTCCAATATAAAAGTTTAGGCAACTTTAAGTCACCAAAATGTACCACTTGTCTGCACTACAAAAAACAGTCCAATCATAAAACTGGTGACATTGACTGTCCAGCTAGAAAAATGGACGAAAATCGATCGATTTATTATTGAGGCGCCTAATATCGCCATTGTTTAGCTATTATATTTACATTTACTATAAATAGCTTATATTTTTAAATTACGTTCAGTAACTACTAATTTTATTTTATTATATTAAAATAGACTTTGTAAGGTGTTTCGTAGTATTGCTAGATAAACGTTTTAAAGTGTGAAGGTATGTGTGTCATGTAAATTTCAGAGACATAAAATTGTTAACTGGTTTATTTATGAGTCATTGTCAGGTTTATTTACTTTTAGGTTCTCATTATTTATATGGGTGTTAGATTATGTAAATTTGGATTAAGTGTTAGTATAATTAAATGTTTTATTGTTAAAATTGATAAGCTCATTCTATTCTTTTCTTTCTTTCGTTTTTGCCTGAGATATAGGATATTCCTAGTTCAGGCAACCAACTTAAAATTAGTTTCCTGAGTAGAAGTATAAATATTTATATTGTTCTCGTGGTTTTTTCAATTTATTTAGTTTTACTGTCTCTGTCTTTATTTTATCTTGTCATTTATGATTTTTTAAATCAACGTGAGCAAAATCATTATTGATTTGTCATGCCGAGTGATGACGTCACAAGAAGATTATTACATTTTTTTTCTCTATAAATAGGTATCTGTTAAAAATGCTGAAATATATTTTTTTTAAATTTCTATGACTCGAATCTTGAAAAAGTGTTTTTCATTTCGGAAAATTATTTTTTGCCGTATTGTCCATTCTTGCTTGGTTATTTTAGAACGCGACAGTCAATGTGAAGAATGAAACGTTGAGAATACGAATACGTTGAGATAAGCCGCCGTAGCTGTAATCGGTTGGAGGATATTATTTTGTTAGGACACTAGTATGTCGCGATCTAAGAGGGATTGTTCGCAGGACCAACGCCTTAAAGTGTTTTCTGATATAAGGGGCGTAAGCGTGTGCGCAAACACAAGTGCACTCTCTATTCCCTTGTCCTTATAATCTTATGGGACAACTGTGTGATACGACCAAAGAGGGTTCGGGCGCAGGACCAATGGCTTAACGTCCTTTCTGAGGCACAGGGGTACAAGACCGCCAATTTTTAGGCTCCGGCTGACACTGAGAATCTCTAAACAGAAAAATTCAGGTACGAATTTTGGCCCGACCCGGGTGAGCCAATATACCTACTGTGGAAAACATTTAACCACAACCCACCCCAATCCCTACCTCATCTTTGGCCATGACAAGTCTACAAGACGAGCTACTGATAATAATATTCACTCTGTGGACGATATCCTCACGGTATTCAGGACAACCACCAATTAATAAGTGGCAAATGTGGAAATGGCAATTCAGCCGCTAACCCCGGCCAGTGGCTGCAATGAGATTCCTATCGATTTTGCATTGAGGGAATAGCTGGCAGCGAGTGTAATGCGATGAATAGAGTTATCTGCCTAAACACCTACTTATTGCGGAGATGATAATTCGAAAAAGAATGTCTATTTGATCCTTCACTCAAGTACAAGACCCTTTTTAACCCCAGACGAAAAAACGACGGTACGCTCTTTACTGCGACCACGGGGTGTTATAAGTTTGACGTGATTGTGTGTGTGTAAAAAGCAAGAAATAAAAAAATAATAACGGTTCGGAAATCTCGGAAAACAGATTGTGACTTTGTATAAACTTGTGCAACATAGAGGGCATTGTAAATAGTATCCAACACCAGTTAGTAAGCAGTATTAAGCAAACATTTGTATTCAATATGATTTTTTTGGGTAAAGCAATTTTTTGCAATTTATTCTTGAGTAAATAATCATAACCCATCCGAAGAGTCCCACCCGAACACTGTCGAACTTAGACAATTGTCTAAGCTGTCGAAGAATTTGTATTCAGACTAGACCTTCTGAATTCTAAACCACAAGTCGATTTAAGGTGACGAGTAGGGCACACTAGCGACGCCAATCGATTTTAATTTTTAGCTAATAAACCGGATCTATTTTAAACAATTTCGGGGTTACATCATCTCGGCAAACACTTTTACTATTTATTAAATAACCATGCACAAATGCGGACCCAAAATTTGTACGCGAAGAAATGATTACCGCAAAAAATGGCCCCTTTTGGCGTTAATCAATTTTTCGCGTACAAAAACGGACCCAACATTTGTGCATGGTTATTATGTAATAAATAGTGTTTTCCGAGAGGTTGTAACCCCGAAATTGTTTATAATAGATGCGGTTTAGTAGCTAACAATTAAAAACGAATGGTTAGGACTACCCGTCGCCTTAATTCAAAATGTAAGAAGTCAAAAAAAAATTGAAACTGAGATAACTGTCCTAACTCTTACGTATGAAAATGTTGAGCATCGGGGGACCGTTCTAATTTACTAACCAGAAGTAATTTAATCAAAGGTACTACTACTCTATTAGCCTATAGGTAGATAAGGAGGCGGTCCTCCGGCTTGTAAATATGGAACCAAAAAATTTCTCGCATTTCGGATAGTTTGTGAAACATGATTCAGTTGTTAAAAAGACAGACGCCAGTCAATTCTTTGTAATCAGGAAGGTACCAGACTTCCCAAATCCTTTAGTTTAGTCAAAATCCGGGCTCTAAAACTTTGGAGATGAGATGAGATTTATAATCAATCGTTGAGATCAGAATATTGGGTATAGTGTACAAGTGCAAACGAAACGAAATTTCTTAACAGAATATTCGTCTTTGTTTGCAGTTGGAGGAGCATTTACAGACATAGATCACAGGAGTCGATTGGATGATTTCTGTACATCTTGCTGATCCGTGTATAATATGTAGGTATGACTGCCTCGGTGGCGCAGTGGTTAATGGGTCGCACTTTAAACCGACGGCTGCGCAAGAGATCCCGGGTCCGATCCCCGGGTCGGGCCAAAAAATTGTGCCTAAAGTTAGAAATTCCTAGGGACAGCCCGAAATCTGGAAGTTGGCGCTCTTATACCCCCGTGACTCAGAAAGCACGTTAAGCTGTTGGTCCTGCGCCCGATCCCTCTCCGGTCGTGTCACAGTAGGTCCCATCGGAATATGAGGGTAAGGGAGTAGAGAGTGCACTTGTGTTTGCGCACACAGTTGAGCACTAGTATACCTGTGTAGGTACGTACTGATCGTTGAAATTGGCCGCCGTAGCCGTAATGGATTGGAGGATATTATTACAATGTATGAACTGCCGATTATTCACAACATTTGACAGTGTCAAAACTTGGTACGTTTATCATTTTTATGTGTTGTAATTAAGATAAGTTATGAAAACATTTATTGACCACAACCCATTTACAGTTAAAAGCAGAAATTTTATAAAAGTATCAGCCTATAAACTGTCCCACTGCAGGGCAAAGGCCTCATAAAAATCAAGTTATCGCTACTATGATGAGATTAGGCTTAATCACCACGCTTGCCAAATACGGATTGGTGATTACAAACCCGAGCTATGTTCGAAAAATTCACAACATACTTTCGACCCAGGACCTCGAGATCGCGGCCCGATACTTAAACCACTAGACCAATAGGACATTGTGTATTTTTTTTGCCTGTATAAACAGGCACCAAAATAAAAATTAAACATGTTAAAATATAGACAGAGCAGTGGGTAAGACCTGGATGAGGCCGGCACAGGACCGTTGCGAGTGGCGAGCACAGGAGGAGGCCTGTACCCTGCAGTGGGATCACAATACAGACTGAAACAAATTGTTCTGAAATTATCTTATCATAGTAAGTACAATCATCATAAATTCAAAGTCTTATTTGAAATTCTACAATTCTATAAAGCTGGCCAAGAGCGAGAGAGCATTAGTGAACCGTCCAATTAGCTTTTATTATTCTTAGCATTTCTCTCTAACAATCTGCTACTGCAAATAGCAAGCATCGCCGAGGAAAAACTATAAAAATATTAAGTCTCTCAGTTCTACATTTTATTTTTCTTGTTAAAATTCTAGTCTCCTTAAAAATGTTGTAGCAGATGTCTCCGTTTCATATTAATAGACCGTGGAAAATAAAAAAGGTTTGTCGGATCAAAGCAATACAACTTCAGAAATATGAGACATATTTCTACGATTTCAAGAAGTGTGTTCAGCATTATATTAAAACGAATAGAAACATCTATGAATAAACTAGGTTTCAAATATTGAATAACACTCATTGGTTTAGTCTGTAAAAATATTTTACGAATATTATTTTCTGAAGAGATCATAACAAAAAATGTGTGCCAGAGAAACAAAAGTAAATAAAATATACTCGTACTCTTTGCATTTATCATTGTAAATCTATACTAGCTTTTGCTCGCTGCTTCTCTCACTTTTGAAACAGACAAAAAGTAGCCTATATTTCTTTGAAAGACGGACAATAGAACGACAGATAGCAACATACTTTTACATGTGTTTTATTAGGATGGATGTATTACTCGTATGAAAGACAGATAATCCATTCGTTTTTCCATCCATCTGTTCAATTCAATTCAATTCAAATATTTTATTGCATTATGCATTGTTCGAATATGAGGTAGTGCTAGGTACTTTATTAAAATCAAACTAATACAAACTGATGTCCCATTAACGATGGCTTACTACGTTAACAACTGCTATAATTGGTTAAATTAACAAATTCAAACGTAACAATCCACACTTTATATTTCTAAAAGTGCATGTATTGCGAGCATGAGGTGAAAATGAGGTCTCAGGTGCATTCCACAACCAGATTGTATAAATGGTCCTAGCTTCACTGCAACTGCTTCTAATTACCAATTAAACTTTGGCCGGCTCTGTGAGTTGCGTTGTTGCGCTGTAATGTGAATGGAGGAGAGCCATTGATAAAGTCGCGTAGGTGTACCGTAAGGAGGAATGTTGGCTCCGCTGATTCAAATTGACGGGGGGTGATACTGAAGCGGCTAAAATATGCTGGGTTAATAGGGCTTAGTTTCCTTGAAACTAATATAAATAAATAAGTAAATATTTCACAGCATCACATACATTGATCTGACTCCGAGATAGGTAGCTCAAGCTCCTGTGTTACGGATATCAGAATCAACAGCGGAATTACAAATATATACATATAATACTTTTCTTTTATGAATACATACTTATAGTACATACAAACACCCAGACCAATACAAACAAACATGTTCATGCACACAAATGTTTGTACTGTGCGGGGATCGAACCCGCAACCCTTGGACCAAAGGCAGCGTTCACTACCACAGTTCCAAAAGGGTCGTCAAAATATAGTAAGTAGACGGCTTTCATATTTAAATAGAAGATCCAGATACCTTTATTTATGATACACTTTTTTGATTTACTGGTCTGAATAGCTATGCAGGTCCTATTCAGACGAGTATTACTGTGACCAATATATCTATATGTGATCGCTGTTCTACATACCCGTCACGGGATCCCTATAATTGGCATAATGTGTTTTGTCCTAAAATAGATTGGCATATTGATTTGGCCGAATTTGGTTTTAACATAATGTGTACTGTGGCGTAATTATTATTTAGAACTAGCTGACCCGACAGACTTCGTCCTGTCAAAATACATTGTAATGTGGCAACAAATTTGAACTTTAAATAATAGAAATAAAACTCTAATTGATTCTACGTTTTAGTTAGAAAACGTTTGTATTTGAAAAAGAAAAGAGCTGTTTTTAGGGTTTTCCCAACAATTATTCGATTTTTTCTCGCCGTAAGAACCATCCTTGGACTTCAACGAACATTTTAAATAAAGAATTGGCCAAATTGGTCCAGGCGTTGTTGAGTTATGCGCTTACCAACACATTTTGCGATTCATTTTTGTATTAAAGATAATGCATTTATGCATAAATTTTATTGGTACAATTTTTTAGGCATTATTGGTTGTTTGAATCTGAAAAATAAAACATGTAAGTAAGTAACCAGTATTTCCTATATTATATAGAGTAAAAGTAGGTTTAGGTGCGGCGGGGGTGGCCCTTGGGCCACTCGTAAGCCGCTTTTTAATGACTTATGGTTAATTATTTTATGCTTATTGCATTTATGCTAAAAATGTTATGTTAAGAACTGTTGCGCTTATTAGTATTACGCGAAATTATCATTAGTAATTACATTATGCTAACTTATTTTATGCTTAAAATTTTTATGCAGAAAGTGTTTGGGGCTGAGTTCCTTAGCTTCACAGGGGATTAAAATATGCTTCCCAGATGAATGCTACGTTTGCGCATCAGAGGTCGACTGAAGAAACCATGACACATACAGGACAATATTATTGATTTTCTCGGTTCCGTTATGGCTACTGGGTCGCTCATCGGAATATGATAAGGGAATAGAGTAGGTACTTTTCTGTTTACGCTTATCCATAATTGTGAAAGTGTATATGTCTGTTTGTTTGTTTGTACGTATTTTACGGCATAAGATTTTTTAAGTGGAGATAGTTAAAGGGCTGCAGAGTGACATAATTAGGCTCATCATTATCATCATCATTTTGAGCCAATAGACGTCCACTGCTGGACATATGCCTCCCCCCATTGTTCTCTACACAGATCGGTCCTGTGCCGTTGGGGCGGAAAGGTCCTCGAGTGGAGGCCACGTACAGGAAGTCGCAGCCGTGACGCCCCCCACAAGGTAGACCGACTATCTGGTGAAGATCGCGGGAATCCATTGGATGCGGGCGGCACAGGACTGATAATTAGGCTACTTTGTGGTAAACCTTTGCGGAAACGCTTCGGCATGAATGGGCCGGTTCGACCAGAGTGATGCGGCATGGAGCTGCGTCTGTGCTATGTTTCGCTGCGTGAGTGAGGGTAACGGAGGCCCAATCCGGGACAAAGGTGGGTTATAAGGTTAGCAGCGCTCTTGTGAGTCTGGTGTTGCGAGTATCCATGGGCGACGTCAATCGCTTACCATCACGTGATCGATTCGTCTGCCGCCTATAACATAAAAAAAAAACAGAAGCTGTGGGTGACCGATAGTATGTTTATTTATTTTATTTTTATTTTTTATTTTCTTTATTGTAAGGAAACATACAGTACTTAAAATAACACTATTTAACACACAAAAACATAATCTTAAACCAATTAAGTTTCCACTAATTACTAATATCATAAAAACCGCAACATGATGTTCGTAATATAAACAAAAAGGAAGAATTGAGCAATTGACAAATATCTACTTTGTAAAATCAGGAGACAATTTACCCACAACAGCCTTTTTGTACGCTCGCAGTGTAGTATTAAATAGATCTAAGTCACAAAAATCGCTGTTATAATTACGACAGGAGCGCAACAGAAAGGTGTTACGGGCATAATTGGTTGAAGTCAACGTTACACTGAATAGCTGATGGTGACGAGAGTTTAACCGGGGACACCTTAAAAATATATTTCTTAATAGAAAAGGATGTTATATTATATCCTATATATGGCGCTAAATGTTGACACCAGCGGGCATGAATTTGATTATATGCCGGCTTAACTGTAAACACACGTAAAACCGACACAGCTTGCCGAATAGCCGACACCGTCCGCCGACCAGTTGACACAGGCTGACGGCCGGTTGACACAGCCTGATGACTAACAAGCATCACGAGGCAGAATTCTAAACCAAGTCCTAGGCACGTTGTTGTTACACGTTGTTCATTGATCGGGAACCAAATCCGGGCACAGACGTTGCATGGCGGTTCCGTACAAGGGTTACGATTGGGTTGGAATACCTAATAGTATAATCGGCTTAGATAAATCCGTATCGTATTCATACACGAATAATGTCCGACCACTGTTGAGCTGGAAATAGATAAGCGCTTCGGTGCCTGGTTACGAAAACTTAAGCGCAGTGATTAAAGCTATTTTTCAATTGTTAGCAACTAAACCGGATCTCTTTTAAACATTCTATTTATATGATAGGTTGCAGACGAGCAGACGAATCACCAGATGGTAAGCGATTGCCGCCGCCCATGGACACCCGCGACACCAGAACCCCCCGAATCGCGCCGGATTTATATGAGGCCGTGGTATCATTCCGGTCGAGCCGGCCTATTCATGCCGAAGCCTGCCTCTCCCACAGCTCATATTGAGGAAACAGTACAGTAGTGCCTTAATCATTGTATGTGTGTACGGGCACCGCTGCGATAGCTCTCCCGAATTGACCGCGAGGCTTCTTTGAGTATAAGGGCCACTTTGAGCGCGAGGCTTCTTTGAAGGTGGGGGGCACCATGAATACAAAGGGTCGTTTAAGGGTGGGGCGTACCTACTTGAGCTCGAAGTCACTTTGAGCCATCGCCCGCACTCACCACGTCTACTTACGCTAAAGTGCGACCACTATCAGAAGGCACTTCAGTGACATTGACAGAGGGGCTTTGTAATACGTTTTTTCTATGCGAATATGTCAAAACAGCAGTAGGTTTTAAATAAGTCGGCTTTTGCCATGTGTTAAATAACTGTGTGTTAAATAACGCTAGTTTTCTCCATCGTCCTATATGGCGCGCAGACATGGGCCCTAAAAAAGATTGACCGTCTACGCATTGACGCATTCGAGATGTGGTGCTAGGCGTAAAATGCTTGGGATCCACTGGACAGAGCACCGGACCAATGCATCTATCCTTGCTGAAATCGAGATAGCAATGAGGCTTTCAACCATATGCCTGAGAAGGTGTCTCGAGTTTTTCGCACACGTCGCCAAAAAAAGGGGGGACAGTCTGGAGAAACTGCTTCTGATAGGCAAAGTTGGCGGGACCAGACCGAGAGGAAGAAGCCCAACGCGATGGTCAGACCAGATCAGTACCACGCTAAACACCTCAGTGTGCGATGCCATTCACTGGAAAGAGTGTAAAGTACATCGGGGTAGCGATCCTCAGCATTGAAAAATGAAAATGAAAAATCTTTATTTCGACAACTTACATAGACGATTTACAATGGTGGGAATCTCCTTTTAAGCAAAAAGAATGGCTTGTGTTAGGGGATTCCGCTCTTCAATATTGACACAGTTGTCATTTTTTATATAGTGACGTAAACTATAAATAATATAAGTAATATTAATACAAAAATATAGAGGCAAGTAACAATTTAAACACTTAAAGCATATATAAGTACCAATACAAAAACAGTAATTACAGTGCACGGATGTGTGCGCGCGTGTGTGTGTGCGTGTGTGTGCGTGTGGTGTGTGTGTGTGTATGTACTTTGAACATAAATGTTTAGTTATGGATATTTTGTTTTATTTTGTATATATTTATATGGTAAGTTGTAAATAGAGTATAATATAATAAGTTATATAATATAAAATAATAAATTGAAAAATTAGCACCCCACAGACAAAACCAAAAAGAGAAATACCATACTACATACACAGTAAGTACAACACAGGAAGTTATGAGTTTATTACACTTTCTATTTCATTGTAGTTTTTGTTTTTAAGCCAATTAGTAACCACTGTCTTACATTTGAAGCGAGTTAGAGAGTAAATATTTATCTGTTAGTTTAAATAGTTATATAAGTGTGCAGATTGGCTTCTGAATTGCCTTTTCGCAAAAGTGGTTTCGCAGCATTAAGGTCAAGTTTCTACAAATAAAAATATTTAGCTGTAAAAATTATTAACTTTTTTGTGTTCTCATTCTTCTAAATTAACAAGTACCTATTTATATTTCTCGATTAATCTGAATAAGAACTTAAAATAATTATTACCAATAAAATTTGTAAAAAATATCTTATGAATTGCATAATGCGCTAATCGGAATTTTTGACGCAAACTATCGAAATAAATCAGTACTTAATCGATATGTCAGCCATCTTACCATTAAATCACGATTATACTCGTGCTTCGTTCTCGAGATGAGTAACCTGTAAAATAATATTATATATTCATTCAACTTGTAGTAGTAGAACCAGCTGTCATCACTCCACTGTATTTGAGAGTAGTTGCACTTTTTTTTTTTTTTTTTCTATCTTTCCCTACCTCCAATCGGCCCGGCGCCGCGCTGCCTCGGCGAGTTCGTCATTCGTGTTCTCAGTGTCGATCACTCCGCTTGTGCTCCCAACTTGAAATTTGGTCGCGTTGTTGATTTTTCAAAATGCCCAAAAAGAAGCACAGCGAAGAGGATGACGTTGCAAAAAAGTTAAGGAAAATAGAAAATCGATCACTCCGCTTGTGCTCCCAACTTGAAATTTGGTCGCGTTGTTGATTTTTCAAAATGCCCAAAAAGAAGCACAGCGAAGAGGATGACGTTGCAAAAAAGTTAAGGAAAATAGAAAAAATGCTGAAAAGTGTAAAGGCACCGCAAAAGGATTAGTTCTACGTCGTCGGAAAGTTCTTTACAATCCACGCACAACCAAAACGGTATGTACCTACCTATACAGACTTTTATTAAATAAGCCGTGATAAAGTGATATAATATTTTGTATTAAAAGCGCATGACTCATAAAAAGGTGAACGCACAAGGACGTCGGCAGGACTATCCGCGCGTAACCTATCATGACGTCACAATCGCTTGGCAAATTCCGGGTATTTGTACCCAAGATATTGGTAACGCACAAGGACGTCTGCGGGACTATCCGAGCGTAAGCCAATAGTCACCATATCTCATACTGCCTACACTATGTAGGCTACGGTGACCGCCGCACCATAGACATACATACCTATTATTATTCGTTACCTATATTCACGCACAAGGACGTCTGCGGGACCATCCTAGCGTTGATAATAACAACCTATATGTATGTAATAAATGAAAAAATCTTTCATTGTTAAATAATCAAAATCAAATAATCAAATAATTCTTTATTTGCATAGGCTTATACACAGCACTTACAAATCGTCATACATTTGAATGATTTAAAACTATTTATAAGTACTTATGTAATAATTTACATGTTAATACATATATATGTTGATACATAAAATATACTAAAGAAATAAATAAACATAATGCGATTCTACCACCGGCTCGGAAAGTTGTTTCTGGTCGAGAAGATCCGGCAAGAAACTCGCCAGTTACTCTTTTTAATCGCCAACTTTTTTACAATGGTTTATTATCCTCATACCAAGTCATACAGTCTAATGCAACACAAAATAGAATGAAGCAAATTAAAAGCTAAATATGAGGTAAACCGAAGAGGACCAGTCCCCAAAGGTGGCACCTGTTCACAAGTATGACGTATGTGTCAGCCATCATTTCACTCAACCATATTAGAGGGAATGTAATGACCCGCCACATAACGCCACCACCTCAGAGACATTTGAGTGAGCATGACTACTTAGGTTCCCCTCATAGGTCACAGAGTACTTAATCCAATACTAATAAACTGCAGGACGAGGTGTACAATAGTAGGTGGTTAGCATCTTGTCAATTGTTTGATTAATCAATACTAATCAATTTGTATACAATAATAAATGCTGCTAAGCCTAATTTATTAAAATTGATTAATTATATAATAATAGTGATTTCAGTAAATATTTATAAAATTACTACATGTGTGCAGGCACGGAGGTCATTATGTCCACGAATCCTTATCATTTAAGTAATCTACAATTTTATAGTATCCTTTACTCATTAAACAGGTTTTCACGTGGGATTTAAATTTATGCGTTGGTAACTCAATTACATTTTGTGGCAACTTATTGTACATTTTAATACTTTGTCCAACAAATGAACTATTAATCTTTTGGAGCTTCAGATTTGGAATCGCGAGCTTGTGTTTATTTCTAGTGTTAAAACCATGACAATCAGATTTTTTAGAAAAAATATCAATGTTCTTACGCACGTACAAAATACAGTCCAAAATGTATTGGGAAGCTACAGTTAAAATGTCGATATTCTTAAACAGTTCTTTCAGCGAATCGCGAGGCCTAAGGTTGTATATGGAGCGGATGGCCCTCTTCTGCAATACAAAAATAGTTTGTATCTCAGCCGCCGACCCCCACAACAAAAGACCATATGACATTATACTATGAAAATAACTAAAATAAACCAGTCTCGCGGTTTCAATATCAGTCAGATGTCTGATCTTCTTAACCGCATATGCGGCGGAACTAAGTCTTCCCGCCAAGGCTGCCAAGTGTGGATTCCATTGAAGTTTGGCATCCAGTGTAATACCTAAGAAAATTGTCGAATTAATAACTTCAATGTGTTCATTATTCATAACGATGTTAGTGTTGACCTGCTTTACATTGGGCATAGTGAATTTTACACATTTGGTTTTCTTGGCATTTAAAAGCAAGTTGTTAGTTGTAAACCAATGTAGCACTTGTGAGAGGGTGTCATTTACGTCGTCAAACGTATCTTTTCGACGGTCAACGTTAAAAATCAACGAGGTATCATCAGCAAATATCACTACTTCACAAAGATCTTGTGCAAAGTAAGGGAGGTCATTTATGTATATTAGGAAGAGCAGAGGTCCCAATATTGATCCTTGGGGCACTCCCATTAATAGAGGGGCGCCTGAAGAGTCAGTTCCATTGACACTGACTTTCTGAAGTCTATCTGATAAGTAAGAATTTATCAAACTTAATGCATTATTTAGAACACCATAGTGAGCTAACTTCAACAATAATGTTTGATGCTCAACGCAATCAAACGCCTTCGAGAGGTCACAGAAAACACCAATTGCATCCTGTTTGTTTTCCCATGCATCAAAAATATACTTAATAAGTGCAACTCCTGCGTCAGTGGTTGACTTACCCTTGGTAAACCCAAATTGTTTACTATGAAGTAAGTCGTTAACTTTAAAATGAGACAGCAACTGAACGAATATGACTTTTTCAAAAATTTTACTCAGTGCTGGTAATATAGAAATAGGCCTAAAGTTAGAAGGGTCACTTTTTTCACCTGATTTAAATAACGGTATGATTTTGCTGTACTTCATTAAGCTAGGAAACTGACCCTCATCAATACATCTGTTGAATAGCGTTGCCAAATGGGGTGCAATAACTAGTATTATATTTCTTAAAATTTCTACTGATATTCCCCAAAGATCTTCAGTTTTTTTTCATATTCAGATCTTTGAAAGTTTTAACTATTATCTCGGAGGTTACATGGTTAAATTTGAAAGGCGTTTGACACTCGGCAACATTTGCTTTAAGTAATGAGATAGCAAGATACGAACTTGAATTTAATGTACTTGTTGTTGCCACTGGTATATTAGTGAAGAATGACTCAAATGCATTTGCCACTTCAGTATCAGAGTCAAGACATTTGCCATTGATTTTTAGAGAGAACTTGTGTTGTTGTGTTTTATTTTTACAAGTCTCTTTGTTGATGATGTTCCACGTGATTTTACTTTTGTTAGTTGCTTTACTTATTTTGTTTTTAATGTAGTTAGATTTAGCAACTGCACATACTTTCTTAAAGCACTTAGAATAATTTCTAACATATTCAACTATCGCAGGATCACGTGAATTAGCCTTAATATCATATAATTCAAACAATTTTCTCCTGCTTATGTGAATCCCTGTAGTGGCCCAGTCACTAAATTTATTTTTAGAACTGTTTAATTTAATGGTCTTTTTTGTAAAAATATCATTAAATTCCTTTTCAACAATTTCGAAAAGGCTTTCATACAACTGGTCGACACTATTTTTATTATCAGGCATTAAGGATACCTTATTATAAATATTATCTTTGAATTTATCTATACGTCTTTTTGTAATAGGCCTACATGTAATACTTGTAGACGGATCATTTCGATGACAGTCGATAACAGCCAGCTGACCACTGTGATCAGAGTTTATGAAATTTATTATAGATTTCTCCCCTACAATACAATCACAGAATATGTTGTCCCAAGCATGTAGCTGAAGTGGGGGTGATTCTCGTAGGTTCGTTGAAGAGGTGCACCAGATTGAAACACTTAAAAAGATTCAGAAACCTAATTGAGTTCTGCGAATTCTCCAGGATGTTAATATTAAAGTCACCGCACACGATAACTTGTTTACTAGTTGCACATACTTTTCTCAGGACTTCTTCCATGCTAGTCTCAAATGAGTCGTAATTTGCAGAAGGGGGTCTATAAACGCAGACAATGATATGCTGCTCCAGCTCTGCACACGAAATTTCAATAGTTCGTTCTATAGATAGTGACTCAATATCTTTACGTTGTTTACATTTAAGAGTACTTTTTAACAAAATGAGTGACCCTCCTCTTATTGCAGAGCCTCTCGTGAACGAACTGATAATTTTATAATTATTAATAGTAACAATTAATTGATGTTGATTTAACCAATGTTCGGTGAGACATAGTACATCAACATTTATTTCTTCTAAAAATAATTCTAGTTCTAGTTCTTTACCAGGAAGTCCCTGTATATTTTGGTGAATAAGTTTTAAATTATCTTCCCTGGTCAATAAATTGCTAGAGGCGTCCTCTATTGTCTTAAACTTAAATTTAAATTGTTTGGAATAATTTCCAAAGTCTGCCTATATATATTATTTATATTAAATGCTAACAAAGTAGCTAGTTCTTTTTTTACATTATAAGGCAAATAAAAACTTTTTGCCAGTCACTATCAACTTATAATTAATAAATTTATTTGTGTCAAAAAACACAAAGTTGTCGCTATGACTAGTAACTAAATTATATAATGTAGTATTCAATATGTGAATACTGTTATTTTGTTCTGATAAGTAGTGCCTAGAAAATGGGAAGGCACAAACCACTATTTTTTTTACAGCAATCCCTTTTAAACGGGAGAACCCTTTAATGATGTCCTTTTTATTTGAATTTAATCCGTTCCCCAGCATTAATATGATAATTGAATCTTTATCATAATTACAATTTACCACCCTATCTATTAATTGGGTAAGAGATGCATTTGGCATACAATAATTAATTATTTTACAACTGAGTTGCTTGTGCAAAAGGGGACCATAGCCAACTCCAATTGAATCTGAAAAATACTAGTACATTATTGTTTGTATTTATAGTACTAGTAGTAGTCATAGTAGGCATAGTACAGTTCGGTACATCCCAATTTGTGTCTAACAGGATATTTGACATATCTGGCATTTGGTACTGGGCAGCTGGGCTGCCACCCTGGCTGCACTTTACCTTCCTCTGTGCCGCTACTTACAGTGGGAACCTGGGGCTCGTCTGCCGCACCCAGATTGCAGCTGCACTGGGCCATGTACCTGTTTGCAGCGAGGATGTGTTCATGTATCTGTCGCTGGGCAGAGGTATAATTTCCAGTCATTACTTCTAATGACCTCTCCAGACGCTCGAGCTGAGTCTGCAGTTCTCGAACATCAGTCTCGTACCTAAGCCTACTTTCTTTTAATTTTATACTATATAATTCTAAAACTATCAATTAAATCTATCCGTTCCTTTCTTAAAAGTATGTTTTGGTTAAAACATTTTTTTTCTTTTAATTAATTTATTTGTTTTCTTAATGTATTTATTTATTTTAATGTATTTCTTAATTTTATTTTTACTACTGAACTTAGTATGACTATTATTTACAGTAAGACAATCAATATGAGAGATGTCCCGCCCAGTTGGTGACCCTATCAACTCCTCATAAAGGCTGTGAGTGTTTAAAGCCTCTTGACATTGTTTGTCCTCTTCATACAGTCTGATGGTCCTGTTTGCGTCACAAAGCTCCACTTCAAGGTCCTGAATACGAGATAGGGCCTGCTCGTATGTGTTCCGGCATTCATCGAAACTGCTGACTATTGTGAGAAGGTTATCACGTTGAATAGTGACATCCATAAGCTGGGTATGAATGTCTGCCATTTCCGTTTTAATTGGGTGTTTAAGTTTATTATTTTCATTGACTCCTCCTCATTTTCTTCACGTTCCCTAAGAAGCTGGTTTTTGTCCTCCCTTTGTTCCTTCAGTTCCTCAAGGGCACGCTTTAGTTTTGTTTCCAGTTGTTGACTGGTGGCCTTGCGAGTCATCATCTTGGTTATGTGCACCAAAAGGCAATCCTGGAATTATTTACAAAGATAGGTGTACAGCAGATGAATTTTGAAGTTATTTATGTTGTTATGTTAGAATAGGTAGATATGTAATGTAATATTATAAAATTGTAGATAAGTCAATGAAGTATTTTGAAAGGAAAATAAAATAAGTGTCAAGTAACTACTTATGAGTAAAGGAGGGTACAACACAAATTTAAAAAGAACTTTAGGGAGATATAATTGAGATATATATTTCATTCAAAAGGAATAAAATCGTATTTACTTGTACTGCGACAAGTACACAAAACCTGTTTTGTTGTCAGATTTACCTATACATATACATGCATAATAGGTATCTAAAGCTGTGATTTTTTGACGAAGATAAATACTCAGAAGTTCTGTTTATGATATGATTTGATAGTATTTAATTAGGATATCAGCACTGAGTACTGTGAAAAGTTTTAACACGTAACAAAAGGGACCGGAAATAACCTGTTTGCATACTCCTCGTAGGTAGGTGTTTGAAGGTTATTGTTTGCATTGACTTAAGTCAAATATAGATGATTACGTTTTTATCGTTACACTATTGAAATAATATGTAATTAAATGATAGAAATAACACTTATACTTCCCCGGTTTGTCCGTTGTGGGTTTGAATCACCTTGACAGGTTGCCTCCGAACAGTTCCTCGGTATAAATACCAGGAATTATCGAAGCCACAGGCTTGCGCACATTTATCCTAATTAATTAGCCACTTAACACAATAATTGACTTAATTTTAACACAAAGATTAATGAATTACATAATAAAATTAATTTAATTATTATCAGCTGGCGATTTGACGTGTGACGCTTAGGGTTGCCAGTGCCAATAAGTACGCTTAGGTGAAAAATTCCAATTTTATTTCTACCCACAAAATAAGTTGTATTTATTTAAATAGCCTTTTTTGCTATTTTCAGGCGAGGAAAATCAGAACTACTCGAGAGACAATGTGGAAGTAGATTCGATACTCCTTTCCGATGAGCACCACCAAGGTAAAAATCTAGTTATGCCGCTACCGTTGTCACCTGTTCCGCCGCCGGCGCCGTTAGCGCAGTCGGGTTTAGTACCTTCTTCTTCGCAGGAAGATCCTAAACCACAAGATGATGCCACACAGTCATTAGACATTCTTTTAGACGAGTCTCAGCTCGATAACGACATCCTAGAGATCCTAGGCGACGACCCGACAGAAAAGGTGAAATACGGAAAAGATATTCGGCCAGAGTTAGCTTCTCGTTTCAACCATATCGCCACCAACGGCTTAAACAAAGAAATTAGGAAAGAGCTTTACGATAAATATCTCTTACCAGAAAATTGCACAATGATTGGGGCCCCGGCCCTAAATGCCGAAATTAAAGCTGCCCTAAATGAAACCACGCTCAAGCGTGATAAGCTGATTGAATACCGCCAGAAGCGAATGGCTGCAGCAATATCCTGCCTGGGAGTAGCGCTTTCTCATGCCCTGGAGGCCAAACAAAAGGATAACGAACAAATAAAACGCCTCATGGACACGGCACGACTAATTTGTGACGCACAACATAATGAGTCGGTGTCCCGAAGAAATCTTGCCGTTTATTCCTTAAAAAAGGAAATGAAGGAGCCCCTGCTCAATACCAAAATAGATAAGTCCTTATTCGGGGATAACTTGACAGAGGCCTTGAAAGCCGCCAAGGCTGTTTCAAAGTCAGGTACCGACTTGAAAACCCAAACAAAGCCGTCAAAAAACTGGAAGCCGCCTGTTTCCAGCCGCAAGCCACCGGCGACGACCCGGCGGAACGCGCCTGCAGCGCCGACGACACCAGCGCAGCCGCCGCCACCGCCGCCGCCAGCAGAGCCGCGCACAGCGCGCGCGCCATTGTCGCGCAAGCCGCCGCCGCCGCCACCGAGGTCCGCTCGCAGGCGTTACTAAACCAGGTGAAATATGCTGGGCAATTGTCGCTTTTTTACAAATCATGGGAATTAATTACAAACGATCTCAAGTTACTATCTTGGATCGACCCAGGTTATAAAATAATATTTTCGAACCCTGTACGACAAATATCCCCGCCCCCGGCCAGTAGATATTCGGAATCCGAACAATTGCTGCTAAACGAATCTATAGCTAAATTAGAGTCATACGGGGCGATTTCAGTTTGTGAGCCTTGTAAAGATCAATTTCTTTCGAGCGTTTTCTTGCGACCCAAACCAAACGGTAAAATGCGTTTTATACTCAATCTTAAGCAGCTTAATAAATTCATAGATACCCCACACTTTAAAATCGAAGACTTTCGCACAACTTTAAAACTTATGTCACGTAACTGCTATATGGCAACAATAGACATTAAAGATGCATACCATTTGGTCAAAATACATCCAGATAGCAAAAAGTATCTAAGGTTCGAATGGAATAATAAATTATATGAATGCAACGTTTTACCGTTTGGTTTGAGTACGGCCCCATACGTTTTTACGAAAATCACGAAGCCTACTGTAAAACTTCTAAGATCCGGTGGTTTTTTGTCAACAATTTACTTAGATGACATAAATTTAATAGGTTATTCTTATCAAGAATGTATAGATAATATTGAAATTACCAAAAAACTACTATGTTCTCTTGGCTTTATTATTAACCACGATAAAAGTATCCTTACACCATCTAATGAATGTAAATATTTGGGCTACATTCTCGACTCTCAAAAATTTGAAGTTTCACTTCCAGCCGATAAAAGGAAACGCATAAAAGAGGAAATAGTAAACTTTATGGGCAGCAAAACATGTACAATTAGAAAATTTGCGCATCTCATTGGACTACTGATCTCGGCCTGTCCCGCCATCGAATATGGATGGCTCTACACCAAAAATTTGGAAAGATGTAAATATCTAAACTTAGCTCATGATCAAAATTATGAAAGAACTATGAACATTCCAAACCATTTACGTGGCGATTTAATATGGTGGCTTAATTCAATCGAGAATTCAGTACACAGAATTTTAGAGGACAGGTATGAAATCGAAATATTTTCTGACGCCTCAACGACGGGGTGTGGCGCAGCGTGGGGAAATGACACAGCAAGTGGTCAGTGGTCCAATGCAGAAGCAAAACAACACATCAATTATTTAGAACTGCTGGCCGCGTTTATTGCGATAAAAATTTTTGCCAAAAATTATTCAAACTGCCAGATACTTATTCGAGTCGACAATTTGACGGCAGTGTCGTACATTAATAGGATGGGAGGTGTACAGTTTCCACACCTCACCGACATTACCAAAAGTATCTGGGAATGGTGTGAACTGAGAAAATTGTTCATTTACGCTTCCTATATCCGATCTGAAGATAATGCCGTGGCAGACGCGGAATCAAGACGCAACCACCCTGATATTGAGTGGGAGTTAATGGATTCTGCTTTCGACAAAATAACTGCTACCTTCGGCTATCCACAAGTAGACTTGTTCGCTAGCCGAATTAATAGGAAATGTGCAAAATACGTTTCGTGGCACAAAGACCCAGATGCTTTTGCGATAAATGCATTCACTCTTGACTGGTCAAAATTCTTCTTCTATTCCTTTCCGCCCGTATCAGTTATTTTGAAATCCTTGAGGAAAATTATTCAGGATAAAGCCACAGGAATTATCGTTGTACCCTTATGGGAGACACAGCCCTGGTTTCCACTTTTTCTACGTCTTCTTGTTAGCAATACCATTACATTTAGTTCCCATGAAAACGCGGTGATTTCTCATTCCAGCCGAGACAACATTAAGTCGAGTCTTACCCTGGTTGCCGGGGTGCTCTCTCTCTCTCTGTCCCGGCAGATTCCGTAGATATATCTCTTGCATCCCTGTCCGAAAATTCGATCAAACAATATGACGTTTGTCTCAAGCGTTGGTTTGCCTATACGAGGGACAACGATTTAAACTTTTATAGTGAATCTATTCCTACAATTTTATCTTTTTTCACACACCTTTTTAACTCTGGTTCCCAGTACGGAACTCTTAATACGTATAGGTCCGCACTGTCAACGCTAATGGGTTCTAACATATCTAATGATGATAGAGTCAAACGTTTTTTTAAAGGAGTGTTTCGACTGAAACCTCCCACTCCCAAGTACGATGTTACCTGGGATACGTCGGTTGTTCTAGAAAAACTTTCTAAGTGGTACCCAAATGATAATTTATGTCTGGAAAAATTGACCAAAAAATGCTCGGTACTGCTTGCTCTGACAACAGCCCACAGGGTACAGACGTTGTCCAAGATAGACATTCGAAATATAGTGGAAACCGATTCACAAATTTCTATTAAAATTCCGGAACTTATTAAGACCTCACGAGCTGGCAATATTCAACCAACCCTATTTTTACCCTTTTTTAGGCAAAAGCCAGAAATTTGTCCAGCTCTTACATTACTCGCCTACTTAGATAGAACAAAAGAGCTAAGAGGTAACCACAATTATGTTTTTATTAGCCATAGAAAGCCTCACGCGGTTGTTACTTCGCAATCGCTAGCTCGTTGGATCAAGGCGACTT
Source organism: Marasmia exigua (assembly GCA_019059595.1). Classification (NCBI taxonomy): domain Eukaryota; kingdom Metazoa; phylum Arthropoda; class Insecta; order Lepidoptera; family Crambidae; genus Marasmia; species Marasmia exigua. Next base: position 19,111,256 of record CM032481.1, read on the forward strand.
TAGGAGAATGTGGAGTAGATGTATCGATATTTAGCGCGCACAGCACGCGCCACGCGAGCACGTCGCGCGCGCGCCGGCTCGGGCTCAATGTAGATATGATCCGCAGAACTGCGGGCTGGAGCGGAACATCTTCCACATTCGCTAGGTTCTACGATAGGGATATCGTGAACAATCAAAATGATTCTCTGGCCAGACTGATTTTAAACGATTAGCAACTTAGTCTAACGTTAATCACAACTCATAAGAATTATCATATTTATGTTTACAGTTGCAATATCTAATGCAATTAATATGTTGAAAAAAGTATGTTTATTATACCTATGTTTATACAAATGCAAAATACGTTATTAAATATTAAGTATACGTTTTGAATAATTGTGTACTATCGATACGTTACCACCTACTTAAGTAAAAATATTTATAAATATATATGAATAGGTACAGCTAAATAAACAATTTTGATTTTGTTGACTTTTGGAGTTTCATTGATATTTCCTCAAATCACTCTCTCAAAGTCTACAAGTTGAATGAATATATAATATTATTTTACAGGTTACTCATCTCGAGAACGAAGCACGAGTATAATTAATGATTAAACGAACTTACCTGTACGTGAAGTTCTATCATAATTATACAAAGTGCTTCGTTCGAAGAGATGAGTAACAAACGCCCGCCCATCCCCGATGTACGTTACGTACCGCAGATACTCCCCCTATATTTTTCGGAAATATCACATCATTGGGAGTGATCGTTTGCTCTAAACGAAATGACGAACTCGCCGAGGCAGCGCGGCGCCGGGCCGATTGGAGGTAGGGAAAGATAGAAAAAAAAAAAAAAAAAGTGCAACTACTCTCAAATACAGTGGAGTGATGACAGCTGGTTCTACTACTACAAGTTGAATGAATATATAATATTATTTTACAGGTTACTCATCTCTTCGAACGAAGCACTTTGTATAATTATGATAGAACTTCACGTACAGGTAAGTTCGTTTAATCATTAATTATTGTCTCGTACAAAATATGTCCGCATGATTGCATTAGGGACCAAGAACTGGTAATTTCTCTTGGTGACGAGGGTGGTTCCGACTGGCGTGTGTAATTATTTTTTAGATGAATATTATTTCATTATTGGCGTGTGTACTATTAAGAATATTTAGATATAGTATTCTAAATTCAGATAGTTCAAATTCGTAGATAAAATGTTGATTAAGTTTAAAAATCAAACAAATAAAAAGTCGATAATATGTCTAAAGTTAATATTCTCGATTCTTAAAGATGATTATCTTAGGTTAGGTTTAAAAGAAGCGTCTTACTTTTAATGTCAAAATAGAACTGTCCTATTCACCTTCACATACTGAATGTGAATGAAAAATACGGTGAAAGGCTTAGAGGCTTAACATTTCTAACTACCCCTTACCTTATTCGTTTGTTATCAGAATAAACAGACCACATAAACCACATTACATCCAAAGCGGCCTAATGCCAAAGTAATTAGCTTAAGTCGACGGGTGGCCCTAACTAGCGATGCCAATCGATTTTAATTTTTAGCTACTAAACCGGATCTATTTTAAACAATTTCTATACCTATTACAACCTCTCGGCAAACACTTATACTATTTATTAAATAACCATGCATTAATGCTGGGTTCGTTTTTGTACGTATTTTTTTTTATTTACGCGTTAGACCCAACATTTGTGCATGGTTTTTTAATAACAATCCCAACATCAGTTGCCCTCGATACAGAGTTTCCTAGGGTGATTCCATTAGGTTGCCTCCCCCGTATTGTTACATGTCTGTATTATAAATTATTATGTAGTATTAAGTCACTCTGTAACAAATTATTACTGATAATAAAAACTATTTGTATTTGTATAAATAGTATAAGTGTTTGCCGAGAGGTTGTTACCCCGAAATTGTTTAAAATAGATCCGGTTTAATAGCTAAAAATTAAAATCGATGGGCGTAGCTAGTGTACCCCGCCCGTCACCTTAAGAGTGCGGGCGAAGCGTCGTTCAAATTCAATTCGTGGCGAGCTTCGCCGTTCCTGGGACACCTTGCTATGACTATCGCGCCATCGCGACCCTTCGGTGCGAGTAGAAACAGCAAGATAACTGTTTGAAAGTAGTGAGAAAATTTCGTGCATTTGCGAATACCAAAAAATATGAATGAAACTTGATTATAAATTTAGATTTTCTTTAAGAAATTGTGTAACTAGACAATACAAGCTGTGTTTCTGTTAAATTTTCAAAATGAATAATTGAGTTTTTAATACAAAACAAGTAGACAGAAAATAAGTCGAAAACATCAAAAAAATCACGGAATGTTACCGCATATATTTTAAGTGGGTAAATCTTTTTAAGAGCAGATTTTTACTGAGTCATCCGAGTAACAGCAAAGAAATGTCTAGCTAGTCTCAAATTGCAAATTGTTTTGGTATTACGTTTGTATAGGAAATACCTACCTCTACTTTGTGTAGGATTATTGCAAAATTTCTGACATTTTTTTATATATATAACTCAAAAACTATGAAGCCGATTTGGATTTTTTTTTCACTATTTCAATGATACCTACATTATCCTCTATTGAGAAAATTTGTAGTTACCTCGGAAAATGTCTTATTCCTACGGGAAAACATCAATCATTCCAGGCGGGTCACGCTGTTAAGGCGACAGGTTCCTTTTTAATTTTTAGCCACTGAACCGGATCTATTTTAAACAATTTCGGGGTTACAACCTCTCGGCAAACACTTATACTATTTATTAAATAACCATGCATAAATGTTAGGTCCGTTTTTGTACGCGAAAAATTGATTACCCCCAAAAGCGGCCACTTTTACCGTGATTCAATTTTTCGCGTACAAATGTTGGGTCCGCATTTGTGCATGATTATTTAATAAATAGTACAAGTGTTTGCCGAAAGTTTGTAACCCCGAAACTGTTTAAAATAGATCCGGTTTAGTAGCTAAAAATTAAAATTGATTGGCGTCACTAGTGTGCCCTACCCGTCACCTTAAGGGGTAAGTTTAGGGCCCTTAAAATTAATTAAAAAAGATTAAAAAAGCATATTATTTAATTGTTGTCTCCCTAGTGAGGTAGTGTCATGTTTTAATTGAGTTTATGACCAAATTCAGCAAAAAATAAGCATTTTCATGTTTTTCCGTACGAATATGACGACAATTTTTTTTCAATGTATTTGTAATGGTAAAAAAATATCAATCAATCAATCAAATAATTCTTTATTTGCATAGGCTTGTACACAGCACTTACAAATCGTCATACATTTGAATGACTTAAAACTATTTATAAGTACTTATGTATAATTTACATGTTAATATGTTGATACATAAAATATACTAAAGAAATAAATAAACATAATGCGATTCTACCACCGGCTCGGAAAGTTGTTTCTGGTCGAGAAGATCCGGCAAGAAACTCGCCAGTTACTCTCAATGTTGTTTCATCATCATACCAAGCCATACAGTTTAATTGTTACACAAAATAAAATAAAGGAAATAATAATAAAATAAATATTATGAGGTAAACCGAAGCAGACCAGTCCCCAAAGGTGGCACCTGTTCACAAGTATGACGTACGTGCCAGCCATCATTTCACTCAACCATATTAGAGGGAATGTAATGACCCGCCACATAGCGCCACCACCTCAGAGACATTTGAGTGAGCATGACTACTTAGGTTCCCCTCATAGGTCACAAGGGCGGATCCACCGTTGTGGGCACGATGGGCATGCCCACAACCTTAATAGACTTGTGACGTCACCTTTTTACGGTCTATTGAGATCGATAGGCTGATGATAATGAACGATAAGCCTTAATAAAATTTAAAAAACACAAAGAATCATGAAACGTGCGTGATTTGGAACGCAGCAAAGAGCCATAGACGATATACTGACATGTTATGACTTATGTCACATTTTTGACAACTTATTGCCGTGCCGCCAAAACTTCGAGCCGCGTAGCGAGGCGTCTGTGGCGCTACTTAATGAGGGTGCTTAAAATTTTTTAAACCGCTAGATGGCGTAACGTAGCCGTGAGGTCCAACTTCACCATGATTGGATTCAATAATGTCACTTTGAATGCTGTGACCACAACCTTTTTTGAATGCTGGATCCGCGCTTGATAGGTCACAAGGAATAGTAGTTACTTAATCCAGACTAATAAACTGCAGGACGAGGTGTACAATAGTAGGTGGTTAGCATCTTGTCAATTATTGAATAATCAATATAAATCAATGTTTATACAGTCAAAATCTAAAATGTCTTTATTCAATAAAGAACATTTATGAATGTCAAATATTATGTAATCTACCGCTGATTCGGAACGTCAATTTCTACCGAGAAGAATCAGCAAGAAACTCAGTAGTTACTCTTTCCAAATAATATGGTAATTACAACTTTCATTCTTATACAAATTATGATTACAGTGACAGTATGATATACATTGCTTATAATCAATATCGTTTAGATAAATCGTCAATGAAAAATTATGAAATGAATTATACATTAGAGGACAGGCGAAGAGATCAACATGTCCAGGAATCCTTATCATTCAAATAATCCTCTACTTTATAGTAGCCTTTCTGCATTAGGCAGTTTTTTACATGCAACTTAAACTTATGTACCGGTAAATCAATAATATTTTGAGGTAACTTATTAAACATTCTAATGCTCAATCCTACAAATGAACTTCCAATTTTATGAAGTCTTAGATTTGGGACAGCAAGCCTATGTTTATTTCGCGTGTTAAAGCTATGAAAATCTGATTTTTGCGAGTAAAGGTGCAAGTTCTTACAAACATAATACAATCAAAAATGTATTGAGATGATACGGTTAAAATATTGATTTCCTTGAATACTTCTCTGAGTGAGTCACGTGATCTAAGACCGTAGATGGCACGGATGGCCCTCTTCTGCAAAATGAAGATGGCTTGTAAGTCAGCACCGGATCCCCACAGTAGTAGACCATATGACATCAGACTATGAAAATAGCTAAAATAAACCAGTCTCGCTGTCCCGATATCAGTCAGATTCCTTATCTTTCTAACTGCATATGCAGCTGAACTAAGTCTTCCTGCCAAGACCGCAATATGAGGGCTCCATTGCAATTTTGTATCCAGAGTGATACCTAGAAAAACTGTGGAGTTTATGACTTCGATAGGTTCGTTATTCATGACAATATTTATTTTGACCTGCCTTACATTAGGCATTGTGAACTTAACACATTTTGTTTTCTTTGAATTAAGAACTAAGTTATTATAAGTAAACCACTGTAGTACTTGAGAGAGTGTGTTATTTACTTCGTCAACATTTTTCTTTTGCCTATCAACCTCAAAAATCAAGGATGTATCGTCAGCAAATAACACTATCTCACATTTAATTCTCTAATTTAATATAAAACTCGAATTTAATATTAAAATTGGCTACGAAGTTTTTGAGTTACCTATACAATATATTTTTTTTAATATTTCACAACATCACATACATTGATCTGAATCCGAGATAGGTAGCTCAAGCACCTGTGTTACGGATATCAGAGTCAACAGTGGGATTACAAATATGTACATATAATACTTTTCTTTTGTAAATACATACTATATATACATATTTATTTTTGAATTTAAAATTATATTTTTTGTCATTTTTTTCCTTGGGATAGTAACGCTTCGGCATGAATGGGCTGGCTCGACCGGTGCGATACCATGGCCTCACAAGAAACCGGAGTGAAGCAGCACTGCTGTGTTTCGCTGCGTGAGTGAGGGTGCCGGAGGCCCATTCCGTGAAAGGGGGGTTTAATGGTTGGCAGCGCATTTCATGGGCGGCGGTAATCTCTTACCATCAGGTGATCCGTCTGCTCGTCAGCCACAATTTTGTTTTATCTCTAGACAAAGTTGAGGTGTGTAATTTGTTCGCCGGAGCCTTAAGCTTAGCACGCTGTTAAGGGATAACATGGAAGCAGAGAGATCACGAAGTTAGGTAGCGCCCCTTACCATACGAATAGTTTGCTCAAACACTAATTAGTTATCAGAAGTTCCAAACGTCTGCGTTGTTAGACGTGTGGGAGTGCCGTATATTCCAGGATATTCTCCGAGTAAACAAAAGGAAGCTGGTCTGTAGAGAGATACTCCTAGTGTGTCTTGGTACATAGTTACATCATTCTAATAGATATATAGATATCTATTCTATATTGCACAAAAATAAAACACAAGCATGATACAACAACAGCAACTTCCAGAGAACCTTTGGGTAGAGGAAAGAAATATCGTATTCGTAATAAGGGAAGGCAGTGCAAAGTAGTTTAACAAATGAAATTGAGAATGGCAGAAATATGCAATACATATTTTATATATTAATAATATTACATAAGATAAATAATAATAAACAATACATACATACATACCCAACAATAAATATAGATAAATTATAACAAAAATTCAATAATAATATTTCTTATAGATAGGTATAAATGACCAGAAAGCAGACCACATTAAAAAGGAAGAAGGCTAATAGGTTGGGGAAAAAGTTTTTCAGAAGATTCAAAACATATAGTTTATTTACATTTGACTAAAGTGTGTATATACCATTTTGTTCGATAAACTTTTGCCATAATGTAGGTAGAGACATGATCCCATTGCTATAAAAATTTTGGGACCTTTCATCAAAATAACGCGACAAGTGGACTTGGCAGTCCTCTCGTGATGTTAGACTAACACTGCCTAAAGAATTCTGAAGAGATCGAAACAGGTGGAAATCTGAAGGTGCAAGGTCAGGACTATACGGCGGATGCATTAACACCTCCCAGACAAACTTTCTTAATTTTTGCTGGGTGGCTATAGATGTGTGAAGTCTTATAATATCTGTGGTTAGGTCTAGCGTTATTATGATGAAACACCACACCCCTTCTGTTGATCAATTCCGGCCGTTTTCTCTCAACTTCTTGTTTTAATCTCATAAGTTGTTTGCAGTAGAGTTCAGAATCGATATTGCCTGCCTGGTGGTAACAGCTTATAATGAATAATGCCCTTCCAATCCCACCACACACACACACACACACACAACATCACCTTATTGCGAGTTAACCCGGGTTTCGCCACAGTCTGTGAAGCCTGACCGGCCTTTGACCACGACCTTTTTCGCACGTTCTTGTCGTACGTGATCCACTTTTCATCACCAGTTATCAGCTTCTTTAAAAAATATTCGGTTTCGTTACGTCGTAATAAAGAAGCACAAATGAGTACACGGTTCATTAGGTTTCTTTCAGTGAGCTCGTGAGGTACCCAAATATCGAGTTTTTTTGTGTACCCAGCTTTTTTCAAATGCGCCAAAACTATTTTGTGGTCAATTCCCAGTTCTTCAGCTACGTCGTAACTACTGATATGTCGATTTTGCTCCACTTTTACAAAAATGGTATCAATTTTATTCGTAATAGGGCGACCAGAGCGAGGTGCATCTTTGACATCAACATTTCCGGATTGAAAACGCTTAAACCAAATTTGTGCTACTCTCACAGACACTGCACTAGGTCCATAAACATCGCAAACTTTTTTCGCGTCTTGCTTTTATTAAAATTTTAAAATGTATCGAATTTCTTCATTAGATTCACTCATCTTGTCATTGACGCTCGTGGTCGTTATTCCTCTCCCAGACCCATCCATATATTGTAGGTATAAAATATATCTTCTCTATTATAACCTTATAGTAGTATATTTTATATAAATTTATATAATTTGTGTAGGTTGTATTGTATTATAGTAAGGTAAATTCGTATATATTAGTGTATGATAACGTGTTTATTTATTTATTTATTATCTAGATATATGTATTTATACTATAAATTTACTTAATCAACGTTCAAAATCAAAAGGATTGCACCACCCTCCCCTCTTCTATCTAATGTCCTTTACCTGAAGGTTGTCTGGTAGAGATCGCTCCCTGCGATAAGACCGCCTAAATTGTACATAGTATCTCTGTATACCTAGCTTTTAAGTTTTGTATGTTGTGCAATAAAGACTATCTATCTATCTATCTTGACAATACGAAAAACAAATGAAAATCACACATTTTCCGAATTTGAATTTGGAATTATGTTCTTTAAAATTTTAACTTTCAATGATACCAAAACCATCCAGATACAAATACTATCTATAGGCAAAGAGATTTTATTACAAGTTTATACATACTATAGTGCGAAAAGACTTTTTCCCCAACCTATTATACACGCTAGCTAAAAGGTCGTTAAGCCACAACGTCTCCCTTTGGCTTAGCGACCTTTTAGTTAGCGGATGGCAGCACGTATTGTGTGACCTACCCCGGCTTCGCACGAGTATAACATTATGCATGTTTCGTGCAATTTAGTATACCTACATAAGTAAAAACCTTTCTCTTTAATTCCAGAATTAATTTAAAAAACGGCATGAAATTCCGTTGCGCAGTTTCAAAGATCTAAACATTTTGACCGTGGGAAAGCCACCCTTCGGCATTAATGGGTCGACTCAACCGGAGTGATACCTCGACTCGTAAGTTTAATGAAAATTAAGAAAATCGTAGTGTCAAGTGCCCGCGAGAGAGTCACCACAGGCGTCACAGAAAACCGGCGTAAAGCTGTACTGTTCTGTGTTTCGCTGCGTAAGTGAGAGTACCGGAGGCCCAATCCGGGCGAAAGGGGGGTTTAAAGGTTGGCACCGCACTTGTGACTTCACTGGTGTCGCGGGTGTCTATCGGCAGGGGCAATCGCTTACGATCTGTCTGCCCGTCTGCCACCTATCACAAAAAAAAATACGGACAGACAGCGAAAACGAATTTTGTACTTATTAGTGATGATGATGTTAGTATTTTTGGATACAGCCACAACAGAAATACATAAGTAGTCTGTGAATATTAATCAGCTGGAGATAGACAGACGGACAGTTAGACATTGAAGTCTCGGTAATAGGATAAGGGCCTATCCCTTTGGGAACGGAAACCTAAAAAAATATTTCCGTTGCGAGTGGTTTGAACGCAGGCCCAATCCGAGGAAAGGAAGTTTTAAAGTTAGGCAGCGCACTTGTGGCCCCGCTGGTGTTGCGGGTATCCATGGGCTGTGACAATCGCTTACCATCAGGTGATCCATCTGCTCGTCTGCCACCTATCAAATAAATAAAATAGACGGAAGAGCATGCGGCCCAAACGTAATACATCAAACAGTTTGTGGTCATATCTCGTAACCGCCTCCAGTCAAAGTGCAATCGACCTAAAAATCTCACTAGGTTCAGAATTTCAATTTATTTTAAATATATATTATTCATAATCATAATTATAGATAGATAGATAGATAGATATTCTTTATTGCACAAAAATAAAATACAAGCATGATACAACAGCAACATACAGTACAATAAGGCGGTCTTATCGCTTGTTGGGATTTCTTCCAGACAACCTTTATATATGAGAGTAGAGTAGTACATGAGAGTAGAGTAGTAAAATATATAAAAAAATAGTTTTTTAGATTTTCGCGTTGCATTATAACTATAATGTATCAATACGGGGATTAACACGATATTTATTATGTGAAACAACATTGTGTACTCACATATTTGGCTCGACGTTTCGGCTACGTTACAGCCGTGGTTACGAGCGGACTCATCCGCTCCGCTCAGTCCGCTCGTGACCACGGCTGCTGTAACGTAGTATGGGATATTAAAAAAGGTTCTCACAGCTTACCTTTATATGCACACAATAGGTAATTTATATAATTATAATAAATACCGGAGAAATCAGTTAAGGCTGTACCCCTACAAGTTGTATTGCTATTTCTTTAGTTGTAACCATAGAGTAAGATAATAGTAGTCTAATTTTAATTAATTTAATCAAGGTTAAGTGTACTTATGTACCTACTTTATGACGTCGGCACGCACAGTGACGTCTATTACTGCCGCACTCAGAGACGTCAAATTAACTTTAAATGGCACTTAAGAAAAAATATTAACACTTATTTCAATATAATCGGGAGCAGTGGCGTGCATTAGGAAAGACCTATGTCCAGCAGTGGACGAGTGTGGGTTGCTGATGATGATTTCAATACGCATAAAGACTTTCCATAATTAAGTTAGTGAAGATTTAGCTTAATTGACGTCTCTGAGTGCGGCAGTTAGTTCCTTTGGACTCCACGAAAGACCAGCGTCAGGGTGTCCTTTAGACACTGCGACACATGCTGAGTGGAGCCCATTTAAGTGCCCTTCTACTGTCCATTTCGTTCTAGTTTTTACCCGACTACGGCAAAGCAAAAGGAGGGTTATGATTTTGACAGGCTATGTATGTATGTATGTATGTATGTATGTATGTATGTATGTTCATCTGTTTCCACGTAACTTCTTAACTACTTATCAGAATTCGACAAATGACATATCATTATAAGCGTCTTGATCGTCCGCTGGTTATAGGCTATATGAAGTGTCACAAAATCTAATGTGGCGCCCTCTAGCGGACAAAACATACAGAGTAAAAAAATAAAGTTATGATAAATATGCCGTGTTTGGTATCATTTGAAAGCGCTTGACTTGTACATTTTGAATATATATATATATATATTACTAGCACTTGGACACCAAAATAGTACAAATAAAATAAAAGTAAAGAAACTAAAACCCAACTACGACAAAAAACGTCGCTGAAAAAGTATAAAACAAGCCTTCGTTGTCAATTTATGCAATATTCACTATGTAGAGATAAAATTTCATGTTTGGAAAGGCGTAGTCACACGTTAAATATACAACGTGTGACTGCGGATTTCCAAACATGAAATTTTATCTCTACATAGTGAATATTGCATAAATTGACAACGAAGGCTTGTTTTATACTTTTTCAGCGACGTTTTTTTATAAATAATAATAATTATAATAAATATTTCATAACATCACATACAGGGATCTGACTCCGAGATAGGTAGCTCAAGCACCTGTGTTACAAATGTCAGAACCAACAGCGGAATTACAAATATATACATTAATACTTTTGTAAATACATACTTACGTATAATGTAATTTAATGATTTTGAATAATCGATTCAGTAATAATATAAATTTCGAATGTCAATAGTGTAACAACAGCCAATTAAAATAATAACAAGTCAGCATAATAATCAATCAATGTCATTAGAATATAAAATCCGAAAATTTTAAATAATTACTACAATTAGTTGAAGTAAGTAAAGTTATACAGACAACAAAATATGCTACGTGAATTTTACTCTGAAATACTAGTCAAGATGTAGAAACAACTATCAACTGGATAGTTTCCAGTTTTCGGATAGAGTTGGGCAAGTGATTGTACACTTTCACGTCTGCAAAGTACATGCCTCGACGAAACAGTTCAGTTTTAGCTCCGGGTAAAATCAATTTGTAACGATGAGTTGTATTTTTGGTAATTGTTGTTTGTATCGAACCCTCTTAGTGGAAATCATCTTCCAAACCAGTGGCTTGGAAGCATCGCATTATCATTAATGCTTTACAGATAAATGGATATATTCAAAATATTTTAAGTATCATAATACTTTGTAGGCATGTAGATACATACATCATATATCACATCATCGTGAAATATTCAAATATCGTCATCATTATCAGCTTATTGCAGTCCACTGCTGGACATAGGCATCTTCAAATATTCGTCACTCCGATCAATCTCTGGTTACTCGCACGTAGTTCCTTCCAGGCATCCTGCGCAAATTGTCTCTCCATCGGGTCTGAGGGAGTACTACGTTTATAAATATAGGGATGCGGTCTCCATTCCAAAACTTTTCCCCAGCGGTTGTCGGTTCTGCGATTAGACATATCCATATTCAAAACCTAAGATTAAATTCGCCAGATATATCATGTCATGTCATATGTGTAAATATATTCATCATGGTGAGTGCTCAGAAGAGTATTCGCCACAGAAAGCCTTAGACACGTGCCGGAAAGTGACCATTTTACGGTGGAAAACATTCTTTCGCAAACTTAAAAAATTGAAAGCTCTTATTTTTACCGCACCCAAAAAGTGAATTTCGTTGCCGGCGCATGTGGAATACATCAAAAGAAGTGAAGAACCATTTTGCGGGTCAGTATGGCATTGACAATGGACGGGATGCCATTGCGTCCGTTTTAATTGCAACTTTTGCTTATCACCAAGCTAAGATGAGCTTAAATAATGGCTTCCTATCTGATATTTTGGACATAACGGCCAAACTCAGCAATCAGTCAATCACATTCCTTCAGTCCAGAGTCCTTCAAGAAAATTGCGTAGGTACTCCATTTTAAAAAGGACCGGCATCGCCCTTGTAACTCCTGACTTTGCATTGTGCCTGGGCGGCGGTAATCACTTACCATCAGGTAATACATCTACTCGTCTGCCTCCTAAATCAGAAAAAAAATAAGTTTGAGCTCAGTCTCGATCTCCGTGTCGTGCCAAATATTTAATTTGATAAGAATCTGAGTTTTTCTGATAAGAAATTCTCAGTGTCAGCCCAAGTCTAGAAGTTAGCGGTCTTATCCCCCCGTGCCTCGGGAAGTATGTACGTTAAGTTGTTGGTCTTTCTAAGGAAGTATTAAACACAATTTTACAAACACCATGCTAAATTCCATAGACTGATTGAAAAGTAGATCAAAACATTTTTTTTTCCGAAATGTATTCAAATGAAATCCCCCGTTCAAGAGTGGAGGTTGCGAGCCATGAATATTCAAAGGGGGAATGCTTTATTAAAATTCTCTGGATCATCACTTTGAGCCGATAGGGCACTGGCCTCTAGAGCTTGAATAACTCGACCAAGTATCTCGATTTAGAAACTTTTACACGGTTTCAATTCCAATAATAACTCTTTCAACTCTGAGGAGATTTTCTCTCATTTGGTTTATGAAGAAATAGTACCTACAGCCGATCTGCAATATTTTCATTGTAGTCTCCAGAATTTGACCTGGTATTTATGAAAATGTGTTTAATATTTACTTAAGTAGAAATACTTTTTAACTGCTTCGTTGACGCAGTGGTCAGTGGGTCACACTTTAAAGCGACGGCCGCGACGTCCTGGGTTCCATCCCGGATCGGGCCAAAATTTGCACTTACCTAAGTTTTCGGTAAGAAATTTTTAGTGGCAGCCCGGAGTCTGGAAGTTGGCGGTCTTATACCCCCGTGCCTCGGAGAGCACGTTAAGCTGTTGGTCCTGCGTCCGATCCCTCTCCGGTCGTGTCACAGTAGTGTCCCATTGGAATATGAGGGTAAGGGAATAGTGAGTGCACTTGTGTTTGCCCACATACTTGAGCACTATAATATGTCCTGCGTACGTGACTGATCGTTGAGATTGGCCGCCGTAGCTGTAATCGGTTGTAGGATATTAAGTAGAAAGGTTCAGGACCATCGGTTTAACGTGCTCTCCGTGGCACGGAAGGACAAGACAAATTTTCAGGCTTCGGGCTGACGGGAATATCTCAAGACCCATGGATCAAACCCGCGTTGCGAAGCGTTGCCACTGCTTTAAAATAAGACCCCCTAGCCATGGCGTTAATTTACCATTAATTAATTTACGGTGCAGAATATTACGTGCAAAACATTCATATATTTGCCCTGTTTTTATCCATGAATGGCCGCTAAAATATTTCTTGCGGCAAATGTGGTAACAATAAGTAACTAAGTAATTAATGTACACGGTACAAAACACGGTTATTTGTATATGTAAGTCTATACTCGTAGTAGCATATACTCAGCTTGACGTTTCGACCGCGTTACAACGGTCGTGATCACAAGCTTATTTGTATAATGCAACGCGAAAGTTTAAAATCTTTAGTAATTAAGTAGTTGCACATAATAAGCCTAAGCTAAAGGTTGAAAATTGATTTTAATGTTTAGCTTCTATTTTACAATTTCAGAGCTCAAATCTCTCAGCAAACACTTACCCCCTAATTACAAATCGCGAACTAAGGATAGTCCTGGAACAAAACTCGTGCCAGCCCCTTTTATCATTGCGTGTTGGAACGGGATGACATGAGCTTTAGTACGGTAATAACTTTAGATAGCGATTTGAAATAATGTGGTTATAATATTTATTCATGCACAAATGTTTGGTCAGTTTTTTCTAGAAGTCTGGTGATTACAATGTAGCGACTGCCGTCTGACCTTCGCAACCCTTTAACAGGGGAACCAGACCAACTCACTCGTGGTTAGACGTTTCAGAAACTATCCAAATCATGCTATTTCCCCACAACGTTGTCCCTCACTACCGATCTAATGGTAGAAATACGCACATAGATTTGAAAAATACTGAGGTGCATCATCATCATCATCATCAGCCCATTTAAGTCCCCACTGCTGGGGCACGGGCCTCCCTCAATCACATGAGGGGTAATTGCCATACTCACCACTGAGGTGCATGCTCGGATTCAAATCACGACTCACCTGTATGGAAGGCGCGTTTTTATCCACTCAGCTACTATTGCCCAGCCAGCCATTAAAGACTATCACTCAACAAAACAACGTACTGAAAAATTGACATGAGATTAGATTTATAGTCTGTGTATATCTCAATTTCAATTACCAGAACGTCGATATTAGTCTAAATGCCAATTAAGGCTTGTTATCGCGGCGGCCTTGCGCCTGACCACTTGTTGATGCGGCCGGATTGATGGAGCCAAAGCTGGCTCCGCCATAGGGGATTTAACCACGACGGTGAGTGAGCTTATAATAGTGTACAGTCAGCATCAGTTTTAACGTCCCGAGCGATGGTATCTCAATGGTTCAGAACACGCCTTCCATAATGGGGGACGTGGTTTGAATCGGAGCACCTTAAATTTTCTGTGTAAGTACCTAAATACATATTAAGATTGCACCACCCTACACCTTCATCAAGTGTCCTTTACCCAAAGGTTGCCTGGAAGTGAGTGCTGCTCATAGTGACAAGGCCGTCTTTATTATACATATCCCGTAATACCTAGTTTTTTAAATTTTCATACTTTATTTTGGGTGCAATTAAAGAATATGCATTCTCTACCCAAAGGTTGTCTGGAAGAAATCGCTACAAGCGATAAGACCGCCTTATTGTACTGTCTGTTGCTGTTGTATCATGCTTGTATTTTATTTTTGTGCAATAAAGAATATCTATCTATCTATCTATGCATTCACTCATTCATTAACCTCTGAATTTTTCAAATCTATGTGTGTATTTCTACTAATAGCAGGAGGAAAAACACTTTTCGGGTAGTTTTCGAAACGTGTAACCATGATTCAGCTGGTTGGTTGGTTCCTATATAGGGTTGCGAAAGTCAGATTACAGGTCATCATCATCTTCATTTCAGCCAATAGACTTCCACTAGCCGTCCACTCCTGGACATAGGCCTCCCCCAATGTTCTTCACACAGATCGGTCCTGTGCCGCCCGCCTCCAATGGATTCCCGTAACCTTCACCAGATTGTCGGTCCACCTTGTGGGAGGCCTGCAACGGCTGCGACTTCCTGTACGTTGCCTCCAGACTGCAGTCGTTCAATTGTAATTACCAGACACCTCAAATCCTGAATCATGGTCTAAGCGTACCCGGGGCTCCAAAGCGACAGCTCTGGAGGCTACCGGGAACTACACGCTATTATGAGGAGTCAGCATCAGCGTTGCCAGACGTCCATGATTTTGGCGAGGTGTCCCGCTTTGTATTCAAACTGGAGACGGTCAGCGTGGGATCGTCGCGTTTGGCACATCATAGTAGAAGATGAAAAGACCCACATAGGGAGGTAGCGCCAAAGAAAGTAAGTCCTGTTTTTTTGAGCCAAAATAAGATGCCTAGCGTGGGACAGTCCCAATCCGCCCTTTTTGAAGATTTGAGTGGGGACCTTTATTTAGGTATGCAATTGAAAGTAGAGGGGAGGCGAAGCGTTGGAAGACGGAAAAAGTCGTGGCTGCGTAATATAAGGGAGTCGACTCGCATCGCTGCTGTTTCGTCTCGCAATGAACAGAGAGGATTATGGAAAGCTGAATCTTTCAACCAACTTTCAGAACTGAAGAGGCACTCAAAGAAGAATAATGAAAGTAAAATACTTACAGAAGTACCGTTTTTAAGGACAAAATGGGACAGGAGTCTGTAGTCCAGATCTTCAGATATTTGAAAAGGTGAACGTATTTTTTTGCCACTGAGGTAAACATTATATCGTTTAGGTCATTTTCGTGTTGTCTCGCTTTCGAAAAACTGAATCTCGCTTTTTTATACAAATGATATTTCCGACAAATATCACTTTTAGCACAATATAGGTATATAGGTGTTATTTGCATTTGTGGTAATCTTGCTCTCGAACAACAAATGAAAATGCGTCTTGGCGTAAACTGACACAGAGTTTGTCTTTTATCAAATGCTCAGATAGCCTACTAGTACTTAAGTTGTGTATTTTTGCAATAAATTATATCTCTATCTACCTATCTTTCTATCTGTCGATCTATCGATATCTCTATATTTACAGTTTAGTTTTTTTTGGTAGGTTTGAACGCTAAGTAGATTTTGATGCTGACTGTACATCGATATACACTTTATGTGGTTCCAGTTTAGGTAGAAAATAGCATTAAATCATAATATAATAGGCCATAGTAGGTATCTAAATGACATATGTCATGGATATAGATGTAGTCTTTGATCAAATTTTTAATTAGACATACGAGTTGAAATCATACGAAATTTCAGCACCATTTAGAAGAATGCCCGAAATTTGGCAAGGATAGGGCCGAATACGAAATTACGAGCAACTTCCTTAGAGTGCCTCCACACAACATCTTGGAGGCATTCATTGGATGGATAAGGTGAATATAAATAATAAACTGTAAAGCCCTCAGCTATTGCGATGCCCTTACAGGGCGCTACATTGTACTTTAAAACACCTATGTAAGTACTAAAATATTTTATAAGAATCTGTACTCCAATGTGGCATGCAATAAATGATTATGATTATGATTATGATTCAAAAAGGAGACCATTGCCGAGGCCTATCCCAAGTTCGCAATCTCCGTGCTCAGCAGAGTGAAGGAGTTCAACAATCCACCACCTCTGAACCCCTGAACTCATTTTAAAATATATATTTATTTATTTATTTAAAACATACCTTAATACTATCATTACAGGTTTTAACCTAATTCAATAGCCTGGTCCGTTACTACACAAGTCAATATTACTACATACATTTACATTAAATTATGAATTAATTACATTATTAATTTATTACATTACATTATTAATTGATAACATTTTATTATTATTTTTAACATTCTTTATTTTTACGTAGGTACTAATTTAGTCGAATCGACTTCGTCATTTTTAACTAATCCAAATAACACAATGTAAATAAGACGACTTTTATGAATTCACTCATTGCACAAGTAAATAAATCAAGTTTAGTATGTACTTGATTAATAGTTCGAATCGCCTGGGTCATAGGGGCTTTGCCCAATAGGTTGATCCTGGCGGCAGGCACCGCAAGCAGCGGCGGACGCCGTCTCCTTCCCACGTAGCGGTCTGGTACACAGAAACCCAGGTTTTCCAACACCTGCGGGTTGTGCGTCTTGCCACGGAGTAATTTAAAAAGATATGTGGCTAGAGCTGACTCCCTCCGCACTTTCAGTTCATTGTATCCAACCATACCTAGTACAAATAATGTCGGGTACATCAATGGGTAGTACGGATACACCCCATACAGCCTTTTGTACAAGTGCCGCGTAAATTTATTTTGTACTCGCTCTAGCATTAGCGAGTACTTAGCCTCATGCGGTGCCCATATAGCAGCATCGTGTTCAAGATGGCTCCTCACCAAAGCATCATACAGGACTCTGACAGCCGCGATGCTGGTGAAGTTTCTCGTCTCTCTCAGCAAAAACCCCAAGTTTCTGTAAGCTTTTTTACAGATGCTGTTTATGAAGTCCCGAAACGACAACTCCGAAGTGACACAAACCCCTAAATCGCGAACTTGTTCCACTCGCTGCATTTGTGTTGTATCCATCACGTACTCGTGACACAGCGGCGCACGTGCGCGAGTGAGGCTCATCACTGAGCACTTGGACACGTTGAAATAGAGTTGGTTCTCGTGACTCCATCGCACTATCCTATCAATGTCCTCCTGCAGACGCATGCAGTCTGCTGCGTTATTTACCTCTATCAGCAGCTTAAGGTCATCTGCAAATAGCAGGCACGAACCATTTTTGACGACTTCAGGTAAATTGTTTATCATAATTATAAACTCTAGAGGCCCTAAATTGCTGCCTTGACTCACTCCTGACAAGGTGTAATATGGATCGCTAACACATCCCTTGAATTCAACATATTGTTGTCGGTTCCGTAAGTAGCTTGCAAAAAACCCCAGCAAGTGAGGATCCTTTTTTATATAGTATATATATATATATATATACTATATAAAAAAGGATACATATATTTCCCTATAAACCTATATATTTCTTTTAAAAACCACGGCCTAACGAACAGAGAAAAATCTCATAAATTGGTTTTTATTAAAGTAGGACCGTATCAAATAGCAAATTTAAACAGTGAATCAAATACACGGTTAAAAAATTCATATGAAAGGACTTGATGTGCACGTAGTAAAATATAATTCATTTATTTTAACGACGTGTTGTTTTTTATGGAAACTGAAAAATAAGATATAAGAAAATATGCGCGAATCAAGTCTAAAATATGTATTTGGACTTCATTCACAATACCTGTTATGAGGTTTTCGGCAAGTAAACGATAAAAAAAATAGCAGTGTATATCCAGGTAAAACTGACAAGATTTTATTTTAATTGAATTTTAAAAAAACCGCCTTCAAAAACCACGAGCTAAAAAGTATAAAATAGTATTTTTATACGGTACACTTATGTAACTAACATTTTAGAACAGTACACTCGAGAAAAGGTGTTACCGAAGTCGGCGCCAAATACTATCTTGTAATAATTATATTTAATACAACATTCAATTATTCAACAGGGATTAGGCGCCGACTTCGGTAAAATCTTTTCTCGAGTGTACTGTTATAAAATGTTATTCGAAGTGTATGAAGTGTTAAAAATGCTATTTTACACTTTTTAGTTCGTGTTTTTTGAAGCCGGTTTTATTTCGTTGAAATTTTTTTTGAAGATTTTCAGTGTCTCATTTTTTGGCATTGAGAACCTCCTCCTTTTTTTGAAGTCGATTAAAAAAGAAAACTACAAAACTTACAAACAAACACACAGACGATACAGTGATAAGAGGGTCATTATCTTGTCTCACTTCTCTATGCAATCAATAAAACAAAACAGAAGGCTACAAAAAACAACTCGTAAACGAGCAAGAATGACATATAGTTGATATTTTTATAGCAATATTTAATCATCTTTTTCATCAGGCGGGACCCGCCTGAACACAAGATGAAATTTCAAGTGTGTTATTTACTTAAGAATAACATACCTGTCGCCTCCAAATAACAGTTGCACAGCGCGTTCGAAAGAAACGGGAATAATGTTGCGATGCCGTAACAGGGCACTGTTTACGGGTCTCAAGTTATTAGTTTCTACATCATTACTATGTACCAACATGATCCAATAAAATAGTATGACTATGACTATAAAAGATCCGTAGTGAATTCCGCTTCGCTGTATGCCCTCAGTTTCGTAGTGCAAAGGTCAGCCAGACAGTATCACTTCTATAAAACCTGACATTTCGAAAGGTACTGAAACAATAAGGAGGGACCTTCCACCCTGCGAATTCAACTGCTCAGTAGTATTTTCGAATTTCATCAGTTTCGCGATATATATTCAGCGTTATTCTACTCAAACTTCAATTACAATTTGCGAAACTAAAAACTCACGTTCCGTTGTCTAAATTAAAATGAC
Organism: Marasmia exigua; assembly: GCA_019059595.1. Lineage (NCBI taxonomy): Eukaryota > Metazoa > Arthropoda > Insecta > Lepidoptera > Crambidae > Marasmia > Marasmia exigua. The sequence continues at coordinate 19,131,100 of CM032481.1, forward strand.
AAATTATATAGTTAGTGCGAGACACTATACTGTATACTTCCTATCGTATAGGTCAATAAACTCATCGTTATCAATGTCAGTTAGGCTAGAGCCGACCTCCTGTGTCTTCTTCATCATCTTACCGCTTTGTCCGGTGGCCTCCGAAGCAACAGCTTCGGAGTCCACTTTCCTACTGCCACTCATTTACTTCTTACGGTTTTGGCATCCATAGTGGTCACTTTGTTCACACGCATATTATGCCGCCACTCTTTGGGCCTAACTCGTCTGCTATTACCCGGCGGTAGTGCATGGCCAAACTTTTGTTTCCCACGTAGCTATCCGGTTTTCTAGGAGCGATGGTAGCTCGATGGATAAGAACACGCCTTCCACACCGAGGTCTTGGATCGAATCCGTATGCAACTCTGGATTTTTCAAATTTATGTGCGTATTTCTACCATTAACTCGGCGGTGAACACATCGTAAGAAAACCTGCACGTTTCAGATAGATTCTGGAATGTCCATAGTCGGTCTTTCCCTGGTAAAAGGTCTGCGAAGGTCAGACGCAAATTCTGAATCATGGTATAAGCGTACTCTGGACCGGGAATTACATGCTTCGATGAAGAAGAAGAAGTAGACGTGTGTAAGTCTTTACTGAAATTATTCAGAGATACACTGTTCCGAATCTCTAATGTTCGCTCCAAATGTATCATTCGACTCCAATGTCGAGTGAGTCGAAGGGTCCGAATGAGCGGAATGATCCGTAGAGCCGAATGATCCAAATGAGCGGAATGAATCACGGATCTATCTGAAAGTCGATGTTCCAAATGAAGCCTTTCACTGTTCCGCATCTCTCCACTGATCCAGATGCAATGTTCCAATCTTTTGATAGATACGTTTTTCAGGTCTAAAAAGTAGCTACCCGGTATTCGCAGAATGTTTTCTGTGTATTCTGTGCAAAGTTCGTGATGAAACTTTCTGTCTCGTCATCTGTAACAGGGAGTGAACTTCGTTTCTAATGTAAGCAGACATCAATCAGAGGGAAGTTTTCAACTCCAAATTAAATTCCGGTTCGCTTTGTCGGCGTCGCATCCTGACGAGCAATGTGTTTGTACGGCTTGCAAGCCGCGATTAGGGATGCGAAGTAATACGAGGAAACTTGTCGATAATTTCCACCGTTTGAGCGTGGATGGACTGCCTCGACCGGAGTAATACCTCGGCGTGAAGCAGCGTCTGTGCTGTGTTTCGCCGCGTGAGTGAGGGTACCGGAGGCACAATCCGGGGGAAATGGAGATTAAAGGTTGGCAGCTCACTTGTGACCCCATTGGTGTTGCATGATGGTAAACGATCGTCGCCGCTGGTAAGCCAACATTTAAACTCCATTTCCCATCAGATTGGGACTCGGGTATCCTCAATCACTCGCTTCAGGGCATCTTATTTACACAATGTAATGTTGTGGCTAATAAGTTCGGTATACACATTATTACGATTGCTTTTAATAAAGCAGGATTCAACTAACGGACATACGTTTTTATGTTTTGAATGATGTATTAAGCTAAGCTATGTTAGGTTAACTGAAAATGTACCTATTTTATAATTTAAATGAATATTTCAACTGTAAACACTACGGTGTGTCACACACCGCACATTCTGTTTGGTCAGCAATCAGTTGTTATGCGTGGCTGACCTAATTTTACTTATAATTAAATTTATATTTTTAAGTGCGTTTTACACAGCTTAGCAAGACAGCCGTGTATTCTATAACTTTATTTAGTTTAAATCGACATTGTGGAATCGTAATAAATAATTAAGTTTTTCTCATCAACGAGTTTAACTTCTACACCCACTAAGCAGAGCAAGAACAGATGTATGGTAGCAAGAGACCGTACAAACACTAAAATTTATATTTTTTTTTTTATAATTCTAATGAAATTCCACGGACACTGGTACCGTGCCTTTATTGTGCTCGTTTTTTAAGTGTTACAAATTATTTTTGAAATTTGTTCCGGGATAAAATTAAACCGAATTAAATTACAATAATAATCTTAAGTTTAGGTAGTAATGCATGGTTAATGTTAGTAAGATGTATAAAATGTACTGTCAAATTTCTATTTCTAGATTGTATTTTATATTTTGTAAGTTGTAATTCCTAAGCATTGTATACCCGATATGGGTAAACTGTTGTTGTATCTACTTAAAATTATGTTGCAATGTCACACGCAAATTGTAATACCTACAGTTACAAGCAATAAAGATTCTGATTCTTAAAGAGTCCTTTAAATTGATCGTAAAGTTGTGTTTTTCACAACCCTAGTTGCTTTGCATCATGGGGATATTAAAAATGTTGTTTGCGAAATCTATGTAGTTAGGAACGTGTAGCATTTGTGCTGTAAACCGACTGCGCATCCTTTGAGATCGTGTAATATACACTATACATACATGAGTATGTATGTACGGTACATGGGTGAGTTCCTATGTACGTATATACGCACCTACACTGGAGTTAGTGCATGTAACTGATATAAATATCGTCTTTCCTGATATGGCCATGTAATAAATAAATAAATATTTCACAACATCACATACATTGATCTGACCGTGATAGGCAGCTCAAGCACATATACTACTTTTCTTTTGTAAATACATACTCATAATACATAGGAAACACCCAGACCAATACAAACAGACATGTTCATGCACACAAATGTTTTCCATCCCCGCACAGTACGTGCGGGGATGGAACCCGCAACCCTTGGACCAATGGCAGCGTTCACTACCACTGTTCCAAACGGGTCGTAATGTAAAGGGGAAGAATATGTAACCAAAAGAGTGATGAGTATGTGGGTGGAGGAACAGAGAGCAGCCGAAAAAGATGGATAGATTGTGTGAAGAATGACATGATAGGAAAAGGGGTGGATGATTCGATGACGAATTACAGGGACTCGTGAAAAAGGAAAACATACTGCACCGACCCTGGATAACCTGGGAACAGCGCAAGAGGATGATGATGAACTGATACTAATGAAATAAGATTTTTACATTCTCAAAGTGCGACGCACAACCCACTGCGCCAACGAGGTAGGCAGTGTGTATGAAGAGCGGCAAACACACACAAAAAAGCCTATATACATATAAATAATTCCCCATTGAATTATGGTTGGATAAAGTCGTAATAATTTCCGAGTAAGCTGTTCAAATATTAAAACCTAAATGAATTTCGCAACATGGCGAACTGCAAAAGTATTCCTTTAAAATGTTCTCGACATTTCGCTAACAGAATCTGTCCGTACGGTTATTAACTCTTACTTCTGCATGTGTAACTACCCGGGCGCTGGGAAATAGTTTTTCAAACTGGAATTTGATAGAGTTGCAATACAGGACTGTTTAGCATTACGAAACACGTCCAGAGAAACAAAAGTCCCCACTGGGAAGAGTGATGGTAGCTTAGTTGATGGCCTTCCATGTGGGCGGTAGTGGTTAAAATCCGACGAGTATGAATTTACATTGCGTTGTTGAAGTTCTAACACCACGTAACTCACTTTAAGCCACTTTTCAGGAAAGCCAAAACACTGATCCTAAATTTAGTTTATTTAGTTTCCATTAGTATTTAATTGCTGACTTCCGTTCTGTTACCTTTTCAACACTTAAAATGTTTTTGATAGCCGCAATTGAATTCTGATTGAAAAAAAAAACGATCTTTTTTCCAAGTCTCTAACGAATGGCATCAAAATGTTATAACCACTACCATTAAATTAATAAGAATGTGAAAAGAATTAAATTGTGACTTACGTGATCATCTCAAAGCGAAGGTAATTTTATGACTTCCGTGCTGTTACTTTTCGTAATTTAAAGGTTTTCTCTGAAATGAGCGAAATGACGCGTCTATCGATTCTCTAGCGAATTTATTTTATTTTTATTTGTTTATTTTATACACATTACAGATTACAATTATTGCGAATCTTAATCATACAATTAAAGGTTATAATCTAGATTATAATCCAACAATATGTGTATTTCTAGAAAGTAGTACGAAAAATAAGACACAAAAAAAAGAAGAAAAACTACATAATAATAACACGTACGTACGCTGGTAAAGTCGTCACAAAAAAAAACAAAAAAAGGCATCAAAATGTCAAAACCTTCATAAAATGACTTACGTGGTGTTAGAACTTCAACGACGATTGATTTTTAGATATGTACCTACATAGATTTTTCTAATCTACATAGAAATGCGTAGATTTTTCTAATCTATGTACGCATTTCTTCCATTAACTAGGCGGTGAGGAAAAACACCAACACACCTGTAAGGAGTCCTGCACATTTCAGATAGTTTCTGAAACGTGTAACCGTAATTTAGTTGGTCTGGTTCCCCTGTTAAAGATTTGCGAAAGTCAGACTGCAGTTGCTTCATTATAAAACCAGACTCTCCAAACCCTGAGTCATAGTCTAACTAAATAATTGTTTATTTCTCTCATCACAAAGTAGGAAACATGCGTACTAAAATACAAGTCTTATACTAGTAGTCTTAGTTTAATTCCTATCACTTGTGAGAGACTGGTGCCTGAAGTAGGTTTCAAAGAAACCGGTGACACAGGTCGCCAGGCCCCCCACATATTGACAGTTGGAGCAAACAAGTTCGTATAGATGTTTACATAGGTGAACCTATATATTACAGCGCAGTTACAAGAGAAGTGTGAGTAGAGAAAGGCAAAAGAAAAAGGCGAGAATAAGTACAAAAAAGAAAAAAAATAAAATAATACGTAGCCTAAAGAAAATTTAGCCATAATTACATCCATGCACATGGTCTGCTGTAAGGCTATGTATTGTTTATTTATAATGTACGATGATTGCAGATTGTGGTCGTGAGTGAAAGATAGTATTTGCATGAGTGTGTGAGTGTGTATGTGGGTGTGAGTGTGAGTGTGTGTGAAAGCGTGAGTGAGTGTTTGTGTGTGAGGAATATGAGATACGTATCAAAGAAAAGTAATGGTGAAAGAAGATGCTTGCTGATGGAAGTGAGTAGAAAGCGATATAATGAAAAATTTGATAAACAAAACTAAACATACCCTGGGCCCCAAAGCGACAGTTTCGGGCGCAACCTGGAACTAAGATGAGGAGGAGGGGGAGGAACCAAATGACACTACTGCCCCTAAGAGAATCTGCTGTTTCTATGTGTAAATGCAAATAAAATATCTACGTTACGAAACGAAATGCCCTTTACTACCATCAATTGTGCCTTGCCTAAAGGGCGACTTCTATCAGACATAAAAGAAATCACTTTCAGCGATAAGATACAATCATTTAATTTCTGTTAGGCATCATCATCATCATCATCAGCCTATAGCAGTCCGCGGCTGGACGTAGCTCTCTCCAATTGTTCGCCACTGTGATCTATCCATGGCTTCTCGCAGCCAGCCATCCTGCGCAGATCGTCCCCCCACCTAGCCAGAGGGCGCCCTACATTACGTTTGCCAAGACGCGGTCTCCACTCTAGGACTCATTTACCCCATCAGTTGTCGGTTCTGCGGCTAATATGGCCAGCCCGCTCTCTGTTAGGCATTGCCTGTATAATGTTGACGCTCATTCGATATCCCAAAAGTACACCGAAGCCGCTCATCGTTATCTTTGACTTGGGTACGTGATTCTTGTATATTTCCATTTGATATTTACCCTCTAGACATCGACTGCTTATCATTCAAAGAGACGAGTGGCTACACGAATTTCTCTGAAGCGAGTAGCAAAGAGTAAACATGCGGAAACATACATTCACGTTCAAAGGAAACTAAGCACCTCACTCAACATATAGTGTACTAGTTGAAGTAGCATTAAAGTGAACGAGCGAGTAATGAATGGGCAAGATTCGGAAGCATTTTATTCCAGCTGGACAAGTGGCTCCCCTCTCTGTTATTTAGATAGTTGGGGAAAATATAGTTGCGTGAAACTGGACCAACTACTATTGAATATTCATATTGCTTTTTCAGCTGAACGAACATAGTGATTAATATTTTTAGAGTATTTTTATGTGCTATGCAACATCAGTGGAGTCAAGCGCCAAACGTCAAGAATTAAACCCCCAGATTGGGCCTCATGTGCCCTCACTCACGGCGAAGCACAGCGCAGGCTGTTACCCGCTGGTTTTCAGTTTTGTGTGAGTTTGCTAAAACAAGTTTTATAATATTAAGCATAAACCTAACATAATTATAGGAGAGACGAAGGCACGCAGATTCCGATAGCTCGGCCACATCTAAAGAATGATATCAGGGGCTTTAGCGCGAAGACGTCCCGTAACAAACGAGACTACCTGCCGCTTCCAAGCAAAGGAGAAACATAGTGCGTGTAAAGGGAAGGGGAACTCGGATTCGGTCGTAACATCTGGTTCGCGTTAGATCGGGCCGCCAAGAACTGGTCGTCAGTCATCCTGGCCGCCTGGATATCGTTGGCGGGATCTAATAAACGCGGATCTGCAATGCCTGGAGGCAGGAAATTGGCGTCAAGCTGCACAAGACCGGGACAAATGGCAACATCTCGTAGCGGAGGCCAAAATCCATTTTGGGTTACTGAGCCGTCGGAGTAAATCCTTAATTAAAAAGGGTATTAACGCGACGATTTTATCATTAATTACATTTTTACATACAGGGTGTCCATGGATAGAGCACCCCTCGGGTTATCTGGAACACCCCCGTGTTTGTTCTACAATTTTTTGTAGTTTTCCTGTTGTGAACTTGGAGAACTACAAGACTCTTTCAAATAAATCATTTTTTGCAAGTCTACATTATTTTACCTCTTATGCGTAAAATACATCAGACTCGTAAGTTTAATGAAAATCGTAGTGTCAAGTGCCCGCGAGAGAGCCACCACGGCCTCACAGGAAACCGGCGTGAAGCAGCACTGTGCTGTCTTTCGCTGCGTGAGTGAGGGTAGTGGAGGCCCAATCCGGGGGAAAACCTATCTTGGTTTAAAGGTTGACAGCGCACTTATGACTCCACTGACGTCACGGGTGTCCATGGGCGGCGGCAATCGCTTACCATTAGGTAGTCCGTCTACTCGTCTGCCACCTATCACATGAAAAAAAAAGTGAACAGTTAACGTGTCGGAATGTTACGTTACTCCATAATCGTAGAACATACATGTATTAAGGTACTGTTACATATTTAGAGCAAGTGCTACTTACTAGCATGTGTGGACGGACGTGCTACTAAAAAGCATGCTAGTTTTGAGCATGCTCAAAAATCGAACGCCGGTCGATTTTAAGCATGTTACCAGTAGCGCGGGTGGATGGGGGAGTGTGGCGATGTGCTTTAGCACGTGTAACCAGGTTTGCTTATTTTTAGGCATGCTAATAGATGCTTAATAGCATGCTTATTGATAGCAAATGTGACTGTCTCGGTGGCGCAATGTTAATGGGTCGCACTTTAAAGCGACGGTTGCGCTTGGAGTCCCGTGTTTGATCCCCGAGTGTCAGGCCAAAATTTGTACCTGAGTTTTTTTATTAAGAAAATCTCAGTGTTGGCCCGGAGTCTGAAAATAAGAGGGTACGGGAATAGAGAGTGCACTTGTGTCTGCGCAAATACTTGTGTACTATTATATGTCCTGCGTCGATGGCTGATCGCTGAGATTGGCCACCATGACCGAAATATCGGTTCGCAGGACATTATTATGATAGCAAATGTGGACAGTTCATTAAACATGATTTCGCATGAGCATGGCTCAAAATTTGCATGTGTAAAAATAGCTTTACTGCTTATAAATTAGCATGTGTATCAATAGCTTTACTGCTTGAAAATTAGCATGTGTATCAATAGCTTTACTGCTTTGGAAATTAGCATGTGTATCAATAGCTTTACTGCTTGTAAATTAGCATGTGTATCAATAGCTTTACTGTTTATAAATTAGCATGAGTATCAATAGCTTTTCTGCTTATAAATTAGCATGTGTATCAATAGCTTTACTGCTTATAAATTAGCATGTGTATCAATAGCTTTAGGTACTGCTTGAAAATTAGCATGTGTATCAATAGCTTTACTGCTTATAAATTAGCATGTGTATCAATAGCTTTAGGTACTGCTTGAAAATTAGCATGTGTATCAATAGCTTTACTGCTTGAAAATTAGCATGTGTATCAATAGCTTTACTGCTTATAAATTAGCATGTGTGTCAATAGCTTTAGGTACTGCTTGAAAATTAGCATGTGTATCAATAGCTTTACTGCTTGAAAATTAGCATGTGTATCAATAGCTTTACTGCTTATAAATTAGCATGTGTATCAATAGCTTTACTGCTTGAAAATTAGCATGTGTATCAATAGCTTTACTGCTTGTAAATTAGCATGTGTATCAATAGCTTTACTGTTTATAAATTAGCATGAGTATCAATAGCTTTACTGCTTATAAATTAGCATGTGTATCAATAGCTTTACTGCTTATAAATTAGCATGTGTATCAATAGCTTTACTGCTTATAAATTAGCATGTGTATCAATAGCTTTACTGCTTATAAATTAGCATGTGTATCAATAGCTTTACTGCTTATAAATTAGCATGTGTATCAATAGCTTTACTGCTTGAAAATTAGCATGTGTATCAATAGCTTTACTGCTTATAAATTAGCATGTGTATCAATAGCTTTAGGTACTGCTTGAAAATGAGCATGTGTATCAATAGCTTTACTGCTTGAAAATTAGCATGTGTATCAATAGCTTTACTGCTTATAAATTAGCATGTGTATCAATAGCTTTAGGTACTGCTTGAAAATTAGCATGTGTATCAATAGCTTTACTGCTTGAAAATTAGCATGTGTATCAATAGCTTTACTGCTTATAAATTAGCATGTGTATCAATAGCTTTAGGTACTGCTTGAAAATTAGCATGTGTATCAATAGCTTTACTGCTTGAAAATTAGCATGTGTATCAATCGCTTTACTGCTTATAAATTAGCATGTGTATCAATAGCTTTACTGCTTGAAAATTAGCATGTGTATCAATAGCTTTACTGCTTGAAAATTAGCATGTGTATTAATAGCTTTACTGCTTGAAAATAGCTTTACAGCTTTAAAATTAGCATGTGTATCAATAGCTTTACAGCTTGAAAATTTGAATGTGTAAATATAGCTTTACTGCTTGAAAATTAGCATGTGTAACAGCAGCCTGGTCACAAGCTGAATCAATATACCGCCACGTTAATTGTCGTTTTAATTAATTATAATAATGAAAACTGCTTTTGTCTTATAAGGTTGCCCTGTGTTACGATGAGAGGTCTTGTAACTTTGTAGACAGCTGTCTATGATGGGTGGCATGACTTGTCAATGCTCTTGTGTTTAGTAATTAACGGATTCTACGTAGTCAGTTTTGTAAAATTAAGGTTTTTCACTTATGATCAAAGCGATACCGATACAGTTGGAATTCTAAAGTTTTTTTACAAGATAAGTGAAGTAGGTACAAAGACTGCAAAGAAATGGTCACACTTTAGTACCTTGTCATAATAGCTATCCCTGACTTTTACTTTCTTATACGGAATGTATACCTACCTATAGTATTATAACAAGGTTCTAAAATGTAATTTGTGTTTTTGCAGCTGACTGTAGGTACACAAGCATTTTGTCATACCAGATCACAACCTTGCAGGCCTTATTATACTAACTTACTATTAATTATTGATTATTCCGTACCTCGGAAAGCGCGTTAAGCCATTGGTCCTGCGCCTGATCCCTCTTCGGTCGTGTCACAGTGGTGTCCCATCGAAATATGAGGGTAAGGAAATAGAGAGTGCACTTGTGTTTGCGCAAATAATATGTCCTGTGTCGATGGCCGATCTCTGAGATTGGCCGCCATGATGGAAATATCGGTTTTGAGGATATTATCATTATTAATTTAGGTACTTTTAATTATTAACTTACTATTATACTGTGAATTATCCTTATCAGACGAACATGAAATCTTTACGGTAACTGTTTATAGCGGTTTTATATCCAGTGAATGAAAACGAGCGGCCAAGTCAATAAACATGAATAGACCACTGTTTATAGAGGCCACTCGTAAATCTGTAATCAAAATTCAATGGTGGATTCGTTTGTCCGTAAATGATTGCCCTATTTTCAAAAGCCATGAAAACCTTAGTGAGTTGTTTTTATTCAGGATTCATAATTATTATATGTCTTAACATACTCACTGAACTCAGACTATGATTCCAGAAAATTGTCGCTAAGCCAGGAGCACGCTTACCTACACATCTACTGTGCCTACACCATACCATGATTCAGGGTTTGGGGAGTCTGGTATGTACCTAATGAAGCGACTGCCGTTTGATCTTAGCAACCCTTTAATAGATCAAGTCTTTTCAGAAATTTTCCAAAACGTATGAACTATCGCCTGCGGTGTTTCCGGACGGATACGACCTGCAAACCTTCAAGAAAAGAGCGTATTCCTTTTTAAAAGGTCGGCAGCGCACTTGTGACCCCTCCGGTGTTGCAGGTGTTCATGGGCAGCGGTAATCGCTTACCATCAGGTGATCCGTCTGCTCGTCTGCCTCCTATCCCATAAAAAAAAAACGTGCAAGTTTCCTCAACATGTTTTGCCTCACCGCCGAGCAGAACGAAATGGTAGAAATACGAATATAGGTTAATAATTTACAGGTGTATGCTCAGATGCAAGCGCGTTCTTATCCACGGAGCTACCATTGCTCTGGACTATCATTTTATGTTGTATGTTTTAACCTACTATGGGATTTATATTATTCTATATAAAATACTGCTGTTTCGTCGAAAGAAAAGAATTGTTCAAAAGCACGAAGACCGCGCTTTCTCTTCAGACTGTAGGTTGGGCTAAGAAGATTTGCTTTTTATGTGATAGTTAAATGATTGCCGCCGCCCATAGGCAAGTGCGTTGTCAATCTTTGAACCCCCCTTTTCCCTGGATTGGGCCTAAGGATGCGTACAGACCTCACGAACGCGCCGCTTATGCGCACGTGCATTCTAAGCTCGCGAGCTACACATTCGCGGCGGGATCCCTTTAATTGGCATAATGTGTTTTGTCCTAAAAGGATTGGCATAATGAAATTGGCATAATTTATTTAGCATAATATTAATTTGGCCGAATTTGGTTTTAGCATAATATGTACTGTGGCATAATTATTATTTAGTATAATGCATTTATGCATAATTTTTTGGCACAATTTTTTTAGGCTTTAATGGTTGTTTGAATCTGAAAAATAAAAAGTAAGTACCTATTTCGTATATAATGTAGAGTAAAAGCAGGTTCAGGTGCGGCGGGCCGCTTTTTAATGACTTATGGTTAATTATTTTATGCTTAATCAGGTTTATGCTTATTGCATTTGTGCTAAACAATGTATGCTGAAAACTGTTGTGCTTACTCGTATTAATATTACGCGAAATTATCATTAGTAGTAATTACATTATGCGAACTTATTTTATGTTCAAAATTTTCATTAGTACCTAGTAATTACATTATGTTAACTTATTTTATGCTCAAAATTTTCATTAGTACCTAGTAATTACATTATGCTAACTTATTTTATGCTCAAAATTTTCATTAGTACCTAGTAATTACATTATGCTAACTCATTTTATGCTCAAAAATTTCATTAGTACCTAGTAATTACATTATGCTAACTCATTTTATGCTCAAAAATTTCATTAGTACCTAGTAATTACATTATGCTAACTTATTTTATGCTCAAAATTTTCATTAGTACCTAGTAATTACATTATGCTAACTTATTTTATGCTCAAAATTTTCATTAGTACCTAGTAATTACATTATGCTAACTCATTTTATGCTCAAAAATTTCATTAGTACCTAGTAATTACATTATGCTAACTATTTTATGCTCAAAATTAGTACCTAGTAATTACATTATGCTAACTTATTTTATGCTCAAAATTTTCATTAGTACCTAGTAATTACATTATGCTAACTCATTTTATGCTCAAAAATTTCATTAGTACCTAGTAATTACATTATGCTAATTTATTTTATGCTCAAAATTTTCATTAGTACCTAGTAATTACATTATGCTAACTTATTTTATGCTCAAAATGTTCATTAGTACCTAGTAATTACATTATGCTAACTTATTTTATGCTCAAAATGTTTATGCTTCTTGACAGTGAACCATTAGCGGCGCGTTCGTCAGATGTGGACGCACCCTTAGGTCTTCACGCCGGTTTTCATAGAAAGACTAGGTATTGAATTAAGCGCGACTCAAACACAAGTACATTGGGGCTCCCTCAAGCGGAGTTAGTTTCATCCAATTCAATCTATTCTCGATCTTGGTAACTTTCAAAGTGTTTGAGACTTTCAAGAAATAGCCTTCAAACTTACTGCCAAATAACCGTAAGTTTTCTAACGATTAGTGTGAAATTTATGAAATTGGGCGTTGGAGCCCGTGAAATTGCTTTTGATAATGCTCATTGGGGCAAGATTGATTTTTCGCAGGGTTTATTTAGAAAAGGGAAAGCGCTTGTTCATCGTAGTAACGTTACAGTATAACCAGTGTTTACCCTTGTTGGACTTTGGAAAGTCATTACGTCTGAAAATAGCACTTATGTAAGTGCTGTTGTTGTACTGCGGGGGAATTGGAACCACGACCCCCCGTATGGAAGGCGCGTTCTTATCCACTGAGCTACCATAGCTCCAATAGACAACATTTCATATTTTTAACATAAAATAATAAATAATAAAATGAACAGACCCTTATTTTTCTTTTCTCAAAATTTTGCCATTTTCATACATAAAATAATTATTGAAATTCTTTATTTTCTAAATAGACGTAAACGCCAAATGACGTCATCGGACGGCTGAATACAGCAATACTCTTTTGCTTGTCATTGTTTTAATAAAAAACCGGCCAAGTGCGAGTCGGACTCGCACACCGAGGGTTCCGTACAAACCTGCAAGGTTTACAAAGTTCGTTCATTACGACAATCGAGTCATAACTGTGGTATTTTTATTGCAAAATGAAATTCATAACATTACAATGGGGAAAGATGGAGGAGCATAAATTTAAGAGTTTTTGCGTTGACTTAGAATTTTTTTTCTTCACGGGTTAAAGGCAATTAGATCTAAGTATTTGATATGAATTTCGACTTGATAGCTCTACGCGTTCATGAAAAAAAAAGAAATAAGTTTATATTTATTAAAAAATATATATTTTGTAATGTAACTAAAAATTTAAGGTTTTCGGAATTTTTCCTTTATGTGTGCTATAAAACGTTGCTTCATGCCAAATTTCAAGATTCTAGGTCGACTGGAAGTACCGTTTAGGTTTTGATTCCCTTGCGAGTACTTGCGAGTTTCAAAATATGCAGCTTAAATTGCTGTTTCTTTTGATTGCGTTGACATAGAAGTTTGATTTTGTTACAGCTTAAAGTATTTGGTATGAATTTCAATTTAATACCTCTACGCGTTTATGAGGAAATGGGTAGTAAGTTTAAAATTATTAAAAAAATATATAATATGTGATGTAACTAAAAATTTATGGTTTTCGTAATTTTTCCTTTATCTATGCTATAAGACGTTGCTTCATACCAAATTTCAAGATTCTGAGTTCACGGGAAGCACCCTGTAGGTTTTGATTCCCTTGCAAGTGTCGAAAATTTGCGGCATAAACGGCTGTATCTTTTGATTGCGTTGGCTTAGAAGTTTGATTTTTTGACAGCTTTAAGGGACAGTAGACCTGAGTAATTGATATAAATTTCAGCTTCATACCTCCACGCGTTCCTGAAAAAAAGGGTCTTGACAGACGGACGGACGGACGGACAACAAAGTGATCCTATAAGGGTTCCGTTTTTTCCTTTTGAGGTACGGAACCCTAAAAAGGTACGACTGTCAAAGGTAAAGAATACTTACTAGTGTCAACATTGTTGTCTTTTTTTGACAGTTGCATGTCATGGTTTGGCATTTCGTAAATTTAAAACTATAATGTGCTAAGCAAAGAAATATTTAACATTCTGCCGTCCGATGACGTCATCTTAAGTTTTTTAGTTTCGAATTTTTTCCTCGGTAAATAAGCAATATAAAAAATAATTAAATATATATTCGAGAAGCGGAAAAGTAATAAAAGAAATGGTATTTTTTGTTTCATAGCTCAGCAATTTTGAAAGGTTATCCATTGTGTTTCAAGGATCAACGCTGAGATAAAACTTAAAGCACTGGGATACCTGACCTGATTATACGTAATCAATTTCCCCCATCAGGGGATCATAATAACGCCTTCAGGGGGTTAATGGGGCTGCCCTGGCGCTGCAGCGCGTCGGGCATGTTCGCGGCAGCGCGAGTAGACTCAGGAGTCGTGCGCAGGGTCAGGGCTAGCTCCAGTTCCCTCCTGAAGATGATTGCAGACCGAGTGGATAGTGGCTACTTGCTGCACTGTGCCGCATTACATGCGAAATAGACTAATACCTAGGATTAAGATGTTAACTAACAATATATAAGTTATTGACTTAAAATAAATGATTACCAATACTAATTAAATACTTCCCTCCAGCCTCAACTGGCAAGATTCACAACCAGTTGCCGAAGAAGAACCACTGTTCTTGCTACTCAAATAGTTGCGAAAGATGAAAGATTTTTTCTCTTTTCACAACAGGCTTAAAATTCCGCTTACCCGCCTGGCCTGCAATAACTCTCCATTGCGTTTAGTATAGAAGAGTTTTGAAATAAAAATCCCAATTTTAATAGAAAAGTGTTGATTCGATTCAGGCACCGAGTTTTGCCCTTTCAATCAAACTCGAGAGGCAATCTAAAATATCGGGTCCGACACGGCAATATTCCGAATAAATATCGGCGAGAAACAAGCGTTTCCATTACGATGCATTTCGAAAATTTACCTACGTAATAGAATAAACATGATCATAATTGATACATAGAAATCATTAGATACCAGATCATGCATGTATTGTTGGTATGTTTTTAATAAATTATAATAATATCTCTTGGCATCAAATTATCTCTCACTCTGATATACGCTCCAAGACTGGAATCGCAGATGTCCTTCGAAAAGTTGCAAGACTGAAACGGAATTGGGCGGGTCATGTGAATGTCCCGCACATGGCCCGCTCAATCCCACACACAGATTCTGCACAGAATGGACCCCGAAAGATGGATAAAAATCGTCACTCAATGGCGGCCGACCGATGGACGACGACTACCGGGTAGAAAAAGATTGTGTGACGATTTTTACAAGTATATCCAAAATTGATAAGTAAGGGAATGATCAATAGAAGAACTTGGGGGAGGCCTTTGCCCAGCAGTGGGAAGCTATAGGCTAATTTAAAAAAAAAATGTTTAAAAGTGGTTAAGAACAGGAACAGGAAGCTGTTGCAATAGAAATGCTTGTTTATGATCATGTGCGAGATACACATGATCATAAACAAGTATTGGCTTATTACTGGTTTAGCTCTTCATTTTTATTTCTTCCGCAAAGAGGATTGACATACCTTTCCACGTGATGTGACTTAAGGTTGAAAGTAGAAGCGGCCATTTTTTCATTCCCTAGTGGTCATAGCCCATTTGGCTTTGCATGCATAGGTCTTAATGAGTTTCGCATTTAATTATGCCGTGTGCTCGTTTGCTATAAAAAGTCAAAAGAAAAAATATATAAGTACATGATCATGTAATTAAATTCGTTGAAAATAAAAAATGCGTTAGAAAGAACAAATTCGTTAAAAATGAAAAATTTGTTTAAAATAACAAATGTATTAAAAATAACGAATATGTTGAAAATAACCATTCGTTGAAAATAACAACTTTGTTAAAAATAAAAATAACCGAAGAATAAGTGAGATGATGAGAACTTTATTAAAGTGACGAAGAGGAAGAAGCCCGACAGCCGTAACTATTGAGGCACTGCTCCGATTAGAACGGAAAGCTCTTTACAGCCAGAGATGCACTCTACGCAGCTGTACGTGTCCCGCCTACACTGGTCTACGAAGGTCGAGGGAGTCGTAGACTACGTGTGAAAGAAGTCCAACTGGTCGCTGAGGGTAGAACGGTTGGAGTCTCACCAAAAAGTGAACTTTAGCTCATTTGTGGTGAGAGTACCGACCCATTCCCTGGCGACCTTTATTAGGGAGGACTTCTGGCCGCAGGCAGTCGTCTTTCGGAAGTTTCGAGGACGGCTACCAGCTGACTCTGCGCGCCGCACGTAGTAATTTGAAAAAAAATGTGTATTTTTATTTGTTATGTTACATGTATGTTAGACTGTAAGGTATTTATTATATGGCCAATGAAATATTTTTGAATGTATCTTATTGCCTGAAATAAACGACTTATTTATAACAGTGTTTATAGTGAGTTTATCTTAACATGTTAATTTAATGGTTATAACTTTTTACGCCCACAACCAATAGGAACCCAGCACACCCGGAAGGGTGGCTGTACTCCAGTCAGAAGGCTGTAGCAGCACGGGACCGTGTGTTTATAGCATTAATAAAAAATCCACCACCATACTACGTCATTCATCAGATCCCATCAATTCCATAATCATTACCACGTTTATTAAACCATGCAGACTCACGTAAGCACATCGTCCTAAGACATTTTCTGACTCATCTAAATCTATATTTTCTTAATAGCAGTGACAACATTTTAAAAGTACCTATACAAAGGATTGTAGCAATTAACTTGGAATAAATTAATCGCTTCCTTTGAAGGTATTATCTCCAAATGCAATCAACATTAAATTAAGCTGTCATCATTTTGAGAGATTCAGAGATTAGACTTAGAGTATTTTCTCTAGTTTTAAACCCTCTGGTGATTATCAGATATGCTTCGATGCTTAAAGATGATGAACGCAAAAGTGTAGGCCTAGTCAGTAGACAGATCGGCTTGTCATGCGCATGCGAGCTACTTACTCGCTCGTGCGAGTTACTCGTGCTTTACGTCCAAACTATGCAGTCATGGACTGCAGCTACTCTTCAGGCTGACTCGTAAGCCGTGGCGTAACGTGAGTGTCGGTCGCCTGGGGCGGGAAGACTATTTTGCCGCCCTATTTGCTTCCTCCCCTCTCCCGCTTCCCCCTCAGGATGAGTCCTAGATTTAACCGCTATCGAACAAAGCCGCCCCCCTTATCTTCTTCGACCTACATTTCTCTTCTCTCTATCTTCTGGATGAATGAAGCTGAAACTTTGCCGCTTCCAAAAAGGTGCCGCCTGAAGGCCGCCAGGCTGCCCCCTACTCCGCGCTACTGCTCGTAAGCTAGCTCACACTTTACTTGAGATGCAAGTGAGTTTGGTTATCACCATAGGTCATCATCATCTTAGCGTTTTGTCCCGGTTGCGTCCCAAGCTGTCGCTTCGGAGCCCGGAGTCCGCTGGTTATCACCATAGTTATGTAGCTATAATAAATTGCTCGCATGAATACTATTACAGTACCTATATGAGCAGAAAAGTCCTTGAGTGGAGGCTGCGTGTAAGAGGTCGAAACCATGGCAGGCCCCCACAAGGTGGGGATCTGCCATGGTTCATTGCCAGATCATTGGGGGAGGCCTATAACCAGCAGTGGATGATGATGACTAGTACGTATCGAACTTACAATTGTTATATCAGGCTCAAGACTACTTTCTGGCGAAAAATTGCAAAAGCCTCAGCCAATGCATCAGCCACGCGTGGGTTTGGATTTGGCAATATGTTAACAGCTGACTTAATTCCCTCGAAGAAAAGGAAACATTCAATGGAGCGTAAAATATGAATTGAATTTTTACACGTGACTAAACGGAATTCAGGCGCTGGAAGTGTAGACGCCCAGCATTTTACACTTTGACACACTTGAATGCACCGAGTAACGATATAAATGGTGTCTAAGAAATTCCATATTGCACCATTATGTGCAGGAGTCGCCTTTGCGCAATCCGTTATGCTCTTTGATGTGGGCGTGTAGAATACTGCTAAGAAGTTTTCAGCTTATTTTGACCAGCGGTCGCCAGTAGTGTTAGTCGAGTGGCTTTCGGTTTGCCATAACGTAAAAAGTAGCCTAGGTCACTCTGCATCCCTATAAATTAAAAGAGTCTTTTCTACCAAAAACAAGTTTGCGAGCCGGTGCCGCGGTGGTAGAATCGCATTACGTTTATTTTTTTTTTTTTTTGTATATTTTATTAACATAAACTAACTAGCTATTATAAATATATATATTCGGCAACCCGTTTGGATCAATGGTAGTGAACGCTGCCTCTGGTACAAGGGATGCGGGGTCGATCCTCGCACAGTACAGACATTTGTGTGCATGAACATGTCTGTTTGTATTGGTCTGGGTGTTTTCTATATATTATTAGTATGCATTTACAAAAGAAAAGTATGTGTATATATTTGTGATTCGCTGCTGGTTCTGATATCCGCACCTAACACAGGTGCCTGAGCTATCTATCTCGAAGTCAGATCAATAATGTGATGTTGTGAAATATTTATTTATTTATATGTTTTAACATATAATTTATATATAAGTACTTATAAATAGTTTTAAAATACTTAAATGTATGACGATTTGTAAGTGCTGTGTCTATATGCCTATGCAAATCAAGTTTTTTTTTAATTTGATTTTATAAGCGTGGGTCCAATTCCCGCCTGAACACGCAATGAGAGTTCTTGTTTTTAAGCACGTTATTTATTTAAAACAATACATAACTTTTAATAACTTTACTCGTCCCAAACCAATGTTTTTATTTTGTTGAAGCTAGTTAATAGAAATTGAACAGCAAACAAAAATTAAATTTACCTAAATACAAAGCTCCACAGCCAATGAAAACGATTACTTTTTTAGTATGCTATTGGCATTTTAATTAGATACTTGAAAAATATACAGATGAATTGCGGCTCTTGGAAATAGAGTTGATGGTAAATGGTAACACCATAGATATCAAAAATGCCAGCGCACAGTCATGCCGCTGGCTACCGTGGAAGAAAAATTCAAACCTGGTTTATAGAAGGACATGTCATATCATGGCAATCAGGGAAAACCAAGAGTTAGTGCGAGCGTGGTTATAGTGGACCCATTCATGCAAATAAATGTTTGTACCGTGCGGGGATCGAACCTGCAGCCTTTGGATCAGAGGCAGCGTTCACCACTGATGAATATGGTGTAAATATATATAGATATACTTTATTGCACAAAAAAAACACAACTTTAAAATCTAGGTATTACAGAAACTTAATTGTACAATTTCGGCGGTCTTATCGCTGGAAGCGATTTCTACCAGACAACCTTCAGGCAAAGGACATTTGATAGAAGAGGAGGGGTAGGTGGTGCAATATTGAAAAGGAAAATAAGGGTGAACTGTATATATATATTAATATAAATACTTACGCTTCAGAAATTAGAGCTCGCAGCTTGCAGAATATGATGCCGAGACTGTAGGGGTATTGGTGCCAGTAGACGGTCAGGTCGTTCGGCAACCCTGAGGACAAACACACTGGTTTCAGGTGGAGCGGTAAAAGAGGCCAGTGGGAGAGAGCTTCGGCTTGAATAAACACACGGCTCCCCTGGTAGTAAGCAATTGCCGCCGACCATGGACTCCCAACACCAGTTGGGTCACAAGTACGCCACCAATCTTTTCCTCCGAATCGAGCCTCCGGTACACTCACTCACTCGCCGATACACGACGCAGCGCTACATGCCGGTTATCGATTCATGCCGAAGCTTGGCTCCCCCTCGGACAAAAAGTTAAAAAGTTTATGGTAAAAAAACGCACGAAGATAAAAACATTCATTTAGTGGACTCTGTATTTAGAAAATGAAATCCCATAAAAACAAAACTTGTCAAAACATCCAAGTTTCGCACTCAGTTGTTCTACCGTGAAAAATTGTGAGATCTATGTCACCAAGTCGGTTATAAATTTGGCAATCGGTTATTGAATATTTGACTCGGCCATTCCATAAAAACACAACCAATTGCCAAGTTATTAACCGCCTTGGTAACATAGATCTCACAGCTTTTCACGGTAGAACAATAAGTTTTGTTTATTATGGGATATAATTTCTTTTTGTAGTCCACCTACTTTTTTCTTTCCGGTATCTTCACCTTCAACTGCAAACGTAACTTTGTAATCCTATACATTTATATGAGATTACAGTTATTCATTCAGTTGGTGTAGTTAGAAAACCGAAATTACAAAAAAAATAAGTTTTCCCATGATTAAGACACAAAATTCTATTTATTTTCAATTCTTTGGGCTATGTCTTTGACCTTAGTTCTCATTATTCCTGATACTTTACACATTTTAATATTACCATCACGAACTTATTAAAGATAAAAAGATAAAAAAATTCTTTATTCAATTTAGGTCCACACAGAACACTTGAACTATGAACGTCAAAATAGGTACATACCGCACCGCTGGTTCGGAATGTCGATTTCTACTGAGAAGACACCAGCAAGAAACTCAGTAGTTACTCTTTTCAAATATTGATGATGTAACAGAGTTTTAATCGAGAAAAAGAAATACAATTATGAAGGTTAATAGACTACTTGAATAACAACTCAAAATATTAATCAATTAACTTGACCAAGAATCCTTATCAGTTAAATAGTCTTGTACACTATTGTAACCTTTCTTCATTAGGCAGGTTTTAATATGAGACTTAAACTTATCCAGTGATAGGTTAATGACATTTTGTGGTAGCTTATTTTTTTCGGTCGGTAATTACCAACTAAACTGTAAAATCACAAATCACAAACAATTTCCAAAGAACTAAGTAGAGTATTTTTCGAGCTGCACTGCGTTGCATTTAGGCACAAATCCTAGGCAAATTTTCCGTTGAAAACTACCTTTTTCCGCAGTTTTAACTCCGTTCGCCAGCTAACTTTGTGAAATAGTGCACAGCAGAATGAAAGAAGTTCTGTGATTTAACAGCTGATGTCAAACCTTTCTAGGTATTACAAAACTTAACAATCGTGAAGGTATAAATTATGTCTTTCAGAAATGGAAAATATAAAAAATGGGTTGCCCTCAAAATTAATAAACACAAAAAATACTCATTAATAAAATCATAGGTTGTTGTACCATTTTGCACACTAAACATACTAAGATTCGAGAATAAGTATTTCTATTTATTAATCTTAAATAGTCGTCTTACACTGTCTTTACATCGTCGGCCATTCGTCTTCCATCCCACTCTCGCACGTCATTCAATAATTCAAATATCGATCTTTTACCATGCATCTACTGATCACCAATCCCTCACAGGTTTATATGCAATTAGTATTTTGGTGTGCAAAGTAATTATTAAAAGTTTGTTTTAATATATTCCAAAAAAAAAACCCAGTGCATATACGCGAAAAAACGATGTTTAAAGGTCATCATAACACTTTTTTTTTGTTTAAAGCTAAGCCTTAAAGCATCCTCTAATAACGCGTATACGTGATCAAAAGAACGTGAGTATGTACGTTATCTCTATGGATACGCTATAATTATCTTTCTTAATAATACGCACGTACATACCTACATTCTGTGAATATTTAAATTTTCTACCTTTTGCTGATACAATTTTTCGAGCAAAAACGGCAAGAGATTCATGTTCCAGATAAAGTTTCGAGACTAACATGCTTAAATCGAGTAAGTACGCCAATAAATCACGTTTTTGTAACTAATGACTTTCTTGCTGGTTCATTTCAGTAGAAATCGACTTTTCCGAGTCAGCATTAATATTAGTATTGGATTAAGTAATTACTACTCTGTGACCTACGAGGGGAACCTAAGTAGTCATGCTCACTCAAATGCCTCTGAGGTGGTGGCGTTAATGTGGCGGGTCATTACATTCCCTCCATTAATTTGGTTGAGTGAAATGATGGCTGACACATACCTCATAATTGTGAACAGGTGCCACCTTTGGGGTCTGGTCTGCTTCGATTTACCTCACAATATTTATTTTATTATTTCCTTTATTTTATTTTGTATTACAAATATTTGTATGGCTTGGTATGATGGAGACACAACATTGTATGAAAGTTTGGCGATTAAAAAGAGTAACTGGCGAGTTTCTTGCCGGTTCTTCTCGACCAGAAACCACTTTCCGAGCCGGTGATAGAATCGCATTATGTTTTTTTTTTAGTATATTATATGTATCAACATGATATGTAATAACATGTAAATTATAAATAAGTACTTAAAATAATTTTAAATCAATCAAATGTATGACGATTTGTAAATGTTGTGTACTAACCTATGCAGATAAAGAATTATTTGAGTTTGAGTTTGAATTTGAGATTCTCTAAGTACCAAACTTTTTCTTAGTTTGTGGTGTGGACCTAAACTGAATTAAAAAATCATTTTCATATCTTTTCACGTATTTAGACAAGTTTATCTGGCGATGATTTATAAAGGCTCTCTCGACGTAAACAAAATATCTTAAACTTAATAAACTTAGATGGATGGCCGGAATTCCCTGCTACGTGACGGAGTTGAAAGTATTAATTCAATTTCATGGGAAACGTTTAAGGCGACGGGTAGCCATAACTAGTGACACCAATCGATTTGGGAGATTTAGGGAGCCTCTAAGTAAACATTTATACTATTTATTTAATATTTTGTGCATTACTTTTTGATCTGTTTTTGCATTCGAAATATGGATTAAGGCCTTATGTGGCCGTTTTTGACGGTAATTCAAATTTCGAGAAAAAAGCAAACCAAAAATTTAAGTAAAAGTTAAGTGAAGTATAAGTATTAAATAAATAGAAATAAGTGTTTTCCGAGAGTCTGCTGTTTCAAAATCGTTAAAAAATATGGTTAAGTTGCTGATAATATAAATCAATTGACGTCTCTAGTATGTCCTAAGCATAAAAATATACAATTATGGTATGGTGATTCTTTTCTACTCTTATAGGTATTTCTTTTTGCAGGTGAAACAATGTGCAGTTTCGATACTTACTTATATACAAAAACAACAGACAGACGACACAAACACAAACAAAAATTAAAAATACACAGCAAATGAACGTCCGATGTACCTACGTAAATGTAAGTATATGAACGCACATAATTATATCCAGTTCGACATGTACTTTTACAAAGGGGCTTCGAACGCTTCGGACGCTTACTCACTTCCGTCGGGATTTTGGAAATGAAACGCGCAGAAAAGTCATCTAACTGTTACTTTTTGATCCCTGATTTTCCCCCACGGAATCCAAACCAGTTAGCCTAGTTGTACGTCGAAATACCTAGTTTCATTGCAGGAACGGAAATCGAAATGCCAACCTACATTCGTCAACGATTTGTGTGTGGGGGCAGGTGCTCAGCCTAAAGTATCACCCATAGAGTAACTTATATACTGAGTCGGATGGCCAGTGCTAGCGCCATCTAGAGGAAAACAACCAATACTCAACGGCTATGTAGAAAGGCCTTTGAGAATCAGTCAGGGAGACGAGTTCATAAAATATCAGAATTATTTTATTTGCTATAAAACTAAATTCCCAATACCTTCTAGAGTTCTGGTATATGCCGTACTTATTTTAAATTGCTATTGTAGGCAGGCGGCTTGAGGTCATTGTTTTGGAAACTAACTTTGCTAGCACGATGTATAAATTCATAGCGACATTTATCGAAACAACGCCGAACCATCTTTTAAAAGCTACTTCTGCTTTTTACAAGCTCCATCTAACGAAAACCGCTGAACTATTTTTCCCATACTGACGAAAATGTGTGTGTGTGTGAAATTACCCTGGTAGCACCAAGAAGGGTGCACTAGGTACATTTTTGGCCGCAGAGGGCGTATAAATGGAATACATTTTATTTTGTATTTATAAACTAACCCTTAGTCGTACGTGTAGATTTGCCGCTCTGGGCGCGAGCGATTATTGCCTAGCGCTTTACACCGGATAATTAGTTGACTCAACCACTAACTCCAATATATATAGTCCTAAGGGAGAGGCCTAAAGCTAGCAAGGTAGGTTTTTATAGGTAGCTAAGGGAAGTGGGCATTGGTTTTAAAAGCAAGTAACCTCAAAAATATTTAAAAAGTGCAATATCTACTACTTATCGATAGTGAAAATAATTCGATCATTGACTATCGATACTCTTTATCAACAACACTAGACAAGTCACCGAAGTAGGAGACTGAAACCCTTTGATTGGATTGACTTTTAGTAATGAAACACCACTTACGCAGTTTGTAGAGTTCGAAATTTTGTTAGTCAATCGAGATGACTAATTAAAAAAGAACAATATGGATCGTGTTACGTAAAATTATTCCAATCAAAATATTAACAAAATCTCGGCTTCGTCGGTGGAGGGGAGGGAGAGGGGGGTTCGAGGAAGAAATGAGGGTGAAAACGATACCGTTCAAGCGCTGTGTTAGCCTAATCCGTGGGAGTTTAAGTTAACAGCGCACTTATGGCTCCACTGGTTTTGTAGGTGTCAATGAGCGGCGGCAATCACTTACTATCAGGTGATCCGTCTTTTCGTCTGCCACTTACGAAAAAAGAGAGAGGCGTTCCTTACGGTAGGTCGCCCACACGACAGTCGCGGCAAGCTGGAGTCGAAGTAAAGGCGCGCTGCTCCTAAGTTCCTTCAAAACTACGAGTATATGTGCGTGCACTCACATACCGGAGTTGCGGCGGTGTTCAAGCTACCCGAACCGCAACTCCGCCGCCATTTGTCATTTGTTTTGTGCGTATAGATGAATTAAAATCAGAAGGAAGCATAGTCGCCCCCACCTCGACTTCACATTAGAGACCTATTCTAAAACACACCTCGACTCTTAAGCCACCTCCGCCGCGGACTGTCGTGTGGGCGACGCAACAGTCACGTTTGACTGGATTCAATTAAAAGATGGCTGCGGTTGGCCATTGTGGTGAAAGCACTAATTTCATCATTAAAGGGTGTAGAATACCCTCTTACCCCAGTGTCAAGGGTTTGCCTGATTAACCCTGGAGTGGGGGCGTCTGCGCCGCGTGGGAAGCATTTTACCGCTCTTTTTCATTGTCAAAATTCACGCCCACTCAAGGGTTCGGTAATTCAATTTCTTCTTCCAAATTAACTGTAAAATATTTTTAATATAATTGTTTAAGTTGTTTAAAGGGTTAAAGAATTTTAGCCAGCATTTTGATGACTTCATTTCCATGCCTATTTATATTCAGAAGAGTACCTACGGTGGTAAAAATGTTAAACTATTAATAGACAAAATAAGTAAGAATCAGATCAGCAGACGGATCACGCCGCTCATGAATAAGCAACACCGATGAATTAACAAGTTGCCTTTCGTGCCATTTCTCAGGGTCATTTCCATTAGTACTTTATTCCTAAGTATGGGAAAAATAGTTCAGCGGTTTTCTTTAGATGAAGCTTGTAAAAAGCAGATGTAGCTTTAAAAAGCAATCAAGCAGATGTTTCGGAGTTGTTTCGGTAGATGTCACTGTGCATTTTTACATCGCACTAGTAAAGCGTGTTTCCGAAACAATGACCTCAAGCCGCCTGCCCATATTAGTAACTTTAAATAAAGTATGATAAATAAACCAGAGGTCTAGATGGTTTTGAGAAATTAGTTTTATAGCAAAAAAAAATCTGATGTTTTATTTAATCGTTTCCCTGATTGATTTTCCAAGGTGACCGTACTACATAACCGTTGAGTGTTGGTCGTTTTCCTTTAGATGGCGCTAGCACTGGATAGCCGACTGATGCCTCTATATCAGTATGTATAAAGTCCTCTATGCCATTTCTATCCATTATTTGACTTTCATCTTAACACAAACCAGTAAAATCCCTAAGCTATGAGTAACCAAATAACAATACAGGTGTATCCCTCCCCCTCCTCTTCCCCTCATTATCTTAAGGTGTAATTCCCAGATGCGTCCAACGGTGTAGCTTCGGAACCTGGGGTACGCCTGGACCATGATCCAGGATTCAGGAAGTCTGATAATTATAATGAAGTGACTGTCCTTCCTTCGCAATCCTTAGAAAGGTGAATCAGACCAACTGAATTACGGTTGTTACACGTTAAGAATCATTATCTCAAATATTGTAGGTACATCTTCATTCGATTATAAACCTTATTTTGTTACACATTGAGTTCGAAATTGATTGTAGAAATTTGACAGTTTTGTATAGCTTGACCTGTCCGCCACTCTACCTATCCACATTTTTGAGAAACTATCCGAGACGTGCAGGTTTCCTCAGGATATTTTCCGTCACCATGCTAGTGGGCGAAATATGCTTAGCACATATGATGATAAGATTTCAGTGACACAGATGGCGCCACCGTCACTGGAGGGTGTGTCAATAAAAACGTGAACAGGAAAGTGAATGATGGCGCCACTGTCGTTAATTCTATTTGTTGTATTTGTGGGGGCATTGTTTTTGTTTGTTTGTTTATTTTTATTCATGTACCTAATACCGATTTATATATTTTTTTTTTATTGTTTCTGTATGTATGCTGTCTGTATGTATATATGAATAACAAAACGCATACATACGTATGCGTTTTGTTATTCATATATTCACGTTATAGATTTACTTCGTATCATTCCGTTTTCCGTAAAGGCGGCGGGTAGAGCACACTAGCGACGCCAATCGATTTTAATTTTTAGCAACTAAACCAAATCTATTTTAAACAATTTCAGAGTTACAACTTCTCGGCAAACACTTATACTATTTAGTAAAGGCACAGCCTGAAAATTAGCGCTGCAGCGGCTGCCTAGCGGTTGTTGTAGCACATGCTGAGGCTGGAGCTTATTGGCCGCAACTTTAAAATGTTTTGTTCTTATTTATATTTGTATGTAGGTAATCATGTGCTGTGGTCATCGTCATCGTCAGCCCATTAAAGTCCCCACGGCTGGGGCAAGGGCCTCCCTCAATCACATGAGGGGTAATTGCCATACTCACCACGCTTGGGTTTAGATATAAATGCAGAGTTTTCCTTTTCTGGGTGCTGATGATCATGCCAGCAGCTTTACCATAGTCGCCTTTTACGACACCTCGGTAAGAGTGAGTGTGGCCTATTCTACTCTGCCGGGGACCACACGGCGTGTTGTGGTCAATAAATTCTTATTCTTACATAGATTTGAAAAATCCAGAGGTGCATGCTCGGATTCGAACCAAAAACCCCCCGTAAGGAAGGCGCATTCTTATCCACTGAGCTACCATCGCTAGCCGTTTACGTGCACCAGTACATACAATAATTCTTAAATTACGTCTCTCTATAAATAGACTAGTCCCGGATTTCGATAGTAAACTATCTATATTTTCCTCCATCTTTACCTGTCAACATAACAACAAATAAATAGATATTTCCTCCCATCCCTTCGCCAAACAAAACGTTCGCTTTATTCGGCCGTATGTTGATGACATCTCTTTGAGCACAGAAAAAGTGCTGGATCTAACCGAGAGGTATAAAATAAACTAAGTGTACAAAATATGATTTCTGTATATCCGTTGATAGTCTCCGATTTCATTTTCCTTATCGGAATTTTTGCTTTGTATCATAATAAGACCATTCAACGTCTTTTTTTTAAGCGGTAGGTGGCAGACGGATCTCGCTCTCGACGCTCTCGACGGAATCGCTTACCCTCACCTGATGGTAAGCGATTGCCGCCGCCCATGGACACCCGCGACAGCAGTGGAGTCACAAGTATATAATACAACAATACAATGTACTGGGACAAAAAAAGTTGCCACTTTTGATATGTGTCCGCGATAATATAAATAAAAACGTATATTATTGATATTTTAAAGTAAACAAGTAATGTACCTACATACTATTGATGACAAGAGGTCCTAATTCCTACAGAGAGCGGCTACGCTTATGCGTAATCCAAAAGCACGAAACGCTTGCGCGATGTAATCGACACCTAGCGCCATCTATACCATTTATAAAGAGGTAAATCCTAAAGACGGCGGCAACGCTTATAAGTAATCCGAAAGCACGAAACGCTTGCGCGATGTAATCGCACCTAGCGCCATCTATACCATTTATAAAGAGGTAAATTCTACAGACAGCGGCAACGCTTATAAGTAATCCGAAAGCACGAAACGCTTGCGCGATGTAATCGACACCTAGCGCCATCTATACCATTTATAAAGAGGTAAATCCTAAAGACGGCGGCAACGCTTATAAGTAATCCGAAAGCACGAAACGCTTGCGCGATGTAATCGACACCTAGCGCCATCTATACCATTTATAAAGAGGTAAATTCTACAGACAGCGGCAACGCTTATAAGTAATCCGAAAGCACGAAACGCTTGCGCGATGTAATCGACACCTAGCGCCATCTATACCATTTATAAAGAGGTAAATTCTACAGACAGCGGCAACGCTTATAAGTAATCCGAAAGCACGAAACGCTTGCGCGATGTAATCGACACCTAGCGCCATCTATACCATTTATAAAGAGGTAAATTCTACAGACAGCGGCAACGCTTATAAGTAATCCGAAAGCACGAAACGCTTGCGCGATGTAATCGACACCTAGCGCCATCTATACCATTTATAAAGAGGTAAATTCTACAGACAGCGGCAACGCTTATAAGTAATCCGAAAGCACGAAACGCTTGCGCGATGTAATCGACACCTAGCGCCATCTATACCATTTATAAAGAGGTAAATCCTAAAGACGGCGGCAACGCTTATAAGTAATCCGAAAGCACGAAACGCTTGCGCGATGTAATCGACACCTAGCGCCATCTATACCATTTATAAAGAGGTAAATCCTAAAGACGGCGGCAACGCTTATAAGTAATCCGAAAGCACGAAACGCTTGCGCGATGTAATCGACACCTAGCGCCATCTATACCATTTATAAAGAGGTAAATCCTAAAGACGGCGGCAACGCTTATAAGTAATCCGAAAGCACGAAACGCTTGCGCGATGTAATCGACACCTAGCGCCATCTATACCATTTATAAAGAGGTAAATTCTACAGACAGCGGCAACGCTTATAAGTAATCCGAAAGCACGAAACGCTTGCGCGATGTAATCGACACCTAGCGCATCTATACCATTTATAAAGAGGTAAATTCTACAGACAGCGGCAACGCTTATAAGTAATCCGAAAGCACGAAACGCTTGCGCGATGTAATCGACACCTAGCGCATCTATACCATTTATAAAGAGGTAAATTCTACAGACAGCGGCAACGCTTATAAGTAATCCGAAAGCACGAAACGCTTGCGCGAGTAATCGACACCTAGCGCATCTATACCATTTATAAAGAGGTAAATCCTAAAGACGGCGGCAACGCTTATAAGTAATCCGAAAGCACGAAACGCTTGCGCGATGTAATCGACACCTAGCGCATCTATACCATTTATAAAGAGGTAAATTCTACAGACAGCGGCAACGCTTATAAGTAATCCGAAAGCACGAAACGCTTGCGCGATGTAATCGACACCTAGCGCCATCTATACACTTTATAAAGAGGTAAATTCTACAGACAGCGGCAACGCTTATAAGTAATCCGAAAGCACGAAACGCTTGCGCGAGTGGAATCGACACCTAGCGCCATCTATACCATTTATAAAGAGGTAAAATTCTACAGACAGCGGCAACGCTTATAAGTAATCCGAAAGCACGAAACGCTTGCGCGATGTAATGAATCGACACCTAGCGCATCTATACCATTTATAAAGAGGTAAATCCTAAAGACGGCGGCAACGCTTATAAGTAATCCGAAAGCACGAAACGCTTGCGCGATGTAATCGACACCTAGCGCCATCTATACCATTTATAAAGAGGTAAATTCTACAGACAGCGGCAACGCTTATAAGTAATCCGAAAGCACGAAACGCTTGCGCGATGTAATCGACACCTAGCGCCATCTATACCATTTATAAAGAGGTAAATCCTAAAGACGGCGGCAACGCTTATAAGTAATCCGAAAGCACGAAACGCTTGCGCGATGTAATCGACACCTAGCGCCATCTATACCATTTATAAAGAGGTAAATTCTACAGACAGCGGCAACGCTTATAAGTAATCCGAAAGCACGAAACGCTTGCGCGAGTAATCGACACCTAGCGCATCTATACCATTTATAAAGAGGTAAATTCTACAGACAGCGGCAACGCTTATAAGTAATCCGAAAGCACGAAACGCTTGCGCGATGTAATCGCACCTAGCGCCATCTATACCATTTATAAAGAGGTAAATTCTACAGACAGCGGCAACGCTTATAAGTAATCCGAAAGCACGAACGCTTGCGCGATGTATCGACACCTAGCGCCATCTATACCATTTATAAAGAGGTAAATCCTAAAGACGGCGGCAACGCTTATAAGTAATCCGAAAGCACGAAACGCTTGCGCGATGTAATCGACACCTAGCGCCATCTATACCATTTATAAAGAGGTAAATCCTAAAGACGGCGGCAGAACGCTATAAAACCCCCCCCCAATAAAAAAAAGAAAAAAAAAAAAAAAAAGTAATCCGAAAGCACGAAACGCTTGCGCCGATGTAATCGACACCTAGCGCATCTATACCATTTATAAAGAGTAAATCCTAAAGACGGCGGCAACGCTTATAAGTAATCCGAAAGCACGAAACGCTTGCGCGATGTAATCGACACCTAGCGCCATCTATACCATTTATAAAGAGGTAAATCCTAAAGACGGCGGCAACGCTTATAAGTAATCCGAAAGCACGAAACGCTTGCGCGATGTAATCGACACCTAGCGCCATCGTAAAACGTGGAACTAATGACCCGAAACGAAGTGAAGTCGGGCCACTAGTGTAATATATATTAATAAATAGTTTTTTAGATTTTCGCGTTGCATTATGACTATAATGTATCAATACGGGGATTTGCGGGGGGTGACCACGGCTGCTGTAACGTAGCCGAAACGTCGAGCCAAATATGAGTAAGTACACAATGTTGTTTCACATAATAAATATCGTGTATATAGTAATAGTCGCAGGGCGACATCCTTAGTCTACGGTTACAACAAACCCGTGGAGTACTATAGGAGTGAGGTCCATATACAATGTGATTGGTTATTTTTAAACGTGATCTGTCAAAATGTCAATTTGTCAAATTACACAACCAATGCGATTGATGTTGGACCTCAGTCCAACAGTCTGCTACCTACGGATTTTTTACACGCGAAAAACCTGATTCTCACGGCTGTCTGCCTGCCTGACACTAATCCTTATGGCAAAAATGTCTACTCCCTCTAATCATCTATCCATCAAACTCCATTTTACCTTATTTTTTTCGACATATCATTAATTATACTAAAATTCATATAACGGGGCAAAATTGCCCGTATAAAGTAAAAAGTATAGTATCAGCCTATATAGGTACTGTGTACCTATGATGACATTAATAAGTGGTCTGTGTGGACCTAAATTGAATAAAGATTTTTTTTACCTTTATCTTTACATGAGTGATGGCAATCGCTTACCACAAGTTATCCCTCTGCCATCTTTACATAAAAAAAAACCGGCCAAGTTCGAGTCGGACTCGCCCATGAAGGGTTCCGTAGCAGCAAGTAAGATTTAAGGAAGGTAAATTGCAGTTTATGGTTTATAACGTATTAAAAAAAACTACTTACTATATCTAGTTCAAGCCAGTTTTCGTTATTTGTTATTATAGAAGTTAGTTATTTTAAACGTGATCTGTCAAATGTCAATTTTGTCAAAATTACACAACCAATGCGATTGATGTTGGACCTCAGTCCAACAGTCTGCTTACCTACGGATTTTTTTACACGCGAAAAACCTGATTCTCACGGCTGTCTGCCTGCCTGACACTAATCCTTATGGCAAAAATGTCTACTCCCTCTAATCATCTATCCATCAAACTCCATTTTACTTATTTTTTTCGACATAATCATTAATTATACTAAAATTCATATAACGGGGCAAAATTGCCCGTATAAAGTAAAAAGTATAGTAT
The DNA here is from genome assembly GCA_019059595.1 of Marasmia exigua. Taxonomy (NCBI): domain Eukaryota; kingdom Metazoa; phylum Arthropoda; class Insecta; order Lepidoptera; family Crambidae; genus Marasmia; species Marasmia exigua. The sequence continues at coordinate 19,162,898 of CM032481.1, forward strand.
CAGCCTATATAGGTACTGTGTACCTATGATGACATTAATAAGTGGTCTGTGTGGACCTAAATTGAATAAAGATTTTTTTTACCTTTATCTTTACATGAGTGATGGCAATCGCTTACCACAAGTTATCCCTCTGCCATCTTTACATAAAAAAAACCGGCCAAGTTCGAGTCGGACTCGCCCATGAAGGGTTCCGTAGCAGCAAGTAAGATTTAAGAAGGTAAATTGCAGTTTATGGTTTATAAAGTATTAAAAAAAACTACTTACTATATCTAGTTCAAGCCAGTTTTCGTTATTTGTTATTATAGAAGTTAATGTATCAATACGGGGATTAATACGATATTTATTATGTGAAACAACATTGTCACAGCGGACTGGTCCGCTCGTGACCACGGCTGCTGTGACGTAGCCGAAACGTCGAGCCAAATATGTGAGTACACAATGTTGTTTCACATAATAAATATCGTGTTAATCCCTGTATTGATACATTATACATAGTTATAACGTAGAAAAGTTTTTCACAGAGAAAATATGGCTGCACTGTTGGTGAATGATTCGCTAGAAACTTTGAATAGGAACGGAAGAATGGAAATAGATAGGTAGGTAATTAGAGAATTTCGATTGACTTCAGAAATTTAAAGACCTTTGCTGGATGAACACGTGTTCCATACTTCATCTATTAATGACCAATAACCAAATAGGTACTTTGATACAATTTACATAATATAAGCTAAGATATTATTTGAGCTGTCGATATATAATTATGTTTAGACACAGAGATTAATAAATTGCTAGTCCATATTTACAAAATGAAAGGTTATGACAGGTTTTTTTAAAGCCTTCAATACCTGCAAACCTTTAATAAAAGAGCGTAAGTATTCATATTAAAAAGCCGGCGACGCACTTGCGTCTCCTTTGGTGTCTATGGGTGACGGCTTTGTCACAGTTATTTAAATTTATTTTTATTTTAATTATTATGAAATAATACATTTTCTTTGCAAGAAAGACTAAGAAACTCAAAGTTACGATACCAATTGTTGTTTGTTTTATCAACGTAAGCCATAGTAAGTTGCACATACTATAACGTATGCATTAACATAAACCACGTTTATAATCGTTTGTGTTACCATACGTATATCATAGTATGTAGAACATACGATTTGTTTTTTGTTTCAAAACTAAACGTAAATAATACTATGTGATAGTTTAAATACTTTTGAATGGTGGATAAAAAAATACTTTTATAAAGCAGTTTTTGCGCCGCTAGCATTGTTACGAACCGTATATGGCCGTTACCGCTCGCTCTGCATTCCCGCGCACCTTCCCATGTAGACGATCGTAAACAGACAATACGATTGTATACGCTACCTGAATGGATTACATACGATTAAATACGTGTGAAAAATCCTTCATTTTAAATGATATTACTATTCTTGTTGGCTCATTAGATGAAACGTTTTTAATTAATTACGAAACACTAGTAAAACGAAAATCGCATTTTTGTGACATACGATAATGTATGTAGGAGGCATCGAAGTGTCATTATTTTAAAAGTGTCTCTGGAAGGAGCGGCTACTCCTAATACAAGTATTTTATACTTAACACGCATGTAATTTAACTGTTAAAAAATAAAGAAATTTTGTATTATTTGTATTATCATGCATAATAATAAAAGACAAAATAAAATTAAAGGAACTATAGCTACAATTTGTGTGCCACTAGTGCGACATTCACATACCATGAAAAAAAAAGGTGACTGCGAAAAAAAATATTAAGTAAATCTTACATACATAATAAAATAGTAAAAGAAAACAAATTACGCATGCTAAGGTCCCTCCCAAACTTCAAGAGAGTTTATGAACTTGGGGTGGCTTTGGAAATTGATGTCGAGTTTAGGCAATTTTTTACTTAAATTGTTGGATTCCTATGAAAAGGCTCAGTCTGGTTACGGTGCACGTCTATTCTTTATTCACAGAGACCTAAGAGCAAGGTCGAAGTCTGTCAGACAGATCGTGCGCTTTAAGGTGACGAGTAGGGCACACTAGCGACGCTAATCGATTTTTGTATAGACGCGCCTTCAAGCGCGCTCAATGTACGGAGATTTTAGTTCCAATCCGTACCAATAGATGGCGTTGGGTGTATACTGCATCACGCATGGATTTGTGCGTTTCGATTTCGACCAGCGGCCATCTATTAGAAATGGGCTGATCTGGCCTTATTTTATTGGAATAAGTATTGTTTTATCGAATATAGTACCTATTTACATTTCCTACAAGGTTTTTATTTGCCGGCCGTGTACGAACAATTTTAAGTTTTAAATACTAAACCGGATCTGTTTTAAACAATTTCAGGGTTACAACCTCTAGGCAAACACTTTTCGTATTTATTCAATAACCATGCACAAATGTTGGTACGTTTTTGTACGCGAAAAATAGATTCACGCCAAAAGCGGCCACTTTTGGCGCGTTGGACCTAACATTTGTGTATGGTTATTTCATAAATAGTATAAGTGTTTCCGAGACTCGAGAGGTCGTAACCACGAAATTGTATAAAATACATCCGATTTAGTAGCTAAAAATTAAAATCGACTGGCGTTGCTAGTGTGCCCTACCCGTCACCTTAATAATCTCCCGCGTCGATCGGATGAAAAGCAATTTAGCTTCAAGTTTATGAAACCTTCAATTGAATACGATTGCACGTTACTATATGGTTTTGGTACAATGAACCGAAGGGTTAAGATGCTGACAAAGAAACAGTATTATTTGGAGTCTGGCTTGAAATTATAATAATAACCTCCAACCAATTGCCTACGGCGGCCGATCTCAAGGATCAACCACATACGCAGGATATTTTATAGTGCTCAAGTGTGTGCGTAAATACAAGCATAAGTCTCTCTGCCTCGGTGGTTGGTGGGTCGCAATTTAAAGCGACGGCTGCACTAGAGCGCGGGTTTGATCCCCGGGTCGGGCCAAAAATGTGTACCCATGTCTTCGGTAAGAAATTCTTAGTGTCAACTCGGACTCTGGAAGTTGGCGGTCTTGTGCCCCCGTGCCTCGGAAAGCACATTAAGCCGTTGGTTCTGCGCCCGTTCTCTCTCCGGTAGTGTCACAATGATGTTCCAACGAAATATGAGGGAAAGGAAATAGAGAATGCACTTGTGTTTGCGCACACACTTGAGCACTTTAATATATCCTGTGTACGTGGCTGATCGTTGAGATTGGCTACCGTAGCGGTAATCGGTTGGAGGAGGATATTATAGGTCTCTCTGATTTCGCGGAAGTTCATGGACGGTGTTGATTACTTTTCTTCAGGTGACCTGCTAGCTCTTTTGTCGCTTCAAGGTAAAAAAAATAAGTACTCTCCATTCCTCAATTTCCATGGGACGCAAAAATGACACAACCGAAGAGGGATCAGGCGCATGACCAATGGATTAACGTGTTTCCCGAGGCTCGGGGGTTCAAGCCTACCAACATCCAAACTTCAAGATTTCTTACCGATAAACTCAAGTACCAATTTTGGCCTCTTTTTTGTGATAGGTGGCAGACGAGCAGACGGATTACCTCATGTTAAGCGATCGCTGCCGTCCATGGACACCCGCAACACCAGTGGTGTGCTCTCCCACGGTCAATTCTGGCCTGAAATCGAACCTGGGACCCCAAGCACATCGCCATCGCTTTAAAGTGCGTCCTATTCACTACGCCACTGAAACAGTCGTAGGTTTTTTTATGTACTAGATGGCGGACGAGCAGACGGATCACCTCATGGTAATTAGTAAACACCTCGTGGAGATTGCGTCTTGGCAAACGTAATGTAGAGCGCCCTCTGGCTAGGTGGAGGGACGATCTGCGTAGGATGGCTGGCAAGAGCTAGATGCGAGAAGCCATGGAAAGAAGCCATGGCGAACAATTGGAGAGGCCTACGTCCAGCAGTGGACTGTGATAGGCTGATGATGATGATGATGACCCTTACTCTCGCTGCGAAACACAACACAGTGCTGCTTCCCGCCGGTTTTCTGTGAGGCCGTGGTATCACTCCGGTCGATTGGCCGAAGACGGGAGAAACGCTACATAGCCCTATTTACCTGCCTCACCGCTCGGGCTATTCAACTAGAGCTCGTTAACACCTTATCATCGGACAGCGCACTTATGGCTCTACGACGCTTTATCGCTCGTCGAGGGACTTCTTCTCGGACAACGGCACTGCCTTCGTCGGAGCGAACAATATATTGAGGGCTATGGCAGACTCGTGTGCGAACAGTGGCATATAGTGGTCTTTTCAACCTCCAGCGGCTCCTCATATGTCTGGCGTTTGGGAGAGATTGGTCAGTTCCGTCAAAACGGCTCTGCGAGCCGCTCTGCAGGACAGAACACCGAAGGAGAAACTTCTCCGAACTGTGCTGTTGGAAGGAACACTGACGTACCTGCAGAGCCCAACTCGCCGGAAGCTCTCACCCCATTTCATTTCATTATAGGCACTTCATCGGACAATCACCCAGTCCCATTGCATGTCGACGACGGGGACCTTCTGAGCAGGAGTGACTGGCGCAAGACTCAGCGACTCGCTGACATGTTCTGGAGTCGTTGGGTGCGTGAGTATTTGCCGACGCTCCTGCCCCGGGGATCCTCCGCCAGAGCTTATCAGTCTGTGGTCGTGGGAGATACCGTTCTCGTCGTGGACCCGACACTACCCAAAGGAACTTGGCCACGGGGTCGCGTGTCCAGGGTAGCGGAGGTGTCCACTGCCGGTGGCGTTCTCCAACCACTGACCAAGCTGATTCAGCTGTCGGTCTCCTCACAGTGATGGCTTCGCCACGGGAGGGGACCGACGGCCGAATAAGCCCCCTTTATGCTTTTTGTACTTTTTTGTTTAATCAATACAAAAGAGGCTGGTCTAGCCCGACGGCTAGACCAGCCGCCGCCGTTGCCGAGCAGCAGCAGCCGTTGAGGATCGACATCCTCAACATCCTCTTGAACGAAAAAACATTGCTTTGCTAATATCAGCGACTTTTTATTAGCATCCTTTAACCAGCGCTTTAAGTTTATATACAGTCCATCGTCAACAGGTAGTACACCAGCTAAATACCTACAGGTACAATCGCACGTAGGTACAGTCAGCATCAAAAGTAGCTTAACACTTTAGTACGATGTCAAAGTAACTGTTCTGCCTATTATAGGCAGTTTCCAAAGGGGTTCGTAAAAATGTTACTTCGACATGTTACTTAAGTGTTAAGTTACGTTTGATGCTAACCGTACATACAATACGTGATTTTGCCGTCAAGTGGTCTTATTCTATTGTCAGACACAGCTGGTTTTTATTGTGTACAAAAAACACCAGCGTTTAATACAAATGAAACTTGGTGGATTTTGAAATTTAAAAACATAACCTAAGTTCGCGTGACAGCAACACAAACGCGCAATTTTGTAAACATAAATTTTTTACCGTGGAAGAGCCTCGCTTCGGCATGAACGGGCCTGCACGACCGGAGTGATACCTCGACCTCACAGATAACCGGCGTGAAGCAGCACTGTGCTGTGTTTCGCTGCGTGAGTGAGGGCACCGGAGGCCCAAGCCAGGGGAAAGGTGGGTTTAAAGGTTGGCAGCGCACTTGTAACTCCACTGGTGTCGCGGTTGTCCGCCATCGCTTACCATCAGCTGATCTATCTGCTCGTCCGCCACCTATCACATAAAAAACAGTCCTCAGAATGGGCTGGTGGCGGGCCTCCGGTACCCTCACTCACTTGGCTACACACAGCGCAGGCGCTGCTTCTCGCCGGTTCCCTCTTAGCCCATGGTATCACTCCGGTCAAGCCGGCCCGTTCATACCGAAGCTAGGTACAATCAGTCAAGGAGACGATTTTTTTATTTGATAGGTGGCAGACGAAATTAAGAAAAAACAAAATAAATAAAAAAGCCAATTAAATATACGATTAAATAAAATATCAGAAATAGTTTTGTTTACCATACTACAATATTCCTAATATCTTCTAGATAACTGGTTTATTTCATATACTTTATTGAAATTTCTAATGTAGTCAGGCGGCTTGAGGTCATTGTTTCGGAAACACACTTTACTAGCGCGATGTACAAATGCATAGTGACATCTACCGAAACAACGCCGAACCATCTGCTTGATTGCTTTTTAAAGCATCTGCTTTTTACAAGCTCCATCTAACGAAAACCGCTGTACTATTTTTCCCATACTAAAGAAAAAAGTGCTTAGTGAAATGAACCTGGTGCGAAGTCCTGTGGTCAGCAAAGAAACTGAAGTTACGACCGAATCGGAGTTTCCCTTCCTTTCACACGCGTGTGTGTCTTCTTTGTTTGGATGCGACAGGTATATGATTTGCATTCGTTAGGTACGGGACGGGTTTTTTTTATGTAATAGGTGGCAGACGAGCAGACGCATCACCTGATGGTAAGCGATTGCCGCCGCCCAAGGACACTCGCAACACCAGTGGAGTCACAAGTGCGTTGCCAACCTTTTCCCCTAGAGGGCCTAATTTAAAGCAGACGTTACGACCGAATCGGAGTTTTCCTCTCCTTCACACGCACTGTGTGTCTCCTTTGTTTGAATGCGAAGTTTTAAGTATATTCACGTTCGTTACGGGACGGCTTTAAATTAAGCCACCTGGATTGGGCCTCCAGTACCCTCACTCACACAGCGAAACACAGCACGGTGCTACTTAACGCCGGTAACGGTTTATTCCAAGCCACCATTTATAAATCCGTCCGAGTGTTATCAAGATAGAAATCCAAATGAAATAAAATCTCCGTTGAAATAGAACTTTAACCGGCGAGTAATTTTTCGTTAGACCTTTTTATATTAAATTTCAAGTCGATCAACTAGTGGATTGAATCTTTATACGCCATTTCTTCCACGGCCGAATAAAAACCAAATTGATTTTTAATAAGTTAGAAACTTGACCTAAATGGTTTCGACCTAACTATTGGCAAAGTATATTTTATAAAATCTGCGAACGGTCAATGTTTGCCTCTCGCTGTTTCGTGACATTGAAAATCTAATGAAAAACTTCATACATTCGTCCAAACAAAATAAATCTAATTCGACTTTAATGTCCAGTGCTCGAGAATAGGCTCTAAATCTACAACAAAAGCGAAATCATATTAAGGTGACGGGTAGGGCACACTAGCGACGCCAATTGATTTTAATTTTTAGCTACTAAACCGGATCTATTTTAAACAATTTCGGGGTTACACAACCTTTCCGCAAACACTTATACTATTTATTAAATAACCATGCACAAATTTTGGATCTGTTTTTGTACGCAAATTTGATTCACGCCAAAAGCGGCCACTTTTGGCAGTAATCCAAAATCCGAGTGCAAAAGCAGACCAGATAACTATAAGTATTCAATAAATAGTATAGGTGTTTGCGGAGAGGTTGTAACCCCGAAATTGTTTGAAATAGATCCGGTTTAGTAGCTAAAAATTTTAAAAATTGATTGATAGTGTGCCCTACCCGTCACCTTAACAGGGGAACCAGACCGACTGAATCATGGTTACATGTTTCAGAAACTATCCGAAACGTGCAGGTATCCTCACAATGTTTTATCTCACTGAGCTAACAAAGGATTTCTAGCTCGCAGAAATAACTATAAAGCTTCAGTAGCTGCTTCTCAATATGATATTTTTATAGTGTCACAGTATATTGGCTCTCCTCAAGAGACGAGCCCACGTTGCAATTACAACGGAAGCGATGTCAAGGCATCACCTCCGTTGGCACCGCCATACTGGCCCGCGAGATGCTTCTTGTATATAAAAAAACCATATTGTAGGAAGGAGGAAATACATGCGCCGGCAACGAGTTCCATTTCTTCATGGTGCGTCGAGAACTAGGAACTGCCAATTTTTTTAGTACGTGATGAAATGTTTTCCATTGTGAAGCGGTGACAGCATTGTCCTGTCGCGTGTAGTTCTGTGACAGAAAAAGGAAGATCGGATGAGGGATAAAAGCTCTTCAGAGCATTCACCGTGATATATACTGTAAAAGAATTCATATCAGCTCACGTTGGAAGAGATTAAATTTAATACCTAGTACTAGTTGTAGTTGTAGCCTATTTATTGTCCTACTGCAGGACAAAGGCCTCGATCATAGAAATAAAGCTATCGATACTAATGATAGGATTAGGCTAAATCACCACGCTTGACTAACGTGGATGGTGTTCAAAAACCTGTTTTATTTAAATAAAAATAATCCATAAACCGTCTACAGAGGTGAAAACGAACAAGGAGAGCAGCAAGCAAGCAGATGATGGGAAAAGGCGCAAGCTAGATGATGATGATGATGATAAATAAAAATGAAATAGTCGAAACGCACTTTTTTGCTTGACCTGGGAATCAAACGGATGAGCCCGAGATCACGACCCGGACCAACAAAATTATTTGATTGAAAAATAAATTTAAAGTATCTTACTTTGGTAGAAGTCGTAAAGTGATCTCCACAGCAGATGTGTGCCATTTTGCAAAAACGACCATTACATTTTTATCGATGCTTATCATTTCCACGTTTGGCTAAAACGTCCTCGTACGCGTCGGTTCTGTCATCAATCTGGAAATAGGTACGGACAACCACACATCAATGTATACAAATCTGCCTGATTTTTTCAATAATTATTAAAGCAATTAAGAGTTGACAGATTGTTACAACGTGATGTGTAGTGTCTGTACGTCTAGAGACGCGATTTGTTCTCTGGCGAACAAAATTTACCACCAGAGAAAGCCTTAGTCCACCAATTTGAATATGTTAAAGAGCCCCATTTTCCGAAAAAAATGCTCTTAAATTGAATCGCTTTTAGTACCGATATTAGCATGAAGTTAAATCGGTTTCGCCTTGCCATCTAACATACTTTAACTAACTTTTTGCCCAAACCAACTTAAAGCCTACGATGGGCAATAATTACGCATTTGGAATCAACTTCTTTGAAGATAGTCAACCAAATTTCGGAACTTAGAATGTCAGCCCGTCAAGAACAAATTGCCTTTTTTCAACGACAAGCGAACTGCCTTCAAAATCCACGAAATAAAAAGTGTAACTTCAAGTAACATTTTATAACAGTACACTTGAAAAAAAGGTATTATCGCAAAGGTATTAATTCTTAATGTTGGTACATTTTGCATCAGCATCATCCTTTGATCAGACTTTTATTTGTTATATTACTGCTTCTCATAGTTTTAATTCTCAACCATCTTAAAGCTACCTTCTCGGCTTCCACTTTCAGAGAAGCTGGATTGGCTGAAAACCAGCCCTGTTTTGGAATGTCTTATTCTGTGGCAGCACAAGCAGAGCCACCTTACTCTACCTACTGTTATGTTTCTTATATGTATCATGTCTTAATAAGCAATATAATAAGCAGTATTGTTTTATATTTTATCCACTCAGGCGATCGCCTCCGCTCGCCAACTAGGGCCTATAGCGCTCGTGATTTCGAATTATCACCAACCGCAAGAAGCGCATTATGGTTTTCCACTTTCGCAGTGATTGTCAAAAATATACGCAATGAATTTAGTTTATAAGACTAGTATCGTAAAAAAGATTGATTGGACAATATACTACAAAGCGTTGACGAAAGATTATCACGTTTTTAATGAAAAATCAATCAAAACGTTTGTTCATTTTTCAGGCATTTGCAGTAAATGATTCATATTTCCTAGTAGAAACAATAGAATGGAAGAATTTTGGTATTATTGTAGAGGTGACATTCTACGTAATCATATAATTATAAAAAAATAAACAATTTAGAAGAAAAAATAAAGAAATATGTTCTTCGAACTTTGCCTTAAAATTTTCATTTTTAACTGGACATGGCGGCGCACAACGTTATCTTATAACATGGATAACTTTTAAACTACACACTTGTTTTATCAAATATTTAAGAAAAATGTGGGAAATATAATATTCTTTGATTTAGAACGCCATTAATATAAGAAAATCATTGACTACCTTGTTTCTAATGTACTAAAGATTTAATGACCACATTAAAATTCCTAAAAACACAACCAATTTTCAAAATGATTTTTGACCAATATTTTAACGGATTTTTTGAAAAGCGTTAAAAATTGTTTTATAAGGAACTTAAATTCGTTATTTCAATCCAGTTATTCAATCAAATAATTCTTTATTTGCATAGGCTTGTATACAGCACTTACAAATCGTCATACATTTTAATGACTAAAAATTATTTATAAGTACTTATGTATAATTTACATGTTAATACATATATATATTGATACATAAAATATACTAAAGAAATAAATAAACATAATGCGATTCTACCACCGGCTCGGAAAGTTGTTTCTGGTCGAGAAGATCCGGCAAGAAACTCGCCAGTTACTCTTTTTAATCGCCAAACTTTCATACAATGTTGTGTCATCATCATACCAAGCCATACAGTTTAATTGTTACACAAAATAAAATAAAGGAAATAATAATAAAATAAATATTATGAGGTAAACCGAAGCAGACCAGTCCCCAAAGCTGGCACCTGTTCACAAGTATGACGTACGTGTCAGTCATCATTTCACTCAACCATATTAGAGGGAATGTAATGACCCGCCACATAGCGCCACCACCTCAGAGACATTTGAGTGAGCATGACTACTTAGGTTCCCCTCATAGGTCACAAAGAGTAGTAGTTACTTAATCCAGACTAATAAACTGCAGGACGAGGTGTACAATAGTAGGTGGTTAGCATCTTGTCAATTATTGAATAATCAATATAAATCAATTTTTATACATTCAAAATCAAAAATGTCTTTATTCAATATAGAACATTTATGAATGTCAAATATTATGGTAATTACAATTTTCATTCTTATACAAATTATGATTACAGTGACAGATTCAGAAAATACTACTAATATTATTCAGAAAATACTTAATACATTGTAATTTCTCCGAAGAATGCACGATATTCTTTCCACACTTCAAGGCACCACAAACTAAGAAGATGCACGGCTTTTTTTTCTATCGCCATAGAGATTTTGCATTTTATTAATAGTGTTGTCCATCTAGAATCCATTTCACATGAAATAAATCATGTGATAATAACGTATATTCAATTGCAAGATTTACATATTTGCGTCACTAGTGACCGTATCAGCTGTGGACCTCAAAATGTTGTCTGGAGCGATTTGTCGTGTTTCGCACGGACAACATTTTGAGGTGCCGATCGCTTCAGTGGATATTATTACCGAAGTCGGCGCCCAGTACCTAGGTACTACATACATACATATACACATGTTATCAATGTGAATAGTTTAAGGATGTTTTTGAGAAAGAGCCAGTTAATGTAAATTTTGGAATAAAGTGTAAAATTGTTTTAACTATAATTAGAGTTAGATTAAGTACTTATTGTTAATGTATTTTCCTTTTTATTGTTTTGCATGCGGTATACAACGCGTCGGCCGGTGTGCCCTCCGCCCTCCGTACCAATCACTTCCCCTCAGCACTTGCAATGTTAATAACTGCTTATAAAATATTTTAACTAATTAAACCCAAATCTACTCCAAATCATCTTTTATATGTCTGAAGCGTAGACAATAGTATATATGGATGTACGTATATGTGTTTCCTTTAGCTATTTGGAGTGGGGCGGATGGATGTTTATACTTCAATACTCCAATCAATCAAATAAGTGTGCCTTCTTCAAATTTTCATTGCGAGAGGAATATTTCTGAAATTTAGGTCAGAATCAGGTACAGTCAATTTATGTCGAAATGTTGATATTAGGTATGAAATAGCCGTTTTTTATCTACACAATTATTTAGCAAAAAGTCACCATACTATAGGTTGTTTTGTAAACTACACCTATATTTTAAGGTTTTTATCAAATAGAGATCAGATATTATTGTGTTTGTGATGCAAAAAATTACCCTTTTTTTACTTGGCAGAATTGACGTTTTTATAAAATTTAATATCTGAAAAACTATCAAACACCTTCCTCAGTTAATTTGCAGTAGTAGCATTAGTAGTTACCTAACAAATTTAAAAAATAAATTAGTATGTAAATAAAAACTGAGCGCGGCAAGTCTTGAGATTGAACTGAAGACGAATGAGGTCAAAAACAAAGCGTATGATGACCAATAGCAACATAATGGTTAATTGGCAGCTGATAGAATACGTCGATGAGTACTTCTACTTGGGCCAGATAGTCTCCTTCCACAGTAGGCAAAAAAAAAAGATCGAACGCCGAATCCAAAATGCCTGGAAGAGCTTCTGGTCCATGAAAGCGTACCTGAAGGGAGACCTGCCTCTGATATAAGCGCAAACTCATCGACGGCTGCATTTTGCCCATCCTTACTTACGGTGCACAAACCTGGTCGTTGACGGAAAATCAGAAGTCCTAACTCAAGATTTGCCTAAGAGCTATGGAGCGTAGCTTTCTAGGGATCAAAAGATCAGATAAAGTGCGCAACTCTGTATGGTCCAAGACGGGAATCACGGATGTGGGTCGAAAAACTACGAAGCTAAAATGGGAGTGAGCGGGCCATGTATGCAGAATGAACCCTGAAAGTTGAACAAAAATCGTCACCTAATGGCAACCGACCGATGGACGTCGAATACGCGGCAGGCCCAAAAAAGATGGTGTAACGATTTCAATAATCCTCAAACCGAATTCGGCTTAGGTGGCCAATCTCAACGATCAGCCACTTACGCAGGATATATTATAGTGTTTAAGTGAGTGCGCAAGCAGAGGTGCGCTCTCTATTCCCTTGCCACCATGATCCGATGAGACACCAGTGTGACCAGCGCAGCCGTCGCTTTAAAGTGCGACGTACTACCCATTGCGCCAACGACGCAGGCAGACGATTTCAATACATATGTAATGAATGGAGAGTAAGGGCATTGAGTAGGGAGGAATCCAGAGACTTGAGGGAGGTCTCCACAGTGGGACTCTGCAGACTAATGAAAAAAAAATGGAAAATTCAACTTCTAAGAAAATTGCCATACAAAACGACAATTTCATAGGTTATATTATTATTCAGTATCGAACATTCCGACATTTGTGATAAAAAACTCCTCAATTTCTGCAGATAAGTTTTAAATGTGGGAGAGCCACGCTTTGGCATGAATGGGCCGGCTCGACCGGAGTGATACCACTGCCTCACAGAAGACCGGCGTGAAGCAGCGTCTGCGCTGTGTTTCGCCGTGTGAGTGAGGTTACCGGAGGCCTAATGGGGGGAAGGGGAAAAGGTTGGCAGCGCACTTGTGACTCCACTGGTGTTGCGGGTGTCCATGGGCGGCGGAATTGCTTACCATCAGGTGATCCGTCTGCTCGTCTGCCACCTCTCATAAAAAAAAAAACAAAAATTATGACCTATCGTTAAGGTGACGGGTAGGGCACACTAGCGACGCCAATCGATTTTAATTTTTAGCTACTAAACCGGATCCATTTTAAACAATTTCGGGGTTACAACCTCTCTTAAATAACCATGCAAACATTTTTCGGCTCCGATCCGGCTTAGTAGCTAAAAATTAAAATCTATTGGCGTCGCTAGTGTACCCTACCCGTCACCTTAAGAAAACACACTTTCTTTTACAATATATCCAGGCTATCAAAACTTATTCTTTTGCTATATGAAATCAGAATAAGTACAAAAATAACTCTACCTAATTCCGGCCTCTGGTTAAGAAACGTACTAATTTATACACCATCAATTAACCCACCTGCCTACCAAATTTATTTCAATTCAGCATAAGTCCGCTGAAATGTTACAGTATAATTTAGTATAGTTACAATTTAAATGTTAGTTATGCCTCATTTACATTCTGAAATCTTTCAGAAACACAATTTTACAAACTGACTTAAGGAGGCCTGCATATTTTTTCATAAAACCAAACCAAACCTCGAGCATAACATAAGTTTCTCTAAAGCTAGATTTGACTAATCTTAATCCGAGACTAAGTCTATGGTATAGATAGTGCTGTCATCATTTCATACAAACAAATCTAACATTAATTAAACCATAGAGCTATCTACTGATTGATCGAATCAGTCCTTAATAATCAAACAAACCACCAACCAATAAAAGTGAATTAGCAAAATAAATAAATAAATATTTCACAACATCACATACATTGATCTAACTCCGAGATAAATAGCTCAAGCACCTGTGTTACGGATATCAGAATCAACAGTGGGATTACAAATATATACATATAATACTTTTCTTTCGCAAATACATACTTATAATACATAGGAAACACCCAGACCAATACAAACAAACATATTCATGCACACAAATGTTTTTGCTGTGCGGGGATCGAACCCGCAACCCTTGGACCAAAGGTAGCGTTCACTACCACTGTTCCAAACGGGTCGTCAAATACATGCTATTTATCCTTTTAAAAACATGTATTTTGCTAATTCACTCTTTTTGTCAGTACCTCCTTAGGTAAAGGGAGGTAAGTCCTACAGACAACGGCAACGCTTAGGTATAGGTAATCCGAAAACACGAAACGCTTGCGCTTTATATAATCTACACCTAGCTCCATCTATTGTGAAATATGTGAAATTAATACTCCGTTACGAAGAGAGACCAGGCAAATATATTTTAATAAATAAAAGAATACAAGACAGTTGATCTGAGTCAGAGAGGTCCAATAGTAATGTCGTAATGCCTACTTGAAAATGTTTCATTCTCGCTAAGGTTAATTAGAAAGGAAGAGTCATGTCTCACAAGGAATTAAAGGAGCTGGCGGATTCGAAATACGATACGCAAATTAAGACTACTTCACTGACAAGAGTCACCCTTTTAAATTAGAGAGAGACAGAGACATTGGTGTACCAACATTTCCTGGGATTGTATACAATTCCTAAATTTTACACTTTTCCGATAACATAGATAATGTTTGGTGCGCCACGGAAAAAACGATTTAGTGTATTTAGTTAGTATAAAGTAGCGATGGTGGTTTAGTGGCTTGGAACGCGCCTTCCATGCGGGGAGTCATTTTATTTTATGTGATAGGTGGCAGACGAGCAAAAGGATTGCATGATGGTAAGCGATTGCCGATGCCCATAGACACCCGCGATACCAGTCATGATTCGAATGCAAGCATGCACCTCTAGATTTTTTAAATCTATGTGCATATTTCTACGATTAACTCGGCGGTAAGGGAAAACATCGTGAGGAAAAGGAAAACATCGTATGCTCACGATATTTTCCCTTTCCACACGACGTCATAGATAGTTTCAAAAAAAATGTGAATTACACCTACAATTG
This sequence comes from Marasmia exigua, assembly GCA_019059595.1. Lineage (NCBI taxonomy): Eukaryota > Metazoa > Arthropoda > Insecta > Lepidoptera > Crambidae > Marasmia > Marasmia exigua. The sequence goes on from CM032481.1 coordinate 19,178,138, forward strand.
TTGATATATTTTATAGCAATCTTTTGCAATTTATTCTTAAGTAAATAACACACTTAAAAATTTCATCTCGTGTTCAGGCGGGACTCCAACCCACACCTTTCACAATCCGGGTGAATGTTCTACCAATTAGACCACTGAACGCGTTACTAACCCGACGAAATTTGTAAGTGCTTGATTCGACCCTTCACCCGATTAATGTTTGTAGAACATTCACCCGGATTGTAAAAGGTGTGGGTTTGAGTCCCGCCTGAACACGAGATGAATTTTTAAGTGTGTTATTTATATACCTACCCTGCAATATTTGAGACAGTTATACTGAACGTGTAACCGTGATCCAGTTGGGCTAGTTCCTTTGTCTATGGGTTGCGAAGGTCAGCCGGCAGTCGGCTTCATTGTAATAACCAGACTCAACAAATCCTGAATCATGGTCCAAGCGTACGCCAACTACCAGAGCGACAGCTTAGGACGCAACCAGGAATTACACGCTAAGATGAGGAGTTAGTAAAGTAAAGTAACAGCCTATATACTGTCCCACTGCAGGGCAAAGGTCTCCATCATAAAAATCAAGCCATCGCTACTATGATGGGATTAGGCTTAATCACCACGCTTGCCAAATGCGAATTGGTGATCACAAACTCGAGCTATGTTCAAAAAATTTGAAACATACTTTTTCGCTCGACCGAATCGAACCCAGGACCCTGAGATCACGGCCCGGTACATAAACCACTAGACTAACAGGGCGTTAGTATAACGTACAAAAAATATGCCTGTAACAATGATTTGCAAAAACAAAATGTCGCCGGTGCCAGTAATAGCGAAAATTTTCAATTGTATCCTAAGAGTCTGGCAGACGCAAAAAAGTATCTAATTAATTAAATTACACGCTATCCTTTGTCTTGAAAGACTTTGACACTAGTTACTAAACTTTTGGTAGATTTTATAGGGTTCCGCACCTAAATTAAGGAAGGGCGTTTATATTCATAAGATCATTTCTTATTGTCATCTTCTGAAAAAAAAACCGCCTTCAGAGACCACGAACTGAAAATTGTAAAATAATATTTTAACACTTTATTCACTTTAAATAACATTTTCTAACAGTACACTCGAGAAAAGGTTTTACCGAAGTCGGCGCCTAATCTCTGTTGAATAATTGAATGTTGTATTAAATTACAAGATAACAATTGGGCGCCGACTTCGGTAAAACCTTTTCTCGAGTGTACTGTTATAAAATGTTATTTGAAGTGAATAAAGTGTAAAAAATATTATTTTTTACACATTTTATTTTACACTTTTCAGTTCGTGGTTTCTGAGCGCGGTTTTTTTTCGCAGACCTTTTTTTTATTTTTTACATTATTTGTTATCGTCACATTCAAAATTGATTTCGCCAGTCACTCAAGGTCCAAACTGAAAACCAGCGCGGCAGCGGCGGCAAACCGCTGCAGCACATGCTGAGCTTGGACCTTGTGGACCACTTCACTTTCTGTTCCTTTTCTTCTTCCTCGGTCACTAGTTTATGTATTAACTTATTTTATTTAACCATTTCTTTCCTATGTATTACTGTGCAATATGTATTTAATGTTATGTGTCCTATCTATGTAAATCTTGTATGTGGTCAATAAATGTTCACTTACTTATATTTTCTAATCCGCTTGACGGTCTAGATAAACCGAAGTTTTTTAAAACTTTAAATGTATTTTCTATAATAAGGACTATACCCTCTTTATGTTAGGGATTTTACCAATGTCAAATGAACCGGCAGGTCTCTGGCCGGCGGGCTTCGAGAGACGTGGGTCTGGTATTTTAAGTGATTGACAAGTTGGAAATTTATAAAAAAAGTCTAAAGAAATGTATGCTTATTTGCGTAAAAATTTATTTATAATTATGGCCAGATGAAAACAAAGTTTCTTCGGGCCATAAAAGTACACCAATGAAGTAAGATACATGTTTTAGTCCTTAACAAATAATTGATAAAGTGGGAAGTCGACGTTCTCATAACACTTTTTTTTATCTTACACAATATGCTACAGGGTCACCCGCAGAATACCAGCGTCGTGACGTGTCAGCAATGTCCCGGCGCGACTTATGCTGCGCGGGCGCCTATTTGGCTCAACACTTGCTCATATTTTATATTATTCTTATTGTTTTTAATATGTATTATTCCCATATCTTAATTCTTGTGATATCTGTTATGTATTTTTTGTATCAATAAATGTTTCATTCATTCATTCATTCTCGTCCTCCTCATCTTAGGGTGTGATTCCCAGTTGCGTCCAAAACTGTCGCTCTGGAGCCCGGGGTATGCTTGGTTCATGATCCAGGGTAATTAAAAAGAAGCGACAGCCGTCTGACCTTCGCAATCCTTTAGAAAGGGGAACCAGACCAACTGGATCACGGTTACACATTCAATCATTATCTTAATACTTTCCCTTATAGATTCACAGATGTACTTTTTTTTAAATCGCCTCAATTAATACCGTCACTATAGTCACAATTATTTAAGACTAGTGGCCCGCCCTCACTTCATTTCAGGAATTTAGTTCCATTTTATACCAATAGATGACGCCAGGTGTCGTTTACATCACGCGAGCGTTTCGTGTTTTCGAATTGCCTATAAGCGTTGCCCCTGCCTGCTTTATTTACTTCTTTCTTTATAAATATAGGTAATTAAAGAGAAAATTCTCTCAGGAGCGTGCTCATATTATACAAACTCACACTAGTTTTATTTTCAGTTTCTAAATAAACTCAAGCTATAAATCCTTGAAAGTTGACCTCGAAAATCCTTCAAACTATCGATAGTCAAAATTATCGACAGTACCGATAGTAAAATTTGATCAATGCATTGATAACGCCAATGCTATCGACTGTTTAATGCCCGATACTATCGATAGTATCGATAGTTTTGTACTATCGATAGTCAGGTATGTTTCGATAGTATTGCTGCCTGATTAAATGTGCTCGATACTATCGATAGTATCGATACTATGGACAACCTGCAATATTATCGATAGACTATCAATACTATTTATTTCACTTTTCACTAGTCGATAGACTATCGATAGTGGACCTATCGACACTAAACTGCAGTTCTAGACACATTGATTATCCAATGTTGTGTCAGATTTCTCTAGAGACACGGTGTTTATTAATTCTATTCAGTTAACATGACCAATTTAGTCTTAGATATTTGATCCGTTGAAGTTTAAGCATTGGAAAATTATCCCTCTGGGTCTCTAGGTATTCAGAAACGCACGAGATTTTTATATACTTCTGAATTTGTTAAAGTTATTATTACAGAGATTGCTAACCATCTTATTTTTTCTTTTCAGATGTTTTCACGATGGGTAAGATATTTGTAGTTGCCATTTATATCTTCCATTTTTTTTCATGATATATGTGGCAGATGAGCCGACGGATCACCTGATGGTAAGCGATTACCGCCGCCCATGGACACCTACAACACCAGTGGTGGTGATTTGGAATTTGGAGATAATGCTGTGCCAACTTAATATTTTATGGCAGAAAAGGAGCGTGAATGGCGATATTCTACAGAATACACTTTGGAGACTGCGTGTGGAAATTAACAGACTCCCCAAACCCTGAATCATGGTCCAAGCGTACGCCAGGTTCCAAAGCGACAGCTTAGGACGTAAGTAACCGGGAACAGGATGAGGAGGACACAGGAGAATGTGCGAAGGGGTTACATGAGCTAGCTTCGCCGGAATTTTTAAGTGTGTTATTTACTTAAGTATAAATAGCAAAAGATTGCTATAAAAATATCAACTATTAATTTAGCAGTCTCATCTTAACTGGTGGTCAAATATTTGTAATAATATTTCCACATGGCATTGTAAATATACCTACAATATTGATAAGACTATGGACAGCTCATGTCAGTGGCTCATGTCATACATTTAACGCACGGTTAAGGCGGGAAAACAGTAATTGCTTTATAGAATTTTGTCTTAAATAAATAAGAAAGTTTTTATTTTTTTTCCTTACACACTTTGGGGGCCCCGTGGCCCGGGGGCCCCGTATAATTGATACGGCAGATACGGCGGTAACTACGCCCCTGGCTCATGTCGAATCAAGCACTTACAAATTTCGTCGGCTTATTAACGCGTCCAGTGGTCTAATTGGTAGAACATTTCCCTGGATTGTGGAAAGTGTGGGTACGTGTCCCGCCTGAACACGAGATGAAAATTTTAAGTGTGTTATTTATATAAGAAAAGAAAGCTAACAAAGCACTAGTTGCATCCGGCTTAAATGCGACTTCTTATGTTTTTTTTTATATCGCAGTAAAGGTGCAAAAGGACCAAATTACATACATTACCATCGTAGGATTGGTGGGGTATGTGGGGCTCTCCTCTGGTGGGGTGTTTTTCTAACGATAGACACATACCTACGTTCAGATTTCCAGTTGGAAGAACATTAACGTGGTACTTGGAAGGTCATTGATTCGGTTCACACTTGAACGAGAGAAGAATTTTTAAGCCTTAAGTTAGCTTTGTTCCACATGTTCCGGAAGTTATGGCATAACTCGATAGGAAACCACAATACGAAAGTCACTCGATAAATCGTGAACACGGATAAAGTTTCGGTAATAAGTTACCGAAACTTCGTCACTGTAAGTAGTGCTTCCACGCAACAATGATAAACAATCGTATTAAGTGGTACTACTACTAAGATGATCTGTAACAACACAGAAACTCACTTAGCCGACTCTTGTTTTAAGTGATGTCGAAATTCCGAGACTTATCTGCCTATTGCGGTAACAAAAAGAACTTAAACGCTCTGTCGGTCTACTTGTTTAATTCAATTCAAATAATTTATTTCAGACAAACGTAGTCCGTACATGTAATTTTTGAAAAAATAGTCAGCTCACAAATAGTAATTAAAACATACAAATTACATTATAAGATATTATATTAATTAGAAATAAAAATAAAATTATATTTTTTTTATAGAAAGGCCAATCAAAGATTTAAGGTGACGGGTAGGGCACACTAGCAACGTCAATCGATTTTAATCTTTACCTACTAAACCATGCATATGCTGAGTCCGTTTTTGTACGCTAAAAATTGCAACGCAATTTTTCGTTTACGCGTTGGACCCAACATTTGCATGGTTATTTATTAAATAGTATTAGTGTTTGCCGAGAGGCTGTAACCCCGAAATTGTTTAAAATAATCCGATTTAGTAGGTAAAGATTAAAATCGATTGGCGTCGCTAGTGTGCCCTACCCGTCACCTTAACATGAAGCCGAACCCAGTGTTTTGAATATGGACAGTCCATGCGCCCAGCTATAACGCGCAGAATGTCATTGGAACTGCCACGGACATGGCCTATCATCGAGACGAATTTAGTGAAGACCACCAAGACACCAAAGAGATCCCGTGAAAAGGGCGCTTCATTTGCCATCATCATTCAAATTTGAGCTTTATGTCCGAGGACACTAGGAATCAAAAAGTTTGGTTCGGTGTTTTGCCGTGGGAATTCTTTCGTGGCGGACTCTAACAGACGGAGACAGATAGGCCTGATGATGAGCAATTACCGCCGCCCATAGACACCCATAACACTAGTAGAGTCACAAGGTGCACTGTAAGGTACTTACCTAGATGTGTGCGTGCGTGCACCGTGCGTGCCTGCGTGCTGGGTGTGTGCCTGCGTGCTGGGTGTGTGCGTGCGTGCGTGCGTGCGTGCGTGCGTGCGTGCGTGCGTGCGTGCGTGCGTGCGTGCGTGCGTGCATGCGTGCGTGCGTGCATGCGTGCGTGCGTTTGTGCGTGCGTGCGGGCGTGTGTGCGTTTGTGTGTGTGGCATCGTAGTTCCCGAACGGATGAACTGATTTTGATTTTGTTATAACGGTGTAAAATTAGTGTCTATGCTTGATGGCTGCGGGTCTAAGATGGCCACCGCCATTTCAAATTCAGAATCAAATATCAAGTGACGACCCGTTTGGATCAGTGGTACCTAGTGACCGCTGCTGCTTCTGGCGCAATGGTTGCGGGTTCGATCCCCGTACAGTACAAAGATTTGTGTGCATGAACATGTCAGTTTGTATTGGTTGTTTTCTATGTATCATAAGTGTGTTGTGATGTGAAAGATTTATTTAGTACACATTATTCTCTTATCATCCTTTCTTAGTCCGAGATACAACACAAAACTACCGGATTTAGCCCTGTTACAATGTTGGTCCTTGATATGAGTCCATTAGGTATCAGGTTTCAAAGTGATACGTATCGGGAACGAAATGTTGCCCCGGGGAAATATGTGAACATAGTAATTACATTTCACTAACACGTGTATAGGTTGTATGGAACAAGTTACGATAAGAACTAAGTTAAGATAAAAATTGGAGCGAAATGTACCTTTGATCAAATAATAAAGATGGCACACATTACAAAAATAAAATTTCCCATTCCCTGGCGACCTTTATTAGGGAGGACTTCTGGCCGCAGGGAGTCGTCTTTCGGAAGTTTCGAGGACGGCTACAGCTGACTCCACGCGCCGCACGTAGAAATTTGAAAAATAAATGTGTATTTTATTTTATTATGTATGTATATTAGGCTGTAAGGTATTTATTATATGGGCCAATGAAATATTTTTAATGCATCTTGTTGTTGCCTGAAATAAGCGAATTATTATTATATTATTATTATTATGTTTGTCGTTAGATCCATTACCTCGGGCAATTATGTCCCGGATTATTGGTTGGCGTGCGTGGAGCCGAAGCCAACACGTAGAGGCTCTTTCCATTGGCAATTTATTCTAAAAGTGATTAACACCAGCCAGCGACTATCCCTGTATACATTATGGAGTCTAGCCAAGAACTGTCCCTGGTTGATGTAGGACTATTGGAAGAAGTAGAAACAAAAGAATCTGGGCTGTTGGGTTGAGGTGCTGATGGACTATGTAAAACTGATACTATTGAAGGACTACGGCGCCTGGCCGATCAATCATGAAAATCACGAGTAAAGTGGGCAGGCGGTGACTCGCACGCATACCGGATGGGCTCCCTAAACAGTCGCTCTCGCAAGGAGTGACAAGGCGGCAACATTGTTGTGTGCTGCTCAGGGTGTCAAGAGGTGTACACCGTTAGACATCCCGTTATATCACCATCAATATTGTAAATTTTTTATTGGATGAAAAACCCAATACTTTAACCTATCTATATACCATTATTTTTTATCGTTTATATCCCAAAAATGATAGATATTATGATTAAAGTTCATTTAGCATGTTAGATCAACAAAATGAGCGAAAAAAAATCAGCTATTTCATACATTAGTGCCGCGTGCATAGATAGATAGATAAATCAACTTAAAAAAAAACTAGACATTACAGATTCTTAATTGTACAATTTCGGCGGTCTTATCGCTGGAAGTGATTTCTACCAGACAACCTTCAGGCAGAGGACATTTGAAAGTAGTGGGTAGGTGGTTCAATATTGAAAAGGGAAATAAAAGTGAACTGTATATATATTAAAATATTTATAATACTTATCATAAATAAACACAATATGATATACTAATAAATAAATATGATATGCTTGGATAAAAAATATAAAGGACTAGATATACATTCACATAAATTAGGTAGATCTTAGACGGACCATCGACTACTACCGATGACTGGACCTGTAAAGACTTAAAGGGATTGCTATTTATTTATTAAAATGAGAGTTTTGACTCGGTTTTTAAAAATGGGTAATGATGGAGACTGTCTTATTGATAGGGGTAGGGATTCCATAGACGGATGGACTGGACAGTGAAGGACTCGGTATAGAAATTAGATATGCTATTTTGTATGGAACAGCAGATTTTTTCAAATGTATTTCATAAACCAATAAAATAAACTTTTTACTAACAGGTCGAAAGAATCTATGTGGCGTTTGGACTGTATATAGTCTGGCTATGGGATGCTAATAAAACTACTGATATCAGCAAAATGGTGATAAAGAATAATTTCATGACCAATAATGCTCATAATGCGGACAGCTAAGGAATGGAACTCCTTGCCAAGGTCTGTTTTTCCGGACCACTACAATCTGAACATCTTTAAGGCAAGAGTGATCAGGCATCTTCTAGGCAAACGTGTTACATCCTAGACCTCATCGTCACTTCACACCATCGGGTGAGATTGTGGTCTTAGAATAATAGTCTTGTTATTATTCTATGATTGTGGTAAAAAAAAGGCTATAATTAGACGTATCAGAGTATTTGAAGGTCAAAATACCTTCAAATACTACAAAATGAATATATTTTTGATAAGTATTAGATTATTAATCCATTATACAAATAGATTCAAAGTTAGGTAAGGATCAAAGGAATTCACGACTCACATGGCCTTGAACGTCGATCATGAACAGTTAAATTAAATTAAATTCGAGGCAGCATCAATCTAAATGTATGTTTTGTTTAAACGAACGAGGTTGAAGCGATGCAAATTTTCCATCTCGTCTCTTTGAAAACGAAACTTTCAAATACAATTTCAAAGCGAACAGTTTCATGTAAATCTAATAATCGTGCGAGAAGGGCTCGCGGCCCTACCATAGCGCGATGCCACATATAATAAAAATTTAAAATGTTACACTAGCTGAAAAATACTACTTCTAGATTAGATTCATAGACATTTAAGAAAAATAATTTCAGAATGTTCAAACAGATATTTATGGAGAAAAGAAATATAAAATAAAAATCCTCCTGTGACGTCATCACTCGGCATGACAAATTAAACACGCTTTTGCTCACGTTGATTTAAAAAAAGTAAAATCTCTGATTATAGAATGACAAAACAAAATAACGACAGTGACAGTTAAAGTCACCTTAATTTTTTTTATTGGACACTTCGACATCACAAAACGTTGAGCCTCATAATTATGTCACCTCTGGCATATTAATTGATAATTTAAAAATATTTCAACAAAAACACCCATTAAACAAATTTAAAAAAATAGGTCATTTATTTTCTCTTCCTTTATTCGAAAAAAGAATAAAAATGCTAAGATTTTTTTGTTGTATTGTCCATTCCGGACCTTATTCTATGATCTGTTGGCCTTTGTATCCTTCATTCAATTTGTACGATAGTAAAAATACTCGTATCTATCAATCTTGTCCGTACACAATAGTATCAATTCAATAGATACGTTCTTTTCTTTATAACTATTGTGACAGGGTGATCCGTACATAAAACTCTTTAACGACTTATAATAAAACAACCTTCAACCGCGTCTGAGTGAAGCCAGACTTAGGTGTTCGACCATTAGTAGGTATGTGATTGTGTTTGGAGTTTGTATCGAACCCTATATGTTTCGTTTATTTATTCACTATTACCAGCGCTGCTGGTGCGTTGACTACATATGTGGACAGAATAGATTTTAAGTTTTACATGACAAACACACCCACCCGCCATTTTGATTTAATCTAAGAAAAGTGTTATTAAACTTTAAGGTAACGGGTAGGGCACACTAGCGACGCCGGTCGATTTTAATTGTTAGATACTAAATCGAATCTATTTTAAACAATTTCGGGATTACAACCTCTCGACAAACACTGATACTATTTATTAAATAACTATGCACAAATGCGGAAACAACATTTTTACGCGAAAAATCGATTTACGCTAAAAGTGGCCGCTTTTGGCGGTAATCAATTTTTCGCGTACAAAAACGGACCCAAAATTAGTGCATGGTTAATAAATAAATAGTATAAGTGTTTGCCGAGAGGTTGTAACCCCGAAATATTTTTTTTTTTACATTATAGCGGACAAACGAGCAGACGGCACACCTGATGGAAGGTGTTTAAAATAGATCCGGTTTAGTAGCTAAAAAACCGGCCAAGTGCGAGTCGGGCTCGCGCACAAAGGGTTCCGTAGCAGCAAAGTCCAAAATTACAGTTAAATCAACCTATCTCAAAAACTATAAGAGATACTTTGATCAAACCAAAAATCGTTGAAAGAGTTAATTAGCATGCATCACCTCTATTTTTTTTAGAATTTTATACCCCGTAGTTATAAAAATAGAGGGGGGGGACATACTTTTTACGACTTTGAGAGCTGATATCTCAAAAACCGTTCACTTTAAGAAAAATGTTTTTTAGAAAACTTTATATCATTTTAAAAGACCTTTCCATTGATACCCCACACGGGTATGTACATCGAAAAAAAAATTTCATCCCTCAGTTACATGTATGGGGGGCCCCACCCCCAATTCTTTTTTTTACTATTTAGTGTCATATTTTTGTAGCGGTTCATACAACACATATTCCCATCAAATTTCATCACTGTAGTACTTATAGTTTCCGAGTAAATCGGCTGTGACAGACGGACAGACGGACAGACGGACAGACGGACATGACGAAACTATAAGGGTTCCGTTTTTGCCATTTTGGCTACGGAACCCTAAAAATAAAAACGAATGGTGTCGCTAGTTAGGCTATCCGTCGCCCTAAGTTTTCTGTGACATGTCCAACTGTTTTTGTTAAGTAAATAATACACTTGAAAATTTCATCTCGTGTTCAGGCGGGCCTCGAACCCACACCTTCCACTATCCGGGTGGATGTTCTACCAATTAGACCACTGAACGCGTTACTAAACGTTACTAAGAAGGTGTGGGTTCGAGTCCCGCCTAAACACGAGATGATTTTTTTAAGTGTGTTATTTACTTAAGAATAAATTGCAAAAGATTACTGTAAAAAATATCAACTATTGTTTTTGTTAAATTATGTATTACGATGGTCAATAAAATGACCGGATGGTGCAATTGGTCGTGACCCTGCCTGTTACGCCAAACGTCAAGGGTTCGATCCCCACCCTGGACAAACATTCGTGGGATGAACACTTGTGTTTGTTCGGTGTCTGGGTGTAATATAGGTATGTATTTAAGTATATATTTGTGTTCCTCTGTTGTCTGATATCTGTAACACAAGTGCTTAAGCTACTTAGTACGGTTAATCAGGTCAACCTATGAGATGTTGTGAGTATTATTATTAAAGTTTCTTTCATTCTTTCTTTTCTTTCTATTCCGGTCTCCGAACCTTTAGATGCAACCGGGAATGAGGTCAATTTTGAGTACAGGCACACTATTAAGACAATTATAAAATTGCTTCATCAAATAAAACTCCTAGCGGCTGTGTAAAGAGCCACTGGTTGAATTATAACGCTATAAAAGACTTTAATACTCTTCGGCCACTTAAGACACTTTGGAGTGCTTTTTCGGTTCACAGCCTGCCATTTGATTATTACTAGCGGTCGCTCGCTCGCGTGTAATTTAATTTGTTGCCACAAAATGTATTATCCTGCGAGAGCTCTTCATAAGATTTCATATGAAAATATTTTTGTGGCAAACCGAAGTCCACGCAAACGAAGCTGCGGGCGATCGCTACTATCTCTACCACGACGCCTTTTTAGCGCTCCGTAGTCAAATGGCATAAGACGGAACCCTTATAGATCCGTCCGTCTGTATATCACAGCCACTTTTTCCGAAAGTCTAAGAACTATACTATTGAAATATAGTAAAAGATGTATTTGGTTAACGATTATTTTTCAGTCCAAGCTGCCGCTGTCTCTATTGTACTCTGTTTTTTTTATGTGATAGGTGGCAGACGAGCAGACGGATCATGGTAAGCGGTTGCCTCCACCCATGGACATCCGCGACACCAGTGGAGTCACCAGTGCGCTGCTAACCTTTAAAGCCTCCTTTCTCCCTTGGGCCTCCGTTACCCTGACTCATGCAGCGAAACACAGCGCATGCACTGCTTCATGCCGGTTTTCAGCGCGGACGCGGTATTACTCCGGTCGTGCCGGCTTATTCATGCCGAAGCGTGGCTCTCCCACTGTTAAATAATATGGAACGTATAGGCTTCCTTGTTCCCCGTAGGCACATGGGAGGATCTAGGGTAGCGTAGGCCCACGCCGAAGAATTCGCCTGTTCACAACCACAAATAATGTGCGCACACGCCGCGCCGCTAACGCACCCACGGCTCGGGCACTCTCACTGCTCACATGACATGGACGTCCATAATGACAATTTAGGATTATTTCTAAAACGTGTTGTAATTTTTTTACGTAAATAATTATAGTACCTAATTTTATTGTAATCTAGCTTGTATATATAAGTATATATACTTTGGTGTAATAGCACTGTAAAATATCATGTTTTCTTAATTAAATAAATTCAAATTGGCTCGTCTCAGCAAAGGGAGAGCCCGCGTTGCAGTAACATCGGACGCGATGTCAAGGCATCACTTCTACTTATATTGCGGTGAGATGATAAATACTGTTTTATTAATATTTATGTGCTGAAAGGAGTCGTCTTACTTACACATCTTTATTAATTATAAAGTATGATAATGAGTAGGCGGCTCATTTCGTAAGGGAATCGCTAATGAGAAGATGAATGAGTTGACGGCTATATAAATTCCCAGTGTCGTCTTCTTCTTAGTTATTTTAGTTATTAATTAATTTTTATCAGAACATTAAATATTATACAAGTTTTCCAAGCGATTTTTATTATATTGACACTTAGATTAAATAAAACCGGCCAAGTTTGAGTCGGACTCGCCCATGAACGGCCTCCGGTACCCTCACGCAGCAAAATACAGCACAGTACTGCTTCACGCCGGTTTGCTGTGAGGCTGTGGTATTACTCCGGTTGAACCGGCCCATTCATTCCGAAGCGTGGCTCTCCCTCAAAAGGTCCCAATCTCATGTAAAGACGGCGTTACAGCGTCAGGTCGACTTTATTGAGGTTGAGACTTATTTGTCTGTTTTTATACTCGACACTTTGACTTACGCCAAAAGCGGCCAATGTATTCTCTGATCTATATAAACTGGATATCATTAAGGTAAAAGTTAGCAGGCAGGTTTAGGCCTCCCTTAAATGATTCTGGGTGGTCATGTAGCCACTCGTATTTTATAACACATATGGTTGAACTGGGTGGAAACCTGCACGTTTGGAAACGTGTAACCATGATTCAGTTTGTCTGATGCCCCTGTAAGGGGTTGTGAAGGTCAGAGGGCAGTCGCTTCATTGTAATTACCAGGCTCTATCCTGAATCGTGTATCCCGGGCTTCAGAGCGACAGCTTAGTATGCAGCCGTGAATTTCACGCTAAGAAGAGGATATGGCTGTGGAGCCTGATATCTTATAATTGTTAGACGAATAATTAATGATATTTGTGGATGGGATAATAATTATTTCTATGCAGATTTCTTTTAGCCGTGTGGTCCCCGGCAGAGTAGAATAGGCCACCCTCACTCTTACCGAGGTGTCGTAAAAGGCGACTAAGGTAAAGCTGCTGGCATGATCATCAGCACCCAGAGAAGGAAAACTCTTCATTTATATCAAAACCCTCGCCAACCCGTTTACCAAGCGTGGTGAGTAGCCCCAGCAGTGGGGGCTTAAATGGGCTGACGATGATGAAGATTTTTTTTGTACCCGTGCCAAGACGAGCCAGGTAGCAAAGTGACTAATAAATCCGTTGGTCCACGTGAAAGACGATTGCATGCGAAAGAGATGAGAATCTTAAGATGAATGTGTGGCGTGACGAGAATAGACAAGATAAGGAATGAGTATATTAGAAGAAGTATGAAAGTGGCCCCCCGTATTGATAAAATGAAGGCAAATCGTCTTTCCTGGTATGACCCTGTAATGAGAAGAGGGGAAGAACGTGTCACCAAAAGAGTGATGAGTATAAATGTAAGTGGGTGGAGGAACATGGGACGACCGAAAAAGAGATGGATGGATTGTGTGAAGAATGATATGATGAAAAAAGAGATGGATGATCCGATGACGAATGACAGGGAGGTTTGGAAAAGGAAGACATACTGCCGACTCCAGATAACCTGGGACCAGGGCAGGACGATGATGATGAAATCCGTTAGTCCACTCACCAAACAGTAGCAGGAGTAAGTCGCTCAAAGCCAGACTGAAGAGGTAGTAATTGGTAGCCGTGTGCATGGCGGGGTGGCGCACTATCACCACGCACACCGCCACGTTCCCCGCCACCCCGGTGAGGAAGATCACCAGCAGCACCGCCGAGATCGGGATGATCTCCTGGAGCGGCAGCCTCCGAGGACCCATCATCATCAGCAGCATCTCCTCCTCACTGCAGTCGAAGTAGCTGAGGTTCGTGCAGCGGTTGAACAGCTGTTCCGCCGTCTCGTTCGGCCGGAGAAATGCGTCCTCCATTTTGGTGATTTGACGATAAAATTCAATAAAGTTATATTATTTTCATGAGCATTTTTTGAAAAGTGAATTTAAGAGAAAATAATTTTAATACAATGACATAACACAGGTAATAACTTTCTTTTTTGTTTGCAACTTGTGCATAGTATGAAGCTTAAAAGTTACTTGATATTGAATGTTTTCTACAATTTCACTGTAATTAATTTCTTGCAACTTTTAAAACTACTAAACACACTACTGTGAATCAAGTCACTTGTAAAAGTACACCTTTCTCTTTCAAATAAGATTCAAATTAACTCAGTTTACTTTTAGAAATTCTTCGCAATTTACTAAAATTTAGTCATTTATTCACATAAAAATGCAAAAACTTAAATCTAAAACCATACAGCCGCTACAAAAATGCTACGGCGATCTCGTAAGAAGTTCGTAGCAACTACGGCGTAGCGTTCGACACGACCCGGCGCGCTCCGGAGCAGAACAGCACTGAGCGGCTACGCGTGGTCACGCTACGACTGTTTGCTGTGCTACGAATGCCGTGTGGCCACAAAACTGGATTCCGTTTCATTCACGCGATAATTTTATGAATACTCGCGACATTTGGATACTTAATCCCGCGATTTGGACCTTTGAGTGAATTTTATAATCCTTATCTGATTCAAATCATGACGTTTTCATAATAGAGGTTTTGATGGAAGGATGGTGATAAAATTAAAGCATAGTAACATACTCGTAGTTTTTCACGAATCCCTAAATCACGAATACTTGAAGTAAAGGAAAACTCATCTTTTAGAGTAACTTTCTTAAATCTAAATTTGTATTTATAGGAGCAGCGATTTGACGGGCATATTTTATTTTTAAAAGTGTGTGTAGTAGACACTTAGATATATAAATTTTACTACATTTATTTATTTGGGTTAACAAGTTAAGGTTCAATACACACAATACATGTAAATGGCGGTATATTACATATTACGAGTACATACAGCGATGGTATCACATGGTCGTGGTTCGAATATCTCTGGACTTGTCAAATCTATGTGCGTATTTCTACTATTAGTTCGGCGGTGAGGGAAAACATCGTGAGAAAACCGGCACGTTTCAGATAGTTCAGGAAACTTGTAATTATGATTCAGTTGAATCAAAGATCTAGATCGCCTGTCATATTCATATTCATTTATTCACATAAAATTCATAACATCACTGTACATAATACAATAAGCATAGTAAAAAAGGCAGATGACAGAGCCATGCTACAAATAACCTTTTCAAGGCACTTGTGAAAAAGGTTCGATTACATTACATTGATTGAAATAGATAAAATAGCATTAAAGATTACATTCATATACATTGAATAAATTCATTTATGTCAATAAAAATAAAATAAACATTAACTAAAATTTATCGTCAAAAAATTCCTTCATGTCATAATAACTTTTGAGCAAAAGTTCTTTTTTTAGCTTACTCTCAAATTCACGACCTTGGAGGGTTTTTAATTTATTTGGTAGGTGATTGTAAGCTCTAATAGCCATGTCAAAAGGGTTGCAGTCACTTCGCTGCAATTACCAGACTCCCCAAATCCTGAATTATGGTCTAAGCGTATCCGGGCTCCAAAACGGCAACTTTGTACACCACCGGGAGGTAAACGCTAGGATGAGGAGGAGGGCGGTATAATACTTGTGCAAATGTTACTCACATAATTCAATCAACTTTTTTAAGCACATTCAAAATAAAACTGAAATAATTTATTCCGAAATGAAAAGGGGCGAAAAGCTCCCTCATGTGCGGTTAACACAAGCGAACCGCAACGACGAGAATCCGATTTAAATAAAATTGCTTGTCAAGCGCGAGTTGCTCGCATTTTACTAAATGATTTATTAATTTAGTTTCAGCATTCTTAAACCCGTGGCAAGCCCACACTTCGTTTGGTGACTTAAGTATTTATTTATGTGATAGGTGGCAGACGATCAGATGGATCACCTGATGGTTTACAACATTACATACATTATAATTAATCAAGACGGGAATTAACACGACATATATTATGTGATACAACATTGTGTACTCACATATTTGGCTCGACGTTTCGGCTACGTTACAGCAGCCGTGGTCACGAGCGGACTCAGCCCCCCCCTCCCAGTCACTGAGTCTGTTAGTTATAATTCAACCGGAAAATCTAACAAACTATTACATAGGTACATTGATCTGACTCCGGGATAGATAGATCAAGCACCTGTGTTACGGATATCAGAACCAACAGCGAAAGTACAAATATAATGGACACATTTTTTTTTTCTATATACATACTTATAATACATAAAAAACCAACACAAACAGACATTCATGAACACAAAGGTTTATACTGTACGGGGATCGAACCCGCAACCCTTGCACCAGAGGCAGCATTCACTACCACTGATCAAAACGGGTCGTCTATTCAGTAGCTATCATATGACTGACTGATTTTGACTGTTGACTTCTCACTTTTATCAATAAGTTACTTGAAATTGGCAAGATATCTATGGGTAGACCCATATAAGAATTCGGCGGTTAGAAACAGGCGAAACAGCTCGGCGGCGCTCGCGATCCCCGTCCACTCCCGAATGTTACGCAGCCCAATTTATTCCTCCAACCCACACGCCTCTACCAGCTACTTTCCCCATCATATCTATCGTGACTTCTTGACACATGTCCTAAGTAGGTAGCTTTTCTATACTTAAAGTATAGAAAAAAAAACTTAGTATTTATAGTCAAAAGATAATTAATCACGTAGTAACTAGTAGGCATAACAGCAAGTAAGTCAGAGTGAACATTCAAGTGCTGCGACCTCCATTAAGGTGACGGGTAGGGCATACTAGCGACGCCAATCTATTTTAATTGTTAGCTACTAAACCAGATCTATTTTAAACAATTTCGGGGTTACAACCTCTCGGCAAACACTTATACTATTTATTAAATAACACTGCACAAATGCGAACTCAACATTTGTACGCGAAAAATTGATTCACGCTAAAAGTGTCCACTTTTAGCGGTAATCAACTTTTCGCGTACAAAAACAGACCCAGCATTTGTGCATGGTAGGTTGTGTAGATAACAATTAAAATCGATTGGCTTCGCTAGTGTGCCCTACCCGTCACCTTAAGGAAAAGTAGGCCGCAGGGAGTCATCTTTTAGAAGTTTCAAGCACAGTTACCAGCCCACTCCACGCGCCCTTCGTCGCAAAAACGTAAAAACTAACTGCCCTGTAGATCTAGTGGTTTAAGAACCGGGCCGTGATTTTTGGGGTCCTGGGTTCGATTCCCAGATTGGCCTAAAGTATGTTTCAAATTTTTCTAACATTGTTCGGGTTTGAGATCACCAATCTGCATTAGGCAAGCATAATGATTAAGCCTAATCCCATCATAGTAGCGGTAACTTAATTTTTATGTTGGAGGCCTTTGCCCTGCAGTGGGACAGTATATAGGGTGATACTTGAATGGCGCAGTGGCTATGGTGTTGTCCATAAGCACAGCAGGTGCCGGGTTCAATTCCCGGTCAGGACAATTTAGGGCACTTCTCTTCTTTGGTTCGGGATTGCTATCTGTGTCCATCAACAATAGTAACACTGGAAGTGCAACGCTTCGGCATGAATGTGCCGGCTCGACCGGAGTAATTCCACATCCTCACATAAAACCGGCGTGAAGCAGTGCATGCGCTGTGTTTCGCTGCGTGAGTGAGGGAACCGGAGGCCAAATCCTGGAGAAGGGGGGTTAAAAGGTAAGCAACGTACTTGTGACACCACTGGTGTTGCAGGTGTCCATGGGCGGCGGTAATCGCTTACCATCAAGATATCCGTCGGTTCGTCTGCCAACTATATCGTACAAAAAAATCAAAGACACGTAGAAGGCTATTTGTGGGCTCCATAATATTGTGTGTAGTCACTGTGTAGAATGATATTAATTTGTCTTTCTTCTTCTTCTTCTTTGCCTGTTCCCACTTAAGGTGGGGTCGGCTCTCCTTATCCTTCTGCGCCAGGACAATCTGTCCTGGGTTGTCGGGTCAGGTAGTTGGGACTTCTTAACTAGGTTGGCTGTACTGGTCCACCAGGTCAAGGGCGGCCGTCCCCTTCCTCTCTTGCCTTCTGGGATTGCCAGTGCTTTCTGGACCACATGCTCGCTGTCTCTCCGCATGACGTGGCCGTACCATCTGAGTCGTGTTTCGGTGAGCTTTTCCTGGACAAAGGTGACTATGAAACTACCTCGATATTAATTTGTCTTTAATTTGTTAATTATAAATCTAATTTTTGTTCCTTGTAGCAAATTCCTATGTAAATGAAATATTTTTGATTATACACTATACTTTTTTAATCGTCTTACTCCCTTATTGAGGGCATTATGGTGTTGATAATAACAAACATCTTCCCCCAAGGAACATTATAAATAAATACATTTCACAAAATCACATACATTGATCTGACTCCGAGATAGGTAGCTAAAGCAACTGTGTTACGGATATCAGAATCAACAGTAGGATTGCAAATATTTACATATAATACTTTTCTTTTGTAAATTTAAATACATAGAATACATCCAGACCAACACAAACAGACATGTTCATGCAGACAAATGTTTGTACTGTGCGGGGATCGTACCCGCAACCCTTGCACCAGAGGCAGCGTTCACTACCACTGTCGTCAAGCGATATGATAGGATAAGACATAGGGTCTAATCTCAAAAAAAATTGCCTCCCTATACAATTTGCAACAATCAGCTGATTACTTTTGTATGGGAAGGTGTTTTTTTTTCTGAGATAGGACCCTATGTTCCTTGAGAGAAAATGTTTGTTTTCATTATACTCGATAAGGGATTAAGATGGTTAAAAAGCACGGTGTATGTCAGTATTTTCGTCCGTAGTTCACGAAAGTGTAGTTGCGATGTAACAATAAAATACTTTATCTACATAGGCTTAAGGTGTGTTTTTCTATCTTTTCCACGGATCCCTAGATTGCTTCCACGGAATGGGCCCCTTGTACCTATACACACGGTCCCAGCGTAACCATGATGGGTAAAGGCCGCAATTATACTCGTTGTTAACTTCAGCTTTACAAGTGTTTGTAATAAAATAAATTAAAGGTAGTATTACACCCAAGCGACTGCAGTCTGGCCCTCCCAACAAGGGAACCAGAGAAACTGGATCACATTTAACTACAATTTCAGAATAATTATCACAATTCTCGCTCACAAGGCTCGCAGCGCGTGGTCGTGTAGACAATAAGTATTAGAAGTAGTTATGTTATACTTTATTATTTTTATTTAGTTAAATAAGCGACACTCATGTGTAATCGTGTCAAGGACAAACCGGCAAGGTTTTTATGACACTCTTAATTTACCTACATAAAATATATATATATATATATATATTATGCTATGATGCTAACCAAAATGTGGGAATGATACCTAACTCTTTAATCCCAACTTTAAAAAAGGGTCAGGATTAACTATTTTATAAGTTAAGCATACTTAAGCATTCTTCTTAATTCATTATTTTTTTCCATGCACCTATTAAATGGTCCCGTGTACAGATATTTTTTAATGTGAGAGGTCGCAGACGAGCAGACGGATCGCCTGATGGTAAGCGAATGCCGCCGCCCATAGACACCCGCGACACCAGTGTAGTCACAAGTGCGCTGCTAACCTTTAAGCCGCCGTTACCCCCGGATTGCGCCCCAAGTACCCTTACTCACGCAGCGAAACACAGCACAGTGCTGCTTCACCCCGGTTTTCTGTGAGGCCGTAGTATCACTCTGGTCGAGCCGGCTCATTTGTGTCGGACCGACCGGAGTGGTACCACGGCCTCACAGAACACTGGCGTGAAGCATCACTGTGCTGTGTTTCGCTGCGTGAGTTAGGGTACCGGAGGCCCAATCCGGGGGAAAAAGGGATTAAAGGTTGGCAGCGCACTTCTGACTATACTAGTGTTACGGGTGGCCATGGGTGGCGCAATCGCTTACCATCAGGTGATGCGTCTGCTCGTCTGCCACCTATCACATGAAAAAAAAACGAGTGAGTCTGAATTACTCGTGGTCCTCATAGGAATAATACAGGGTGACCAGGAGTCATACAGGGATTTCAACCTAAGACCTCCCGTTAAGAAGGCGCACGTTCTCATCCATTAGGCCATCACTCAACTTAACACTTAGGCACCTAACTTACTTAGCAGAGCGCATCCCTCATCGATACACGCGCCCATTACAGCAACCCTGATGAGTAGTGTTGCCGGATAATCGATAATCGATTACTTGATTGTATCCAACCGAAATAATCTATTAACCGACTGATGGTAAGCAAGAGTAAAGCCCACGTTGCAATTACAACGGAAACGATATATCATATAATCGATAATTACATTATAATTGTTCAGATTAACAATACTATCAATTAAATCGATACTGAAATCAGACCAAACCAATTGAATCTGCAATTATTTTTAAATATAATAATTTTAATTCATAATATGTATTCTTAGATATATTCTCTATAGCAACAGCCAACAGCATAAACGTTAGGTCTACACTTATTTTTATTCACAAAACGGTAGAATACTTACAGCAAAGTTGGACTTGCCAACTTGTCTGTAGACAGCCACACATCAAGATTCCACAATTTATCAAACCTTAATGTATTGGCCGTGTAGTCCCCGGCAGAGAAGAATAGGCCACTCTTACCGAGGTGTCGTAAAAGGCGACTAAGGTAAAGCTGCTGGCATGATCATCAGCACCCAGAGAAGGAAAACTCTGCATTTATATCAAAACCCTCGCCAACCCGTCTGCCAAGCGTGGTGAGTATGGCAATCACCCCTCATGTGATTGAGGGAGGCCCGTGCCCCAGCAGTGGGGACTTCAATGGGCTGATGATGATGATGATGAATCGATAATAAACCAAACATGTTGACATTAAGGTGAGAGTCGATTAAAGAAATTGATCGATATCTTTGTTTACTTGGATGTGTGGCTATACGTACCTAAACTGTAACTTCATGGCGATACTATCTTAGCTTAAATCGATTGATCGATAGTATTGCTTCAAAACTTTATATCGATAGTATCGATTATATTGCATTGAACTACGTATTATAAGCAATTAAGATTATAATCTTAATTGCTTATTATCTTTATCTAATATAATAGATAAAGATAAGGATCGATATTTTCGATAATAGCGATACTATGGATAGCCATATCGATTTTTGGATTGTTTTGACCTCATTTGCACTATCGATTAATAATCGTTTGTACGGCAACACTACTGATGAGCTTGTCGGGCCATTACGTGCTCGCTGTTCGATGAATCCACTTTAATAATAAGTCAGCTGTTTGCGTTGTTACAGCGTCGACAATAGGCTTGTGTCCTATTTTTTCTCTTGTTGGTAATATACCCCTCAAAAGTGAAAACATCGGTGAAAGAATGGATCCGTTAGTTTGGTAACTCTTCGAGATGGTACATTTTGAAAATCACTTAAAACAGACTTGGCCTAAAACGCTCCGTGCAAACAGCGACGTGAGGCGTGACGTCAGCCCTCACTAGTTTGTGCGCATCGCGAGATAGCTTTGTTCGATAGCTATATGAAATAGTGCGTTATGAAAATGGTTTCTTAACAAAAGTTGCTATAAATTGAATAAGATATCGATTGCTATATAAATATTTCGTAGATTTAAGACTTAAAATTTACTTGCATATTTTTGTCTTTGAGGGCTCATAACAAAAATAATACAAAAGGTTTAAAGCTGAAATCTTGTACATAGTTCCTATAGACCGTTATTTCTCAATGCTATTTAAAAATCTGCCAATCTCTGACCTAGTACACAAGCCTATTGACTAGAGTACGCGCCACGAACGAGGTCCCGCGGTATAAGCCGAAACTAACATTTTAGATTCCTTATGTGTATTGAATTAAAGTTCAAATTTGAGTGTGGTTTGCGTCTAAAGCGCGGTTTTCACGGGATTTCTTTCGTGGCGTGAACTTTATAATCAATTAAAATGTAATTGCGTATTCTTGTGAAGGGTCCGGTGAACAGCGTATTTCCCATACAAACGTAATACCAAAATAATTAGCAGTTTGAAGATATCTCGATGCTTCATTGCTGTTATTCCGATTACGGAAGTATTTATCTATGTCTCGGTTAACACCTGCTCTTAACAATATTAAACCATTTAAAAATATTTCGTAAATTTTTTGACGTCAACGACCTATTTTGCCGAGTGACTCCAACCCTGAAATTATTAAAAATATATCTGGTTTGTTAGCTAAAAATTAAAATCAATTGGTGTCGCTAGTGTGCCCTACCCGTCGCCTTAACCTGATAGTTAGCGACTGGCACCGCCCATGGACGCCCGCAACACCAGTGGAGTCACAAGTTCGCTGTCATTAATTAGTATACTGCAAATCATAAGTTTTTTTTATAGAAAGGCCAATCAGGATGACCTCACTCCGCCTGATGGTAAGCAGCCGTGAAATCCAAATATGAGTTTGACAGGCACAAAAGAATTTGCCATCCTCACCCTGATGGCCTGCTGAGATGCCGTTTCACGCCCCGCCTAAAAGACACCGGATTGTATGAAGGAGGAAACACATGAGCTGGGAGGGCATTCCATGCCTTGATGGCTCGGGGCAGGAACCAGGAGCCAAACCTCTTGGTGCGCGCCGCCATTGTCTAGATGGTATGCGGATGGCAACGCTGTCTAGCATGTGTTGTTCGGAAGTGGAAAGGGGAGGATGGGATAAGTTGAAATAACTCATCAGAGCATTCCTCTTTATATAGGCGGTAGAGAACACTTAGACTGGCAATGTCTCTACGTAGCTGAAGAGGTTCTAGGGACTTAGTCACCTCATAATATTAATAATAATAATAACTCTCACAACATCTCATAGGTTGACCTGATTCCGTACTAAGTAGCTTAAGCACTTGTGTTACAGATATCAGACAACAGAGGAACACAAATATATACTTAAATACATATATTACACCCAGACACTGAACTAACACAAGTGTTCATCGCACCAATGTTTGTCCAGGGTGGGGATCGAACCCACGACCTTTGACGTAAGAGGCAGGGTCAATACCAATTGCGCCATCCGGTTAGTCAGTTAAGTTTATACTATTATTAATTTTGTACTAACATGACCTCCCAACCTGGTATGGATGACCCCCTCTCTCCCGACGGATTCGTCTTCCTTTACTATTTGAATCCTGCCTCCCACCCCTGACTTTTCTTTGTGCCAGCTAGAATCGTTGTGGACAAGCTCAAGGAATATTTTACTAGTACAGTCTCTGTTCAGTTACTTTCATATTCCCATGGGAAACCGGCGTGACACGACCGGAGACGGATCGGGTGTAACTAACAGCTCAAAGTGATTTACTAGGCATGGGGGTAAAGACAACCAAGTCCATCCTCGTGATGAATCAGTGAATGTGAATTTCTTGGAAGGGAAACTCAAATAAAATCTTTTGCCCAACCCGGGAATTGAATATCTGACTCTAAATAAAAGTTTCTTTACCCTCGCTTAGCGCGGAAGAGCCGCGCTTCCGGCCGACTGAGAGGTTGTAACCCCGAAATTGTTTAAAATATATTCGGTTTAATAGCTAAAAAAATATTTCAAATGTGGGAGAGCCACGCTTAGGCATGAATGGGCCGGCTCGACCGGAGTGATACCACTGCCTGCCAGAAGACCGGCGTGAAGCAGCGCCTGCGCTGTGTTTCGCCGTGTGAGTGAGGTTACCGGGGCCCAATGGGGGGGAAGGGGAAAAGGTTGGCAGCGCACTTGTTACTCCACTGGTGTTGCGGGTGTCCATGGGCGGTGGAATTGCTTACTATCAGGTGATCCGTCTGATCTGCCGCCTCTCATATAAAAAAAAAATATTAGCATAAGAATATTTTCTAACAATGGCATCTTTGGTAACATTGTATAGGTTCTTTAGGTATCCTTTGGAATGGAGAGAAAGCGAGGCCTGACGCTTGGTCACCCGACCTTAGGCCTGGCTTCCGATTACATCGAGAGATGGCGCTTTTTTTTTTCCCCTTCATCTTTTGTTTTATTCCCAGTTGCGTCCATAGCTATCGCTTCGGAGCGTACCCCTTTGCATGAACCATGGTTCCAGGATTCGGGAAGTCGGGTAGTCACTGTGGCAGACAGAAAAGGAGACACTGGTAAGAGGGGTCATCGTCATCGAAAATAGATATATTACCAAAATAATATTTTAGAAAAATACAAAGAATTTACGTTATCGGCCGAAATGTCAGATGAAGAAGAAACGTCAAATAAATACTTTTCTATTTATAAGGGTGCCTAAGCGGCAAGGAGGTCTGTCCTCGACAGTCACAATGTCGCCTGACCTTCGCAACCCTTTGACAGGGGAACACTTCTGACCGTGGGAGAGTCACGCTTGGCCATGAATGGCCCGGATCGACTGGAGTGATACCACGGCCTCAAAGAAAACCGGCGTGAAGCAGCACTGTGCTGTGTTTCGCGAGTGAGGGTACCGGAGGCCAAATCCGAGGTAAAGGGGGGGTTTAAAGATTGGCAGCGTATTTGTGACTCCACTGGTGTCGCGGGTGTTTATGGGCGGCAGCAATCGCTTACCATCAGGCGATTCGTCTGCTCGTCTGCCGCCTATCACAAAATATAACAAGAAAAACTGTATCACGGTTACACGTAAAATCATTACCTCAAATCTTGTATATGTCCACAATTTTGTGAAACTATCCGAGGTTTATTCTTTCACTAGTACACAATTGTAGAAAGCACATATATTTGAAAATGTTTTAAGTAATCGCATCGAAATACGATGGAAAGCGTGTTCATATCCACGAAACTACCATCACTCACCATTTTACCCTTTGGGTACGAAACGCTAAACATGATATTATTCAAGTCCATATTGTTTCCTGAGAAAACTAAAGTTCTAATCCGAGAATTTTTTTCTCGAATTAAATATTTCAAAACCAAATTGTAACTCGAGAAACGCCAAAGCAGAAAGTAACATTTTTCCTCGGGATAAAAGGCAAGGACCCAACCACGAGGGTTATTCTTGTCATCTTATACAAACTTCAATTTGAGTAATGGAATTGCATGTTTGAGTCAAACATGTTTACTTTTACGATGAAAAAGATAAACTTTTTGTATTTGGTCGGCACTCTACTATCTTTTTATAGATATTTATGAATAACTAAGTGAGTAATATTTAAGTTTTATCTTTAATTCGCCAAAACGCCAAAATTACGCAGAATGCCTGGCGCAAAATATTAATAAATAATATAAATATTTCACAACATCACATACATTGATCTGACTCTGAGATAGGTAGCTCAAGCACCTGTGTTACGGATATCAGAATCAACAGTAGGATGACAAATATATACATATAATACTTTTTTTTTGTAAATACATACTTATAATACATAGGAAACACCCTGATACAAATAAACATGTTCATGCACACAAATGTTTGTACTGTGCGGGGATCGAACCCGCAACCCTTGGGCCAAAGGCAGCATTACCACTGTTCCAAATGGGTCGTTAAGATATACATGGTACCTTCTAAGTAACAAATGAATCTGCTTCAAGAAAAAAACCTGTCATTTAAATAAAAGGGTAAAATAACACTGGCATTTATGGCGACGGGTGGCTCTAACTAGCGACTCCAATCGATTTAAACTGATATCAAATAAACCGGATTTCTTTTTAATAATTTCAAAGAAAGATTATTTACTATTTATTTCATACTTATAATTAGCATTTTGATTTGATTTTGGATTAACGCCATAAGTGGCCATTTTTGGCGGTAATTCATATTTCGAGTAGGAAGCAGACCAAAAAGTTTTGAATAAATAGTATAAGTTCTTTTCGAGGGGATCGAATTTCGTGTGCCTTACCCGTCACCTTTAGAGGTAAAGAGGTCCTCTAACCGACATTTCCGAAGTGGAAGTCTATAATAATATGTTACTGGGAATTCGATAACGGTTATGTTATGTAAAGCCGCGTTCTTCCCTTGTCGGTTTTTTGCATAACACAAAGTGTTACACATTTACACTTGGTTCGCTGTCTGGACGAGTCGTATTCGCCCTACGAATTCTCCACAACATCGATTGAAGTAATCGCGGGAAATGGCGCCTGTTGCGCTAACCTGTTACGCTTTTTTATTCAACACGGTAATGTCACTTCGTAGCGCTGTCCCGTCAATACGCGGCTTTATGTTATTTCAAAAACTGTCAACGACATATGACCTGATTATAAATAAGACGACCTGTTTAGTGCAGTGGTTTGTGCGCCGGTTGAGACTTAAGAGTCGCGGGTTCGATTCCCGCACCAACTCAAATGTTTCTTGATGAAACAGATATTTGTGTTGGGTCTGGGTATTTGTGGTAACTTCGTTGTTCCTGGTTTCCATAGTACAAGGGAAAACCTTTGTTTGCGTTTGCGTCTATACTCGCACCCCACGAGTGCGAGTATAGACGCAAATAGTGTGCGAGCGAGAAGTAAATAGATGCGCCGCCATTTCTGATCCCATTCTTTATCCGCACAGATTGTACCTACATTGTCCAGGTTCTAAACTAAGATTTTCCCTTGTACTATGGAAACCAGGAACAACGAAGTTACCACAAATACCCAGACCCAACACGCACCCCACGAGTACGAGTATAGACGCAAATAGTGTGCGAGCGAGAAGTAAATAGATGCGCCGCCATTTCTGATCCCATTCTTTATCCGCACAGGTTGTATGTGACCTTGTCTCAATTTATTTAATTAATTTATTATAGATGAACCCTACAACACGGTGGTCCATTTCCGCTGGACTCGCGTTATCTGGTTGGCGAGATCGGCCGGGAAGCCTGGTTAAATCAGATTAATTAAGTACTCACCCAGGGCTATCTCCACTGGTGAGAACCCACACTATTATCTTTGTTGATGAACAGATAGGCAAAGGTCGAAGTCATTCACTATATCATGGAATTACTTTGATAAGTACAACGATGGGATGCGATGGAGTTTTGAATGGAGAATGTTCACTCTCTTCGCGCGCCTGCGATTTTTCGAAACGTCTGTAGTTTCATTTATGGTAACGGGTAGGGCACACTAGCGACGCCAATAGATTTAAATTTTTAGCTACTAAACGGGATCTATTTCAAACAATTTCGGGGTTACAATCTCTCGGCAAACACCTATACTATTTATTTAATACTTATAGCTGTTTGGTCTGCTTTTGCACTCGAACTTTGGATTACTGCCAAAAGTGGCCGCTTTTGGTGTGAATCAATTTTTCGCGTACAAAAATGCACCCAATATTTGTGTATGGTTATTTAATATATATTATAAGTGTTTGCCGAGGAACATAACCCCAAAATTGTTTATAATAGATCCGGTTTAGTAGCTAAAAATTAAAATAGATTGGCGTCGCTATTGTGCCCTACCCGTCACCTTAAGTGTCCAAAAGGGCACCTAAAAACAGATCAGTGGCGCCACCATCAGTTATTTTTTTATTGTAACGAAATTAAGACCATAAATGAAAAAAAATAACAAGTCATTTTAAAAAAGGAATTGTGATTTTTGCCACTTTTTTAAATCTTGCTAGAGATGACTGTTAGATGAATGGGCTCTAAATAATGAAGATGTTATTTTTACTAGTGTATTTGTAAACATACAATCCCTAATGGGTCAACACTTTTAAGCGGCTTTTGTATAAGTACTAAACCATGTAATAACATTCTAACTGTTGAGCGTCTGTCAACTGTCACACAACATTAAAAACCCTTCTCGGGAATGGCAATACGGCATTAGATTCTACAAAAAACCATTTCTCTTTTCTGTAATGCCTGGGCTTTCTTGATATTAAGAAAATAAAAAAGGTCTAAATTAATTATAACTAAAAGTATTTTCTTATCATTAATTAAATTAATTAATTAATATCCTCCAACCGATTACGGCTACGGCGGCCAGTCTCAACGATCAGCCACGTACGCAGGATATTTATTTATTTTATTTAAGGAAACATACAGCTTTTTATATATTTCATTATTAAACTAAGTTATAATATATATTACATTAGCCCACAGTTTCCAAAGTTAAGTTGTACAATTCTGGTAAGACAGACACCTAATTCGGTAAAACTAAAGGTAAAACAATATAATACTAGGTAGGTATATACTTAAAAATTTTGAAACACCATGGTAAAGCCTACATTACTCGTGCATTGATCTAAGAAGACGGCGGTACTTCGCCAGCTTCTCGTGGAATATGTCTATGTGAATGAAACTCTTATTATATGCACTGGTTGTTCTCACAATAAAACTATTTTTTGCGTAATTAGTACGACAAAGAGGTATATGAAACGTATGCTTCTGTCGTGCACTGGGTCGGGGGCACTTAAATGTTATTTTGTTAAGTAAGTAAGGTGAGTCAATTAGATTGTTAATAATTTGGTACAAATTGGATTGGGATATATTATAGTGCTCAAGTGTGTGCGCAAACACAAGTGCACTCTCTATCCCCTTACCCTCATATTCCGATGGGACATTACTGTGACACGACCAGAGAGGGATTGGGCGCAGGACCAACGGCTTAACGTGCTTTCCGAGGCACGGATTTCTTATCATTAAGTTTGTCCTTGATAGGTCTGACCCGGGGAAAATGATCAAGTTAATTGTCACCGAATTTCTGCGACACAAACAGTTTTGCATAGTGCAGAAGTCGCTGTATCTAAAGACTGTATACCACAGATTGGTATGTTCAGACAGCCAACCATCAGGCTTTTTATGTGAAAGGTGGCAGACGAGCAGACGGTTCGCCTGATGGTAAGCGATTCCCGCCGCCCATGGACACCCGCGACACCAGTGGAGTCACAATTACGCTGCCAATCTTTAAACCCCCCTTTACTGTGGATTGGGATAGCCTCACTCACGCAGCGAAACAGTACAGTGCTCACTCCGGTCGAGCCGGCCCATTCATGCCGAAGCGTGGCTCTCCCACGGTCACTACACTCAGTAAAAGTTCCTCAATTGATATTGAATTGGACGTGTTTGCCACTAATAATAGTTGATGTGTGGCTGTACGTACCTACTTCTGGCAATGAAATAACAAAGCCGGTCATCCGTTTGGATAAGTGGTAGTGAATGCTGCTTCTGGTGCAAGGGCTGCAGGTTCGATCCCCGCACAGTACAAACATTTGTGTTCATGAACATGTCTGTTTGTATTGGTTTAGGAGTTTTCTACGTATTATGAGTATGTTTTGTTTCTTTTTATGATATAATTGGCAGACGAGCCGACAGATCACCTGATGGTAAGCGAATACAGCCGCCCATTGTATTTACAAAAGAAAAGTATCATATGTAGGTATATATTTGGAATTCCGCTGTTGGTTCACATATATTGATCTGACTTCGAGATAGTTAGATCACGCACCTGTGTTAAGGATATCACGTAACACAGGTGCTTGAGCTACCTATCTCGGAGTCAGATCCATATATGTGATGTAGTGATTTTTTTTTAAAGCGCCATTACTCCTTCGTGATGCGCACTGCCATGGAACGCCCTGTCTGCGTCTGATTTCCACAATTACTACAACCTCAGTTTTTTTAAAGCTAGAGTGAATAGGCTACTTTTGGGTAAGCCTCCTTCTTCGTAGGCATCTTCTCAACTCTTACCTCCTTATTACAAATCACGAACTAAGGATAGTCCCGGAATAAAACTCAGGCCATCTTCTTTTTTTTTTGTTGGTTGTTTGTTCTTTTGTAACTAATGTTGTACTCGTATGTAGTGTTGTAATGTCCAAAATAAAATTTTTTTCTTTCTCTTAACATTGCGTGTTACGGTGATAACTTTAGTTTGCCATTTATAAAAGCAATGTCATTCAATCAATCAATCAATTTATTTTGCTCGAAATGTGGTACATGATGGTGTTACAAATAGATTATCCGCACAATTCACCAGAAACTGACATGCAAAAAATTCAGATACTTACATTAAAGGCATACTTTAATATATAGTTGATATTTTCAATCTTTTGCAATTTATTCTAAAGTAAATAAACACTTAAAAATTTCATCTCGTTTTCAGGCGGGACTCGAACCCACACCTTCCACAATCCGGGTGAATGTTCTACCTATTAGACCACTGAACGCGTTAATAAGCTGACGTAATTTGGAAGTACTTGATTCGACATGAGCTGTCGATAGTCTCATCAACATTGTAGGTATATTTACAATATCCAGTGGAAATATTATTACAAATATTTGACCACCAGTTAAGATGAGACTGCTAAATCATTAGTTGATATTTTTATAGCAATCTTTTGCAATTTATTCTTAAGTAAATAACACACTTAAAAATTTCATCTCGTTTTCAGGCGGGACTCGAACTCGCACCTTCCACAATCCGGGTGAATGTTCTACCAGTTAGACCACTAAATTTGTAATAATATTTCCACTGGATATTGTAAATATACCTACAATATTGATGAGACTATCGACAGCTCATGTCGAATCAAGCACTTACAAATTTCGTCGGGTTAGTAACACATTCAGTGGTCAGTGGTCTAATTGGTAGAACATTCACCCGGATTGTGAAAGGTCTGGGTTCGAGTCCCGCCTGAACACGAGATGAAATTTTTGAGTGTGTTATATACTTAAATATACTTTAGCTTTAGTATCAACAACAACATCGTGGGTCACAACTACAATGACCGTGTATGATTGAGTGATTAGAGTTCAGTGTAAAGCCAAGAGCAAACCCATCACCAATAATATAAAAAAAAATATTTATTTATAATAATAATAATAATTCCCACAACATCTCATACATTGACCTGATTCCGTACTAAGTAGCGTAAGCACTTGTGTTACAGATATCAGACAACAGAGGAACACTAATATATACTTAAATACATATATTACACCCAGACACTGAACAAACACAAATGCTCATCGCACGAATGTTTGTCCAGGGTGGGGATCGAACCCACGACCTTAGGCATAAGAGGCAGGGTCACTACCAATTGCGCCATCCGGTCAGTTTATATAAACACCTTTAGATATTCAAAGTAAGTAGATATTCATTTACCAGTTCGCGTGACAAAATGGAATAAAGAATGAATTGCCAATAAAAATATATAGCCTACCCTGGAATGGAATACAAACTACTAGCATGGGACCACTATACTCGTAATAAAGATTAAGGGAGGTTTTTTAGTTTATCCAATAGCACCACAATTTGATTTTTATTAATTGTGTTGTATTTACAAAAAACACTACGATCACTACGGCATTATGCGCAGTGCCGCAGCAACGCTGGTATTCTGGTGGGACCTGCCTGCGGATAGCTACGCGGGTAACAAATGTCTGGAAATGCTACCACTGCCGGGTCCTGGCGGACGGGGTAGACCCAAAAAGGTGTGGCTTGACACCCTGTCCGTCCGAAGTAGAGGAGCGGCAGTAGGAAAACGGACTTCGAGTTCCGAAGCAACAACTTAGGTCGCAACCGGAACAAAACGCTCAGAACTTCGTAGTGATTTTTTTATCCGGTTTTCGAAGGACATCACTACGAAGTGTACTCAAATAAGCCATTTATCTATTTTTTTAAATAGATAAATGGCTTATTTGATTTGTCGACCATTAGGTCAATATATACCTATTGGCTTGACTGCCTCGCTTGGCGTAGCGGATTTTTTATTTGATAGAAATGGGGTGAGCCCTGCGTCTCATAGCCACTGCGACCAGTAGACGATCTATTGTGGCAGCCCCGTAACCTATTACAGCACCTCATGTAGCTCCAGTTCCAGGATAAACCCGAGAATGGAGCCGATGGGGGAGCTTTTGATCTCGTCTGCCGAGATCATGTGTGCTCCCAGGTGCCGGCTTCTGCAGCGGTGCAGCGCTATGCACTCGCCGAGGACGAGGATAATCGTTTCCTCGTCCTCGCGACAGAACCTGCAGATTTTGGTATCTGAAAAGCCCATGTTGTGCAGGTGCTTGTTTAATTTGCAGTGCCCTGTGAGGGTCCGAGTGAGTGCCCTAACATGTCCTCTACTAAGTTTTATTATTTCTACAACTCGTCTCTGATCGAACGCCTGTATCAACGCCTTAGACTGTTCTAGTCGAGGTAGTCTTTTCCAAAATTCAGTGCTTTGCTAATGCTCCCACTCTTTCAACTCGAATCTGACCATGCAGGCTGGAATGGCGTAGCGGTTAGTGGGTCGCACTATAAAGCGACGGCTGCCCAAAAGGTCCCGGGTTCGGCAAAAAATATGTACCTACTTACCTAAGTTGTAGGTAACAAATTCTTAGTACCAGCCCGGAGTCTGGAAGTTGATGGTCTTGTACCCCCGTGCCTCGGAAAGCACGTTAAGCCGTTGGTCCTGCGCCCAATCCCTCTCCCGTCATGTAACGTTGGTGTCCCATCGGAATATGAGGGTAAGGGAATAGAGAGTGCACTTGTGTTTGCGCACACACTTTATCACTATAATATATCCTGCGTACGTGGCTGATCTTTGAGACTGGCCACCATAGCCGTAATCGGTTGGAGGATTATTACCTATAAGCTCAGAATGAGTGGAAAATTCATGGTAATTGTTAAAATAGGACCACATTTAACTAGGTACTATTATGACGGTCGTGTTATGAATACCGAGCAGGTGTGTAGAACAGAATTGTGCTGTTTCTTAGCGAGGTGAGGGTATCAGAGGCCCAATCTGGGGGAAAGGGGGGTTTAAAGGTTACAACGTATTTGTGACTCTACTGGTGTCGCGGGTGTCCGCGATTGGCGGCAATCGCTTACCACCAGCTGATCCGTCTGCTCGTCTGCTCGTCTACCATCAATAATACTAATACCTCCCATTTTATTTTGTGCTAAGACTTTTCTTAGCTACCTACAAAAGGATTTGTTAACTTTATATTGTCTTAAATTCTTCACAATCAACAAAAAATATAATGGCGGCTCTAGTGGAACAAACAAGAAACCTTTGCTAAGTTTTTATAGCCAAAATAACTTTGTGTACTCCTGAAGCCTTTTCGGGCAAGTTTTACTAAACTATTAGGTGTTTTTCTACGTCAATAGCAAAAAAATACTCTACCTAGTTTTTTTATAGGCAGACGAGTAGACGGACCACCTGATGGTAAGCGATTGCCGCCGCCCATGGACGCCCGTAACACCAGTAAAGTCACAATTGTGCTGCTAACCTTTAAACCCCCGGGGTCTCCGGTACCCTCACTCACACAGCGAAGCACAGACGCTACTTCACGCCGGTTTTCTATGAGATCGTGGTAACACTCCGGTCGAGCCGGCCCATTTATGCCAAAGCGTCGTTCTCCCACAGTTGAAAATATTAGTCTAGTAATATTATATTATTCTTATTTTGTATCTCTCTTGCGGCCAGTCATTTTGGAAGACGTACGTGGGGAAACAGATCCATCACGAAAGGGCCCCTATGAGACACAATAATGAAAGTAGGGATGTGTAGAGCAGATCTTATATCTGTCTGCACTATTGAAGAGATACAGCCTAAGACAACACCCGCCAAGTACAAGATAAGAAGGGAACTATGCCAGGTCTATGATTAGGATCTTTCTGGATTGGATTCGGGGATATTTCTCGTTGTCTGCCACATAAAATGTCTCATCTTTATAATCTTGACAGATGGTGACTCACCTTCTATGAATGGGTGCCCCAAAATCATTCATCATATTAGGCGGCAAGGCGGCAACATAGGTGCGGTCTAAGCTAAGGGTGTAGAGAGGTGTGCATCGATTTCCGGATTGAGATAATTCTTTCTATACACACACACACACATAGACACACACACGAACACACACACACACACACACACACACACACACACACACACACGCACACACACACACACACACACACATAGACACACACACACTCACACAAACACACACACGCATAGATTTATGTCAGTGTTTGGAATAGTATCAAAATTTCCTATAATCAAATTCTTCATTCTCATTCTTTTTCAATTGTTTTTAAACAACCAAAATTGCTGTAAAAGTTGTTGTTATTTCAGTCAGTACATTCTTACAAAATAATTTTGGAAACGGCTATAGAAGAGCGGTTTCTCCTAACACAAGCAACGCCATTGCTTAAAAGGAGACTCCAAACCTTGTGTAAAAATATTGTAAAAAAGTGAATAAATATTTTTGTATTTTTTGTATTTGTATTTTGTTCAGCCGTTCATCGCTATTGCGCAGGTTGAGCACTTCACCCTTTAGCTTTTGCGCTCTAATCTAGCTGGCCAACAAAGAAGAGCCAGAGTTGGGGAGAGATGAATTTCCCCCGGGGGTCTCGAGTCCGTGGTTTCGCCACACAGTACCAACTTACGCGAATCCCTTACTTGTTTTTATTTTAACTTTCGTAACCTTAAAAATATACAATCCATATTAAAAAGCATACATTTTCTTCTAAATTACTGACATTAAATCGACAGCCACCAACGAAGCGGAGACTAATTGCACTGATGAGTATTTTTTTCCGTTTATTTGGGACAAAAACAATTTAACAATCAAACAATTTAATAAATAATAAATAAATAAATAATAAATATTTCACAACATCACATACATTGATCTGACTCCGAGTTAGGTAGCTCAAGCACCTGTGTTACGGATATCAGAATCAACAGTGGGATTACAAATATATACATATAATACTTTTCTTTTGTAAATACATACTTATAATACATACAAACACCCAGACCAATACAAACAGACATGTTCATGCACACAAATGTTTGTACTGTGCGGGGATCGAACCCGCAACCCTTGTATCAGAGGCAGCGAATTTAACTGTTTATAAATATTGCTTATTGTAAGACCAACAACATTGTCCACATATTTTAGTGAGAAATACTCAGTGCATTTTGTAATATATGTAGGTATTAGTTCACTACAAAAAATATTATTTCAGTTATATTCACGCATATTAATTTAATACCCTTTAAATTTATTAAAATTTATCATCATTTCAGCCAATAGACGTCCACTGCTGGACATAGGCCTCCCCCAATGTTCTCCACACAGATCGGTCCTGTGCCGCCCGCATCTAATGGATTCCCGCGATCTTCACCAGATCATCGGTCCACCTTGTCACCGCCTGCCACGGCTGCGACTAACATAGGGGGGGATTTATTTATTAATTATTACACAATACTTACTTATGGAAAAACATTAGTTTTTTGAATATGATAAATAACAAACAAATAAATAACACCCGTATGCATTTATAAAGACGACACGTATGTATGTGCAGCCACACGTGGAGGCATATAACCTGGTATGTGGCTAGCCGTACACTATTATGTTTCACAGCTTCATTCTTAGCGATTTTGGGTTAACATAGTGTAGTAGCGCCCCCAAGCGTCAGCCTTGCACGGATTTTAAAAGTTTTTTTTTTTTTTTTTTTTTTACCGGTAACTCTAAAATGACAGATTAAGTACATCACTAGCCATCCCTACCTAACCTACCTCAGACCGGCGGTTGCCCGCTGCGAGTCATTCTGCGTTTCCGTGCTCAAGCCTTCGCACGTAACTTCGGAACTCAAAATAAATATCTATTTCATCTAATTCTGCTTTAAACATGGGTAACAAACGGAAGAATGATAGTGAAGAAGAAATCCTGCGAAAAATTCAAAAGTTGGAGAAAAAATTATGCAAGAAAGTACGACGAAGAATTAACGAGTTGTCTGAAGACGATACTGCAAGTAAGTAAAGCGATAAATTTGCTTTAATCGGTTCAATAGTGATACGTGATGCTAATTTTGGGCTCCCACTGTCACAAATATTGTTCCGTGTGGCCATAAAACGATACGTGCTGCTATTTTTGGGGCTACCACTGTCGTAATATATATTTTATCAATGTGATACGTGCTGCTATCTACTGAGCTACCACTGTCACGAGTATTGAGCATAAATGGCTTTTATCAGGCAAAATATGTCTATAAAGTAACTGTAAACTTTTTAGCCACGTGTGTAATTTGACAAAATGTTTTTGCAGATGAGGGTATTCATGAAGAACCCGAGGCTAATAAAGATGATACAGCGTATCAAGAACTGCCAGAATCTATTTTCCTGTCGGAATCGCCTCAACAGGCCTCACCACATCCAAACTCGCCACATCCTGCATCGCCGAGCCCTATCTCACAGGAAGAACCCTGTTTGATCCCAGAATCTCCTTCTAAAACGGCACAGGGCCTTGAGACGTCAACAGACCCCCAGGACCCTACTAATCCGGTAGAATCAGAGGGCCCCGGTGAAATTGAACTCGACGAGGAGATTCTGCAGCTTTTAGGCGATGCTCCTAAAACTGAAAACCCATTGGGGCCACCTATTCATAAAGATGTGGCAAACAGATGGCAAGAGATTCTGACCAAAGGGCTCCTCAAAGAGGTGAAGGATCAAATTATGCAACAATATTCGGTCCCAAGTAATTGCGACCTCTTAACGGCCCCTACGTTAAATCCAGAAGTAAAAGCTGCAATTCGAGATGTAATGCTCAAACGTGATTCGTCACTCATGTACCAGCAAAAACAGCTTGGGGTTGCCTTGTCAGCACTAGGAACTGCTTTAAATTCGATACTTTCTAATGAAGGATCGAAGCAAAAGATTTTGAAGCCAATAAGCGACGCATGTCGTATCTTATGTGACTTACACTTTAACGAGACAAAAACCCGTAGACACTTTGTTTTAACTTCTATAAATACCGAGCTAAAGGACTCTTTAGTAAATACAGTAAGAGATAATCAACTTTTTGGCGACAACGTTACGGAAAAAATTAAAACTGCAAAAACCATTCAGAGATCAGGAGAAGCATTAAAAAATGTACAAAAATCAACATTCCACAAAAATAATTTCGCGAATAAACCCAATAATACCCCCAAGAATCGTTTAAACTTCAAACCGCAGCATCGAAAGACCGACAAGCCGACCACGGATGCTGCGAGAGGACGGTCGACGCAGCGCCCGCCACGCCCAGGCCCCAGCAACGCGCCGTACAAGCCGCCACACCGCCCGCGCTCTCCACCGAAGAGGAATCACCGCTCATAGATCATCAGGTATCGTACGCCGGCAGGCTTCAATTTTTTGTACATAAATGGGCAGAGATTACAAGTGACTCTACCATTTTACAATGGATAAAAGGGTACAAAATACCCTTTGTATCCACTCCCAGCAACATAAACTGTTCTAAAGTTTATCCTCGTTCTGACCAAGAACGAAAGGACTTTGACGAGGCAATCAACACCTTGCTAAATCATAATGCTATATCTCTGTGTAGTCCTACTAAAGGTCAATTTATTTCGAGTGTGTTTTTAGTACAGAAACCAAATGGTAGCAAACGATTTATTCTAAACCTAAAAAACTTAAACAAGTTTATTAAAACTCAGCATTTTAAAATGGAAGATTACCGTACCGCTTCGAAACTTATAACCAGAGGTTGTTACATGGGCTCAATAGATTTAAAAGACGCATATTTCTTTATTCCTATTCACAAGTCACACAGAAAGTATCTCCGATTTGTTTATAATGATATTATGTACGAATTTAATTGTCTACCATTCGGGTTATGTACTGCCCCATATGTTTATACAAAACTAATGAAACCAGTCCTCGAATTCCTGAGATCACGTGGTCTAATGTCCGTAAATTACTTGGATGATATCTTATGTATCGGCAAGGACTACCATGAATGTAAAAATAACGTACAATATACAAAAACTCTTTTGGAGAATTTAGGTTTTATGTTAAATTTAGAAAAAAGCTGCTTACATCCAAAAACATGTTCTAAGTTCTTAGGATTTGTTTTTGATTCTAAAAATATGGTTTTGACTTTACCTGAGGATAAAAGGATAAAAATAAAACAAAACATCCTTGCCTTTATCAAGACTCAAAGATGTAAATTACGTGAATTCGCAAGGTTTATTGGTCTCCTTATATCATCTTGTCCTTCTATTCAGTATTCATGGCTCTACACAAAAAATTTCGAACACCATAAATATATTTGTTTACTCAAAAATCCTAGTTATGAACAATATATAAATATTCCACATTCGTTAAAAGAAGATATGCAATGGTGG
The DNA here is from genome assembly GCA_019059595.1 of Marasmia exigua. Classification (NCBI taxonomy): domain Eukaryota; kingdom Metazoa; phylum Arthropoda; class Insecta; order Lepidoptera; family Crambidae; genus Marasmia; species Marasmia exigua. The sequence goes on from CM032481.1 coordinate 19,216,427, forward strand.
TTTGATCATATTGAACACGGTTATTCCCCTCTTACAATTAGTCAATATGCCCTTAGAAATTTTTTCTGATGCCTCAACCACCGGTTGGGGCGCCTACTGTAATGAACAAGAGAGTTATGGATATTGGAAAGAAGATGAAAAATTGTTACATATTAATGAACTAGAATTAAAATCAGCTTTTCTCGCACTAAAATGCTTCGCTAAGGGATTATATAACTGCAAGATTTTACTGCGTATAGATAATGTAACTGCTATATCTTGTATTAATCGTATGGGCAGTGTACAATATAGACATCTGAATTGCTTATCAAGAGAAATATGGAAATGGTGTGAAATGCGTAAAATTTTTGTTTTTGCGTCATATATAAACACAAAAGACAACTGTGACGCGGATGCCCTATCAAGAAAAAAGTTTCAAGATACAGAGTGGCAGTTGAGTGATTGTGCATTTGATATAATTGTCAGTAAGTTTGGCGTTCCTGAGATCGATCTGTTTGCTAGCCGATGCAATGCTAAATGTCCAGTATATATTACTTGGAAAACAGATCCAGACGCGTTAACATCGGATGCTTTTACCATTTCTTGGACAGAAAAAGTATTTTACGCCTTTCCACCTTTCTCCCTAATTACAAAAATGATGCAAAAGATTATAAATGATAAGGCAGAAGGCATTGTAGTAGTACCATACTGGCCAACACAGCCATGGTTTCCCATGTTTCAAAAACTAACTGTATCCGAAATAGTTTTGTTTGAACCACACATTAATTTATTGCAATCTCCTTTCAGGACGATTCACAGCTTACACAAAACGCTACGCCTAGCTGCCGCGAAGTTGTCAGGCAAGCTCTACTAAAGAGGTTCATATCTCCAAGATCAGTGGAGATTATGCTGGCGTCCTTATCGGATAATACATATAAGCAATATGATGGGTGTATCAAATCTTGGCTAAATTATTGTGAACGTTATAACTATGATTATATGAATACATCTATTCCTGTTATTATTCATTTCCTGACGGGTATATTTGATAAGGGAGCTAAATATGGCACTTTAAATTGTTATAAATCTGCCTTGTCATTATTATTGGGCAATGTAATTAATGATGATCGTCTAAAACGCTTCATGAAAGGGGTTTTTAGATTAAGACCCACAAAACCAAAATACAATGTTACTTGGGATCCAAACTTAGTGTTAAATTATTTAGCTCAAAAATGGCCTAACGTAGGTCTCGATCTAGAAACCCTTTCCAAGAAAACTTCAACTTTGTTGGCTTTGGTTAGTGCTCACCGCGTGCAAACACTATCTCTCATAAAACTGAACAACATCACTCATCAATCGACTGAAATTACTATTAAAATACCAGACTTAATAAAAACTTCAAGACCTAACTCTTATCAACCCTTTTTGAGATTACCTTTTTATAATGACAGACCTGAAATTTGCCCTGCCAGGTGTCTACTTGAGTATATAAATAAAACTCAAACACTCCGAAATAATAACGATTTTTTATTTATCAGTTACAAACGCCCTCACTCAAGAATCACTTCACAAACCCTAAGTAATTGGATCAAAAACACACTTCACTGCAGCGGTATTAACACTGAAATATTTAGTGCACATAGCACTCGTCATGCAGCCACATCCACAGCCAACAAATTCGGAGTCGGCATTGACGTAATTCGCAAGACCGCAGGTTGGAGTAATTCTTCTTCGGTCTTTGCAAAGTTTTATAATAAGGATATAATTCCTGAAGCTGATCAGTTTGCCAGATCCATACTGGACACATGTAATCGTTGATTGACTGCACCGTACCTGAAAGAATAAAACAATTGTTAATTATTGTGGGTACTTAAATATTTAAAATATGTGTGTAAACTTGTAAGTATTGTGATTAAACTTACCTGTTGTTGTTTCATATGTTTGTTTTTATTTTCTCTGAACATCCTACACTATGTTAACCCAAAATCGCTAAGAATGAAGCTGTGAAACATAATTGAAGATCAAACGAACTTTCAAGTGAAGTTCGATCATAATTATGTGAACAGCTTCATTCGATGCGATTTATATACACCCACCCAGGAACTATCATTAAAACATGATTTTTTATATGCTTTTACCCGCCCTGAAAAACAAAACACGAAACAACTAGCTATAAACGAAATGACTCGCAGCGGGCAACCGCCGGTCTGAGGTAGGTTAGGTAGGGATGGCTAGTGATGTACTTAATCTGTCATTTTAGAGTTACCGGTAAAAAAAAAAAAAAAAAAAAAAAACTTTTAAAATCCGTGCAAGGCTGACGCTTGGGGGCGCTACTACACTATGTTAACCCAAAATCGCATCGAATGAAGCTGTTCACATAATTATGATCGAACTTCACTTGAAAGTTCGTTTGATCTTCAAATATTAGTAATGCGTAGATACTCCTTATATTACGTATTATCGGGTGTTAAAAAAAACAAAACTTCATTTTTAAACTTTTTGGACGTTACATTAAATATATCTATCTATTAAACTAAACTTACTAATATAGGTTTCAAGCAATCTGTCAAAGGGCGTTCTACTCCCTGCTTTAGTACGGCGTTTAGTGAGTGTTGTTGTTGACCAACTCTCACCCATCCCTACGCACTTATTATTATTATTTGTACTTTGCTCTGCCGTCGCCCGGGAATTGTCTGCTCTCACTGAATAGTTACTTTTAGACTATATCCGCAGTGACTTGACTTGTGGGTCGCTCTTTGAAGCGGCGGTCTCGAAGGCGAGTACCCGAGTTTTGGTAGTCTAAAAGTTGCGAAAGTCAGACATAAGTCGCTTCATAGTAATTACCAAATATGTTAAAAATTGGTAAATGGTATACAAACGTACTTTTGAATACAATAGAAGCTGATACTCTCGCTGAAATAATAATTAAAGATCAGACATATAAATTATATCTCAGCCAAACCGCAAACAAAATTGCGGGTTATATAAACGGTTTGATTACACTGTAGACCAATTTTATTAAAGCTCTTTCACGTACAGAAACAGTTTCAAATCCAGTGTTAGTCAAACACAGCACGAGAATGTTCGTTGAGTGCAGGTAAAAGTTAAAAGTTACTCGCAACTAGTTAGCAATTAAAACGGTTGTTGAGGTCTGTACAGCTTATTATTTGGCGGTTGCCACGAGTATACCAGAGTTAGCATGATTTGAATGTTTTAGATTGCAAACTTTTATTTTTATATGAGAGGTGGCAGACGAGCAGACGGATCACCTGATGGTAATCAATTCCGCCGCCCATGGACACCCGCAACACCAGTGGAGTCACAAGTGCGCTGCCAACCTTTTCCCCTTCCCCCATTAGGCCTCCGGTAACCTCACTCACACGGCGAAACACGGCGCAGGCGCTGCTTCACGCCGGTCTTCTGTGAGGCAGTGGTATCACTCCGGTCGAGCCGGTCTATTCATGCCTAAGCGTGGCTCTCCCACATTTGACACATTACACAACGCACTTCAAAGCATAGAACTAGAAGTCAACGGAATGTGCCATTTCCGGAAAAAGGTCACAGAGTGCGAAAGAAATCAAACCACGCCCTGACGCAGATTCTATAACGCTAAAAAAAAAATTTTTCTGCAAAAAAAATCCGCCTTCAATAACCACGATCTAAAAAGTGTAAAATAATATTTTAACACATTATACGATGAATCGTATAATGTAATTTGAAAATTACATTTTGTAACAGTATACTCGAGATGGGGGCCACTTTCATACTTCCTCTAATTTACTCATTCCTTGTCAGTTCTCGTCACTCCACACATCCATCTTAACATTCTCATCTATGTCGCATGCAATCGTCTTTCGACCAGCATTCTGATCCATACAGGGCAACAGGTCTAATGACAGATTTGTAAGTGCTGTCTGCCTATGCCAATAAAGTTTTTTTAAATTTTGTTTTTTTTATACATTTAATGAATAATTATTTAGGCACCCTCGTTCTTATCTGAGCTGTTCCATACATTGGTTACATAATACTGGACAAAACATTTTCCCTTCGTTATTTTCCCAGCCAAGACCCTTGAACGCGTAGCATCAGGGGCTCCCAGCATACATTAATGTTCAATACAATTTGTTCCCAATTTGTATATTTATGCTTTCTGGGAGCCATCCATATGCATGATGAGGAAAATTCGATTCCCAGTCCTGAGCAATCAGTGGTGCGGGAACCCTTAGTAAGATGGGGGAGGTCAATGGCATTTCTTTTTACATGGTAAATACACCATTATTTATTTAACGGTTTAATGCCGAAGCCTTCATAATAATATCCTCCAACCGATTACGGCCACGACGGCCAATCTCAACGATCAGCCACGTCTTCATCAGCCCATTTAAGTCCCCACTGCTGGGGCACGGGCCTCCCTCAATCACATGAGGGGTAATTGCCATACTCACCACGCTTGGCAGACGGGTTGGCGAGGGTTTTGATATAAATGCAGAGTTTTCCTTCTCTGCATCATCAGCCACGTACGCAGAATATATTATAGTGCTCAAGTGTGTGCGCAAACACAAGTGCACTCTTTATTCCCTTACCCTTATATTCCGATGGGACACTACTGCGACACGACCGGAGAGGGATCGGGCGCAGGAATGATAGATTAACATGCGTTCCGAGGCATGTGGGTACAAGACCGCCCAATTCCAGACTCCGGGCTGCCACTAATAAATACAATACAATACAATATCTTTATTTGCAAAAAACATGGTAAGTATACAGACTGATGTTGGCTTTAAAAAATATATCACTTGCTTGCACTTTATATGCTAAGCAATATGTATATTACATACAAATATATTATGAGTAAGTTATGACACAAAGTATATTATTATATATAAAAATTTCTTACCGAAAACTTAAGTACACATTTTTGGCCCGACCCGGTCATCAAACCCGGGACCTCTTGCGCAGCCGTCGCTTTACAGTGCGACCCAATAACCACTGCGCAACCGAGGCAGTGGTTAGTGGGTCGCGCTTTAAAGCGACGCCTTAATATATCATGAGCAAGCTCTTCAGCAAGTTCGATCAAGAATATAAGTTATTAAATACTTTTGGATTTTTCAAATCTACGTGCATATTTTTTACCATTAGCTCGGCTGTGATGGAAAACATTAGGAAATCTACACGTCTCGGATAGTTGTTCAAAATTGTGGATACCTACAATTATTTGAGATAATGATTCTGAATCCTGAAGGTTGGGAAGGTCAGACGGCAGTCGCCTCATTGTAATAATTACCATACTCCCCAAATCCTGAATCACAGCTGAGATGAGTGAAACCGACAACGATATCTGGGGGTATATAATACGACCGACATCCTGGGGCCTAAGCGAGAATCGGATGTTGCGACAGATTCTAAATCTAAAATTCTAAATTCGAAATCTAAATTCTCACAACATCTCATACGTTGACCTGATTCCATACTAAGTAGCTTAAGCACTTGTGTTACAGATATCAGACAACAGAGGAACACAAATATATACTTAAATACATATTTACACCCAGACACAAGTGTTCATCGCACGAACAAACACAAGTGTTCATCGCACGAATGTTTGTCCAGGGTGGGGATCGAACCCACGACCTTTGGCGTAAGAGGCAGGGTCACTACCAATTGCGCCATCAAGTCAAGATTCGAAGTTATTTCTCATTCACACTGTGTTTCTCCTTTGTTTGGATGCAACAGGTATATTCTCGTTCGTTACGGGACGTCTTCGAGCTAAGGTCCCTGGCACGGAATATGAGCAATCGCCCGTCCATATCCGTCGCGAACAGAATTCAGTCATCAACATAATAATTAGCAATCAGTGCCGAGCCGATCGTAATATTCGTCACGTCTGCAGTACATACATAAATTGGGTAGTCAATCGATTGTATCTACCAGAACTGTAATTCGTCTTATATAGTTTTTAGTCCATACAGAGGCGGCTCTTGCCCATGTTGCGGCCGGGTGCAATATATGGCGCCCTCTTGTATCAAAATGCGCGCACAAAATGAAATAGTTTTTGTGCTTAAATCACGTAGCAAGTTGAGCAATACGCACTCACCACGTTTATACAAGTTTTTTCATTTAGGGTGTTAAGCCAACGGCCATGTATTTAATTTATTTTTTATTTTATAATAAAGGAATAACAAATAGCCAACATAACAATATAACTAAATAAGATTAAGGAACTAAAATAGATTGGGCCAAAAACAGTTATTCACAATAAACCAATTTTTAAACAGAAAAAACAACGTCGGCATAGGTATGTACCCCAACATATATTATGTTAAGTCAAACCACTTTTGACTTCAAAAATAAGTGTATAATAATAGAATACGTATCTAATGATACAAAATAGGAGATATATTCAAATATTTGAGAAGATACAATACACATAAGATAATACTTACACGTACATACATAATGTATATTATCATCATATGATAGAATATTATAAACGTAACTTTAAAACCATTCATGGGACTTCTTTAATTTATTTCAAGAAAGTTTTTTTGTTGTCCATGAATGTATATAGTGTTTTTTTTTTCATGAGGAAGGGAGGCGAACGAGCAAGCAAGTAATAGACATCAGTCACACCAGAGGGAGTGTAGATGCGTTGCCGGCCATTTAGGACGGTATAGGCTCGTTTCGTGCCGTGTGGTCCCCGGCAGAGTAGAATAGGCCACTCTCACTCTTACCGAGGTGTCGTAAAAGGCGACTAAGGTAAAGCTGCTGGCATGATCATCAGCACTCAGAGAAGGAAAACTCTGCAATTATATCTAAACCCTCGCCAACCCGTCTGCCAAGCGTGGTGAGTATGGCAATTACCCCTTATGTGATTGAGGGAGGCTCGTGCCCCAGCACTGGGGACATAAATGGGCTGATGATGAATGAGGCTCGTTTCTTGAAGATCGCAATGTCGTACCGGTTTGGAAATACCGCTGCGGGAAGTTGATTTCACAATTTGATTTACAGTGGAGGCTCTTGTCGCAAGCGGCTCTCGGCGCCTCCTAACACCCGGCGTCCGGGTGCACCCCACCCACTGCAATATAGGTAAAGACACCCCTGGGTCCATAATTTTAAGTTTGTGTGATTTTAGGTATTGTAGGTGTTGCCCCACGATGATTCCTCTCCCCACGGCCCTGACCACTTGCACAATAGTGATGACAGCCTGAGGTCAGGTCAGAAGACAATTAGATATTCGGTTTTGCCAGTACATCCTGGTCATATTGGCTTTATTGAGCGATGGTAGCTCATTGGGGTCGTGGTTTGAATCCAAGCATGTACCTCTGGATTTTTCTGGACGGTAAGGGAAAAAATCGTAAGGAAACTTTGGATAGTTTCTGAAACGTGAAACCTGTTAAAGGGTTGCGAATGTCAGACGGCTGTCGTTTCATTGTAATTACCAGGTCCTGAATCATGGTCCCAGCGTACCCTGGGCTCCAGGGCGAAAGCTTTGGACGCAATCGGGAATTACACGCTAAGATGTGGATAAAGATCCTGGTTTTATTGGTATTCCCTTACCAGTAAGTATGTAAGTATATAACAACTTGCTCCATTGGTTGGCCTTTTTTTCTTTTTTTTTTGGTTTCCCGGGAGAAATGCATTACGCAGACCCTGCCGCAGGGGGGCGACAGGGTACTGTGGGGCTCACCCCCCGGGCCGCTTCTTCTAACAAGAGGCGACCTGAGGGCATACCCACTAAAACTCTCGGGGCTCAACCACCCGTGGGTATGGAATGGAGTCACGGGAACTGCACGAGGCTATTCCCCGCAACCCCACTCCCCCACAGGCCCCTACACGGGGTGTGCGGCCACGCCCCTCCTCAGGCTGGGAAGAGGGGTCCATTGGTTGGCCTGTGCCAATCGCTACAGCAGATTAATAATATACTCTATGCGCTCCAGTTACCTCAACTATAAGCATAGTAGTCAGTTTTTTATACGATAGGTGGCAGACGAGCAGACGGATCACCTGATGGTAAGCGATTGCCGCCGCCCATGGACACCCGCGACACAAGTCCGGTACCAACCTTTAATCCCCCATTTCCCTCGGATTGGGGCTCCGGTACCCTCACTCACGTAATGAAACACAGAAAAGTTCTGCTTCGCGCCGGTTTTCTGAGGCCGTGGTATCACTCCGGTTGAACCGGCTCATTCATGCCGAAGCATGGCTCTTCCACGGTAAAATTCAAATTCAAAAATTGGTTTACTGTGTTTTAATGCGGTAGAAGAAATGGAAGCTGGAGACCTTATTTAAAGAACTTACACAACTTTTGTGTTCCTTTGAACTTTTGGGTCCCCGTGAATATCATTTATAAATCATTTCACCTGTAGGCAATAGCCTGTCGGCGGCCTCGTTTGATAAATGGCTTCTGGACCATCTAGTGATGTGACTCAAATCATGGCCACTCTGCTAATTGCCAGACGGTGTAGTATTTATTTAAGGTGACAGGTAGGGCACACTAGCGACGCCAATTGATTTTAATTGTTAGCTACCAAAACAAATATATTTTAAATAATTACGTGACTTCCGTCTCTCGGCAAACACTTATACTATTTATTTGATAACCATGCCTAAATGTTGGGTCTGTTTTTGTACTAAAAAAATGATTCACGCCAAAACTGCAAAATTCGATTGCAAAACCAGATCAAATAGCTAACTATAACTATAAAATAAGTAGTATAGGTGTTTACCCAGAGACTGAAGCCCCCAAGTTGTTTAAAATAGATCTGATTTAGTAGCTAACAATTAAAATCAATTGGCGTCGCTAGTGGGGATACCCTTCACTTTAATTCATAAATTATCCATAAAATATCGCTATGACAAGTGACCGAACTAACTGTCCATTGCACTTTAGCAAATGTATAATTTTGTGTTAGCTATGCCCATTTCATAACGCCTTCGTCCGTAGTGGTCGAAAAGCCTTGTTCGAAATCCAGCGTCCAGTCTTCGAGCCACGGGGCTCGATAGTTAGACGGTGTTACCAGCTTTCCCGGCTCCGTATTCAGCGGAGTTGGGTTTCGCGGCGGCTTCGCTTTGAAGCCTGCGGGTTTTATTTCCTCAACCCACTCTGCATTACAGCCAGCAATGTATGGGTGGGGAAGGGTACCCGCAGTCCGTCTCTCGGTGGTGTTTGCACTACAGCCAGCAGTGTGGGTGCCATTCGGGCGGCGGTGTTTGGTGGGCCGTGGGAGAGGCCCTGGGTCCGTTGGACCGGAGTGTGGCGAGAGGCCGTACTGGCGAGCCTCTTTCACCCTGAGCGGGTTCGCGGTGACTTAAAAATGTTTGTCCTATAGCCCGCGTTCCCGCTCTGAGAGTTTCTCCCGGGCGAGGGATGGAAACTGTCGGAGAGAGTTTAGTGGATATGCTCCTAGGAGCACCCCAGGGGAGAGCCCCACACCGGCCGAATCCCAGCGACCGGGTGTGGATAAGTCGGCGCCGACAACCGGCGCCGACGTCGTTTCTTCTGAGCCAGCGGCATTCTCTCTGCGTTACCAAATAAAAAAGGCCGGAAGCTAGTCTGCCTATTTTAGCATTAAAAAAAAATGTGACACCGACTGCCACTCGTCTTTACTATAACAGTTACATCCCTTAAAAGTACTGACCATTTTGAACAACTTCACTGTCGTATATCATTCTTTATTACTGAATGAATTACTTTCTATAACAGTTACATCCCTTAAAAGTACTGACCATTTTGAACAACTTCACTGTCGTATATCATTCTTTATTACTGAATGAATTACTTTACCGTCTGTGAGTCTAAGCGTTTAATGTAGTATTTTATAGTTAGAATGATCGGCACCTCTTTTTTGTGACAAAGTGATTTTGCAAATGTCAATAAAAGGAGACGGAATAAATCTTGCCAAGGTCTGTTTTTCCGGACCACTACAATCTGTACATCTTTAAGGCAAGAGTGAACATGCATCTTCTAAGCAAACGTATTACATCCTAGACCTCATCGTCACTTCCCATCAGGTGAGATTGTGGTCAAGCGCCTACAGCTCGTAATAAACACACAACAAATTAGCGATCTCTCTGATTTCGCGGATGTTTATGGACGGAGTTGATTACTTTCCATCAGGTGACTCGCTTTTTTAACCTTTGTCGCCTCTAGCATAAAATATATTCTATGAAAAGCTGCCGGCAATTTGAGTTTTAATCTTTCTAAGTTTGAGTTGTAATCGATAAAGCGTGTTAAACGTAACATCCTACATATTCACCTAGTTATTTAAAATGTAAAGCCAGCCCATTATTTTATATTCAATTTTCAAAGTATTACTATAAACATTAGGAAAATCTTGAATTTTAAATGAAATTTTTATTTTTTAATTATAGCGGACACACGAGCAGACGGCACACCTGATGGAAAGTGATCACCACCGCCCATGGACATCTGCAACACCTGAGGTATCACAGATGCGTTGCCGGCTCTTAAGAAAGGAATAAACCCTTTTCTTGAAGGTCAACAGGTCGTATCAACAGCAAATTTTTGTCAGTTTGCTTATCGTTTTGATTTAATATACCATAAAGTCGGCAGAATGAATAAAATAATATCATCATCATCATCGTCAGCCCATTTAAGTCCCCACTGCTGGGGCACGGGCCTCCCTCAATCACATGAGGGGTAATTGCCATACTCACCACGCTTGGCAGACGGGTTGGCGAGGGTTTTGATATAAACGCAGAGTTTTCCTTCTCTTAGTGCTGATGATCATGCCAGCAGCTTTACCTTAGTCGCCTTTTACGACACCTCGGTAAGAATGAGGGTGGCCTATTCTACTCTGCCGGGGACCACACGGCACATAAAATAATATGGCCTATGTAAAATTAATTTTCAAAAACATATAATATAAAATTAGCTAATTTTAATTTATTTTACGCCAGCTAGGTTTTATTGAAGAGTTTGTAAGAAATGTAAGCTGTCTCCTTTATGTAAAGACTGTGTTTACGAGTATATGATGGAAGAGTAAAGTCGATAGACCCACAATCCTAGCGCATGATTTCCAGTTGCATCTAAAGATATTTTGTCTTGCCCAAAGAACGTTTTGTTCGTTTGAGAAATCCTCAGTATCAGCCCTGAATGTGAAAGTTGGCAAATAACACACTTAAAAAAATCATTTCGTGTTCAGGCGGGACTCGAACCCACATCTTCCACAATCCGGTTGGCTGTTCTACCAATTACACCAATGAACGCGTTATTTAGCCAACAAAATTAAGTGCATGACTCTACATGAGCTGTCGATAGTCTCATCAATATTGTAGGTATACTTACAGTAACTAAATCAATAGTTGATATTTTACAGTAGTATTTTGCAATTTATTCTGAAATAACACACACCTGTGATTTCGTCGGCTTAGTACTTGATGGGTCAAGTGTTCTAATTGGTAGAAAAGCCGAGTTGGGTTCGGTTGAGTGGGGTTCGAGTCCCGCCTGAACACGAGATGAATTTTTTAAGTATGTTATTTACGTAAGGTAAAGGGTATTCTCACTAGCGACACCAATCGATTTTAATCGTTAGCAACTAAACCGGATATCTTTTTAACAATTTCAAGGCTACGATCTCTCGGAAAACACTTATACTATTTATTTAACACTTATACTTAACTTTTGAGTCTGATTTTGCACTCGAAATTCGGATTAACGCCATAAGTGGCCATTTTTGGCGGTAATTCAAATTTCGCAGACCCAAAAGTTAAGAACAAGTATTAAATAAATAGTATAAATGTTTTCCGAGAGTTCGTAGCCTCGAAATTGTTAAAAAGATATCCGGTTTAATTGCTAACATTTTAAATCAATTGGCGTCGCTAGTGACCCTACCCGTCACCTTAAGAATACATTGCAAAATATTGCTCTAAAAAGCCGATCTACACGTATTGTACGGGCAAGCGCGTACACATTGTCGCGTCAGCATTTTACTTCATACTGCGCTAATTAGCCAGTGTGACTTCCGTAATCAATCGTGTTGTTCGCGTACTCATTATCATTCTATCATTTAGACTTTAGACTTCTTTTATCAATACATTCTATCAGTTCTATCAGAGACTTTCATTCCAATCTTCTATCATATATCATATAAAGGTGTGCGAACCGTACACGTATCGATTGTTTCTCTTGGTGGATTTTTCGGACGTTACTTTGAGTTGGCGTCGGCTTGATTCCCCTCCCTACCCTGGACAGAGACAAGCAAGCTATCCACGGTTCTTTTAATGAATGCCTTTGTGTACAGATCACTTTCACAATTGGGTTTTCCGACACAAAACTTACGTAACTTACCTATGTAAAGGTTTATTCTAACCATAGACTATTATTGTATATTCTAACTGTCAGGACAAGGCATTGATTATTTTTGTCACGTTAAGTTTAAGTGGTAAAAGTCGCATGAGATCCAATGGCAGACTTCGCCCAGTGAGAGGTTGTTAGGTATACAAATAATTATATTGTGATCAATATACGGCTAAATGCAAAAAGATTATTATTTGATAATATCTCCTTGATCAATGCCCTTCGAATCCCACTTCTGATAAAGGCCCAGAACCTCTCTCAGTGGATCATTAGTGGCATTGCATCATTTTCAGGTGAAATCTTCATAGTTAGCGTGAGGTAGCGGGCAAGGAGATATTATTAAACAACAATCTTATTGCATTTGACCGTATATTAATCACAATGACAGTTATTTGAATAACAAGCGATTTCCTAATTAAAAACTAAGTGTCCAACCCATGGAAATAGAAAAGCGCTCTTTAAAAGGAATATGCTATTTTCGGAAAAAAACGTCACAGAGTGTGAAAGAGATCCAACCGGCCCTGACGCATGTTCTATACGGGTGCGGTAGAGAAAGAACGTCGGCCAGCACGTCACTCCAGTACTAACGGCTTCGCGCGGTTTTTCAAGTATGGCTTTTTATGAAAAGGCACAGTCTGTTTAGGGTGCATTGTCTATCCAACCTTTATTAACCGCATTGCCGCCATATTGTGACAGATGACAGCTAACTTTGTCGAGCGCCATTGTAGGTGTTAACATTCAGGCCAGTACCAAAGAGGTTATAATCACTATGTAGAAATTATCCGATGCCGGCATGTTTATTTTTATTGTATGAAATGAATGAATATTTATTTACAAAGATTCTGTTTATTTTCGAGTGAGCAATCCGAAAATGATTTCTCCTCCACATTTTCGCTTTCGCTAACGAAATTAGGTTGATAAACGTACATATTGTTTGCCGCGCCTACCTTTTATTAAGATAAATTTAACTCTTATCTGCTCGCCCCAGTCGTTGCGAACTAAACTCGTCTCTAATAGCTGGTAGAGTTAACAGGTGTACTAAAAATATTATCGCTTTTTTGGAAGTATGAGGTCTCTTGACGTAGTGGATAGTAAGGACAGGTGGGTCATCCATATTGATTACATCCCGAGAACCTCATAATATTATGTTTCGTGAATGAAGTCCATTTGGCATATTAGATTAATAATATAAGCAAAAAATCTGCTGTTCCATGCAAAATAGAATAGGTATCCACCTGGCAATAATGTATAAAAAATAGCGGTGTATTATAGATTCCTCAATAAAAATAGGTAGTACCTACCTACTAATTTCTCGAAATAACTATTTCTTGCACATAATGTTAATTTTAAGAATGTATGCGCAATAAAATAAGTTAATTATAAATTAGTATGCGATTCGGTCTTTACTGAAAATCTGCGCTATGGCTCAGGCCATAGCTAAATGCTGAGTAGGGACCGTTTCGGCACTTAGCTTTTAAGATATTTCATCTGCAAATACACTTTACACTTTATAATTCTCACAACATCTCATATGTCGACCTGATTCCGTACTAAGTAGCTTAAGCACTTGTGTTACAGATATCAGACAACAGAGGAACACAAATATATACTTAAATACATATATTACACCCAGACACCGAACAAACACAAGTGTTCATCGCACGAATGTTTGTCCAGGGTGGGTATCGAACCCACGACCTTTGGCATAATAAATAAAAAATAAATGTCCATATTAAGTGTCGAATAAATGATTTCCTATCTTATCTTTATCCGGGTTGGAAGAAATTTGAAGCGGCAAATTGCGAGGTTTACATTTGTCAATCAATGGATTGCACGTCGATGATAATTTAAACCCGTCCTCACGATTGAAATTCTTATACTTCTTTATCTCAATCGCTTCACGTACGCGTTTGGTAGTTGTGATTGGTCACAAGACCACGACTGTTGTAGCGCGGTCGAAACGTCAAGCTGTGAGTATATGCTACTACGGGTATATACAGTGGCGGACACATCAAGCTATACAAAACTGTCAAATTTCTTCGTTCGATTATAAACCATATATTGTTACACATTAAGTTCGAAGTCAATTCAGCAAACTTGACAGTTTTGTATAGCTTGACCTGTCCGCCACTGTACATATAAAATAATCGTTTTGTCCCGTGTACATTAATTATTTATCAAACTTAGATTAAAAACTTAATCTAAGTTTGACATAGATAGATAAATTACGGTTGGACTATTAATAATCTATAACGTCAGAATCGGTTTCGTCAAGCGTAAACTCCCATAAATCCTATTACCAAAGTGCTAAGTTATACAAGTTCCTGCATTAACCCAATTGGCGCGAAATATTGTCAGCCCATATGTCACTGTCAAAGATAAGATGGAATCTTCTGACGTCTTCTTTAAATTAGGCACTCTGGAGGCTATAATGGAGAAAATTCCGCTAGATGGCACTATTATCGTCGTCAGCCCATTTAAGTCCCCACTGTTGGGGCACGGGCCTCCCTCAATCACATGAGGTGAAATTGCCATACGCTTGGCAGACGGGTTGGCGAGGGTTTTGATATAAATGCAGAGTTTTCCTTCTCTGGGTGCTGATGATCATGCCAGCAGCTTTACCTTAGTCGCCTTTTACGACACCTCGGTAAGAGTGAGGGTGGCCTATTCTACTCTGCCGGGGACCACACGGCGTATATAGTATGGCACTTTTATAGTGAGGTTAAACTCCAATAGTTTTTTTTAATGAGGGTTTTTGCGTGTGATAAATCCGCTAGATGGCGTACTGTTGGACTGAGGTCCAGCATCAACTGCATTGGTTGTTTATTTTTGTCAAATTGACATTTGGACAGATCACGTTTAAAAATAACCAATCACATTGTTTATGGACCTCACTCCTATAGTACTCCATCTAGCGGATTTTTCACGCGCGAAAACCCTCATTGCTGCTACTAAAGTGTTGCCTACTGCGTACATATTTATTACTCAGCCAGTGTCGAGGGATTAAAGAGACACATTTTTAAATAGGGTAATTCCGAGGGAGATGGCCGTACGGGGGAGATGACCAATCGAAAAAAAATCACCAAATAATTCCCAAGTGACACTACTTACAATTTAGTTTGGTTCAGGTGACTGAGGCCAACAAGTGTCGGTGAATTTTTGTTCGAAAAAATAATAGAAAGTTGAGTAATTTCACTTTATTTTTTAATGACACATTCGACTTAAGGTAAGGGGTTCATATATTAAGTGCTCACAAAAAGGTTTTGAAAGTTATGTCTGATTTCGTGGTTTCCTGATGAAATACAAATATTCTCAATGTTCTATCCTAAAAAATACCTTTGAATTTTAGAAGTTGTGGTGTTTACGTAAGCTAGCTACCTCATCCGGAAAATCGGGAAATATGGCCATAGTATTGATTGGATAGATAGCTATACAATTTTATGTCTAAATTTGGATTTACGTTTCATCTACTTAATTTTCTACTGATGCCTAACCAATACGAATGGAAACCGTCATCAACCTTCGTTACCAAAAACAAAACTAAGACTGAGACTAACTAATTGAAGATTTGATTCAATGTTATATTTGGATGTTCAGGGTGCATGAAAATTGTACCGAGTTTGAGCACATGTGTCATAAGAATGCCGTTGTAAGAAATAAAAGGAGTCCATAGATCTCAAGGGCAAACGAAAGGCAAAAAGAGTACCGGTCATCTTCCCCCAGCCCTATGGCCGTCACTCCCTGACACTCTGGGAGAGATGGCCAATCCTAGATTTATTTCAAAGTTTAATATTACGTGTTTTTACAATATTCAAAGTGACTTATTGTTGATTTTCAATAATTATAATAAGTAAAGTTTAATTTTCTTTATTAATTATTGTTTTATTCAACATAATTCCTTCACACTAGAGCCTTCAAGTTACTAGGGCCATCTCCCCCGGAATTACCCTAATTTAAAAACGTGTCTCAATATAATTATCATACATTTGAAACTATAATAGTATTTGTTGCTTAATTTGTATAGTAATTTTGACAAATCACGTCAAAAATAACCATATTGGTAGCGTCATGTCCTACGAAAACCGGACAGCTACTTGGGAAACAAATATCTGGCCATGACAACACCACTGTGTCCGATCAGAAGGAGTAGACCCAGAGTACTATTACCTTACTCTATGGGTTATACCTAATCCGGCGTGGCTCGATATCGTTATATTAAACTAACCAATAGGGATGCACAAGATCGTGCGAAGTGGAGGAGTCGAAGTAGGAAAGCGGACCCCGGGCTACGGGGCTGCGACAGCTCCGGATGCAACCGGAACAAAACGTTAAGATGACGTTAAAATAACCAATCAGCTTAAAAGAAAATCTTTAGTAGGTTCAACATCTAGCGAATTTTATAGACGCGATTTTTTTTATGCCAGAGGCGATAAACGAGCAAGCGAGTCACCTGATGGAAAGCAATCATCGCCGCCCATTGACATCCGCGAAATCAGAGAGACCGCTAATGCGTTGCCGGCCTTTTTAAAAAGGAGTACACTCTTCTCTTGAAGGTCCCTAAGTCGTAGCCGTCGGGAAATACTCCCATAGGTAAACTGTTCCACAGAACTGAGGTACGTGATAGAAAGTTCCGCGAAAAACGCACAGTATTCGACCGCCATCCATCGAGATGATGAGGATGGAATGACAATCGCTTGCGTGTTGTTCGATGTAAGAATTCAGCTGCAGGGAGTAGATCAAACAGTTCCTCAGAGCACTCCCCAAGATAGATGCGGTATAGAATGCTGAGGGAGGCTATATCCCGCCGCAATGCTAGAGGATCAAGTCGACTAGAGAGAGTCAAGTCTCCGACAATTCGAGCAACCCTACGTTGTGATCGGTCAAAAGGAAGAAGTTGGTACTGAGGTGCACTAGCCCAGAGATGGGAGCAGTATTCCATATGGGGCCGAACTTGTGCCTTATAGAGTTGTAACCGATGAGCTGGTGTGATTGATGATTGATTCATCGTTCTCTCACAGCAATTTTTATAAAGACGTCAATTAATTCACTCAACATTGGCATAGTTAATCGTGACCACATACCTACATGATGAATACAAAAAATCCAATTTTATTTCATTTGTTCATTCATTATTTCGTAGAAATGGGAAACCAATAATACCAATTCAGATGCGATTGATCTACCACAAGCCATTGAAGCGTCGACAAATCTATTTGTAGCGAACGACAGCTACAAACGACAACAAAGTGAGTTAAATGCCATTGAAACTTGTCCAATATCGCGTTCAAGTGGCAGCTCTCCACTGCGCAACGTTTTCAATCCTAATAAACGAATATCGAAAAATTGTTTAAGCCATACATCGATAAAGCGAAAATCCTTACTAATATTATAAAGGCGAAAGTTTGTTTGGATGGATGTATAGATGGATGTTTGTTCCTCTTTCACGCAAAAACTACTAAAGGGATTTTAATGAAACTTTACAGTAATGTAGCTTATAGATCAGAATAACACATAGGCTATAATTTATAAAGATATCTATAAGACCTTGCTTTTATTCGAATTACACGCAGACGAAGTCGCGGGCAAAAGCTAGTAGATTTATATTGACTGGGGCAATTATGAGTGATTTTAAAATAAGTACATTCTTTAAATATGTACTTGAAGGAAAGAATTATAATTTTTTTTTCAGACGCTTAGCAATAATCTTTACACGCAGCGAGTGCTAAAAAATGAAATCAGAATTGCAACCCCTAAAAGCATTGGGTGAGTATTTAAATGTTTTCATCCACAACCCATTCATTCCGTATTTTATCAGAAAAATTCTAAACAAAGAACTAAATGCAATTCATCATACCAATGATTGTTTTGGTCGGACTCATTTATTCATACAACAAAAAGAGAGGACATGACATTCGCTCCATTCCTTCTCTCCTACAAAACCGTCATAAATCTTTCGCTTTTGCTTAATGGCATCAATCGATGCTTTATATTACCTAGTATTGAGTCCAGTCATTGTACAGGGTGTCTGGTGGCAGAATTATGTTTTGAACATTTTATAAAATAAAAAACCATACATTATCTATACTACGCTTGCGCGATGTTATTGATACCTAGCGCTATCTATTGGTATAAAGTGGAACTAATGTCCCAGACGAAGTGACGACGGGTCAATAGTTTTCCAATAATAAAAGACTTTGCTCTTTCTTAAAGAATTTCAAGTTAATTACTTTTGAAGACGCGTTAGCTACGAAGATAAATGGATAAAGAGATCAGAATCTGACCTGATTAGAATTTAAATGCTCATGAAACCGATAACGGAAAAGGCACTAACCACGCTGCGAAGTAAATCGTGAGCGTAAATTATTTGAAAACCAAAATAGTGGTAAGATAATATTATCCTCCAACCGATTACGGTTACAGCAGCCAATCCTAATGATCCGCCATAGTGCTCAAGTGTGTACGAAAGCACAAGTGCACTCCTTATTCCCGTAACCTCATAATCCGATGGGAATCCAATGTGCCATCGAAGATGGATCGGGCGCAGGTCCAATGGCTTAACGTGCTTTCCGTCCGAGACACCTAGTATTGGGCTGACACTTTATTTCTTACCGAAAATTTAGGTAAAAATTTTAAGCCCGACCCGGGGATCGAACCCGAGGCCTCTTGCGCAGCCGTTGCTTTAAAGTGCGACTTACTACGCCATCGTGACTGTCAATAAGATAAATCAGAGCGATTGTAACTTAGTGGATAAAAACACGAGATATGAGGGTACGTGGTTCCAGTCCGAGTATGCAGCTCCGGATTTTTCAAATCTATGTGCATATTTCTACCATTAGCTTGGCGGAGAGGGAAAACATCGTGAGGTAACCTGCACGTTTCGGATAGTTTCAGAAACGTGAAATCATGATTCAGTTGGTCCGGTTCCTCTGTAAAGGGTTGCAAAAGGCAGACGACAGTCTCTTCATTGTAATTACCAGACTCCCCAAATCCTGAATCATGGTCTAAGCGTACCCTGGGTTCCAAAGCAACAGCTTAGGATTAGTAGCGAAGAGGAAGAAGCCCGTCAGCCGTAACCACCGAGGCACTGCTACGATACGAATGGAAAGCTCGTTACGGCCAGAGACGCACACTACGCAGGTGTTCCGTTCACACTGGTCACAAAGATCGAGGAAGTCGTAGACTACGTGCGAAAGAAGTCCAACTGGACGCTAAGAGTCGAACGGTTGGAGTCTCGCCACAAAGTGAACTTTACTTTTAGTGAACTAGCTCATTTGTGGTGAGAGTACCGACCCATTCCCTGGCGACCTTTATTAGGGAGGACTTCTGGCCGCAGGGAGTCGTCTTTCGGAAGTTTCGAGGACGGCTACAGCTGACTCCACGCGCCGCACGTAGTAATTTGATAAAAAAAATGTGTATTTAAATTTATTATGTATGTATGTTAGACTGTAAGGTATTTATTATGCCAATGAAATATTTTTTAATGTATCTTGTTGTCTGAAATAAATAAATTGTTATTATTATTATACAACCGGGTTTTACACAATAAGATGAGGAGGCGGATCCCTTTACACCTCGGGGCTATGGGCTCCTTAAATATGACCACGGCGATACGGCATAATAATTTCAGCAGAGACAGTTTTCTTGTTTCGTACTTATTAGAGCGTGTTTTTTGGTAGTCGGGTTTTAGTTTTTAAACTTTATTTTTATTTAACATATTTTTAGTTATGTTAATAAAATTACATATTTGAAATGTGTTAAAACAGCTCTTTCCATTGATAACCTACACGGTACCGCCATGCCTTTTTTTTAGTTCCTTACTCTAAGACCCCTAGAGGGCGCTGTAGTCAATTTATCGTGACGTTATGTCGCCTATAACCAGAAGAAAATCAAGATGCTTCTAACGACACCTCATTTGTTCAAATATGATAACTAGTTTAGAAGTTATGAGGGAACAGATGAACAACCATACATACATACAGGTCAAAATCATAACCCTCCTTTTTCTTCGCCGTAGTCGGGTAAAAAGGTGGAATCTTTTCCGTATTTCGTTGTGTCACTTGCCTTAATTTTACTCTTAATGAGTGTGTTTAAGAATCGCTCTGTTGCTAATGAAGGACCTAAAGCTGAACACGGGTCGGACGGGTCGGACACTAACAACAATGACCCAATTAAGACCTTTCCCTACCTGTCTTGCGTGTTTATTTAATACCAGTTATTTTTTTATTAACACGTTCCCTGCCAACGCGGTCAATGTTGGGCGACGATTTTCTCATTCAGCCAAGTGAAAATCGTCAATTGTAAGTACCTGTCCCAGCCATCGAGTTTAACGAGCCATCAAATCGGTCGGACGCCTTGGGCGTTCGTGATATGCCGGCATCCAATCAAATAGCTGACGAACAACTAGCCATGTCGTTGACTGTAAAGTTTAACCAGATGACTGAACGTTTGTCGCCACCATCATCTAAAAAGATGCCTAGGCCGATAGTTGTTTGACTACTCAAACTTTTTGTAATAACTTGCAGACGATGTTGCTATTATTTTGGCCCATCCATGATTATAGACTACTTTGATTGCTTATTATTGCACACAAAAACAAGATATTCAAACCATCACATTCACAGCTGTTTTTTTATGATTACTAGCGCTGCAGTGGAGAAATGCGGAAATAAATTTGAATCACTTGGCTGAGTTTTTATCAGTTATTTCGAATGGGTTAATTTTCAAAACGGCAAGCTGAGTGATTTTCGTTCTATCTTTTAACGAACGAAAGGCTAACTTAATCAGTTGACTGCGACATACATACGGCGTCACCCTTGTTGAACGTTGGACCGCCCTCATATCTGGGACACAAGTGTTATTCTTTTATACCTGTATCCTTAAGGTATTTACCCGTCAGGATAGGACACACTAGCGACGCCAATCGATTTAAATTTTTAGGTACTAAGCCGGATCTATTTTAAACCATTACAATCTCTCGGCAAACACTTATACTATTTAATAAATACCCATGCACACATGTTTAGTTCGTTTTTTTTTTTAAATTGAATACCACCAAAAGCGGCCATTTTTGGCGTGAATTAATTTTTCGCGTATAAAAACAGACCCAATATTTGTGCATGGTTACTTTATTAATAGTTTCAGTGTTTGTTTGAGAGATTGTTACCCCGAAATTGCTTAAAATAGATCCGGTTTAGTAACTAAAAACTAATATCGATTGAAGTCGCTAGTGTGCCCGTCACCTTAAAGAAAGGAAGGAAGCCGGAAGTACCCAGGTACTCCTGTACTTGGGTATGATAATGCAGCTAACTTTGTCTTTGTAACGAGTACGTCCCAAACTTCCTCTGAAAGTGTCGTCATTATACAATTTTAACAATTCAAAATTAATAACTACTTAGAAAGGCGATGTCCCGGAGTGGGCGAGGACATTGTACAGTATTTTAAAAAATCAAGAAAATTCTACTGATTGTTATAAAACTGCTAAAAAACATTTAACGTGTTGTATAATGGTACAAAAATAAAAACCATTTATTAATTCTCTGTGTAAAGCATAAATAATACGACCTCATTATGGCGTCCAAACAAAAAAAAACTTGTCATTGTCACTTTGACAACTCATGTCACCGTTCATTTGAAGTTTGTTTTCAAGTCATTCGTCTTGTTCTGTTTGTTGCGTTAATGTGTCTCGATGTCTTTAAAATAATTTAGCTTTTTTTTTTATAGTAAAAACCAGTCGACGACACAGTCAATGCACGACTCGATTTTGAAATTATCAAAAGTGACAGACGTCATAAACAAATTTCATTCCCGCCACGATGATTTTTGTTGTTAAATATTGATATATTTTTTGTGATCTTTTTATTTTTACCAGAAAACGGAGTCATTTTAAAGGAATTGGGCGGTTACAAAGTATTTATGGTATATATGTCTTATTTTTTACCAACTGTACAAGGTCCTCGCCCAGGGGCCATACAATCTGGGACAACACCTTTCCTATTCTGGACTGCAGTGAACCGGTTGAAACTTTTCGACTTGTCGCTACCTAATTAAAAACTTCTAACGACGTGTAATTGTTTTCGTAACTAATTAAATGTTTTCAGTTCTACACGGGGTTCCGGTCTTCGGCAAAGTGCCTGTTAAAACTAACCATAATTTTAGGTAGTTAGGTATTTATATATTTTATTTAGGGAAACATACAGCTTTTTATATATTTCATTATTAAACTAAGTTATAATAGATATTACATTAGTCTTAACAGTTTCCAAAGTTCAGTTGTACACAATACAATTCTGGTAAGGTATGTTAAATAATAATAATATCCTCCAACCGATTACGGCTACGGCGGCCGATCGTAACGATCAGCCACGTACGCAGGATATATTATAGTGCTCAAGTGTGTGCGCAAACACAAGTGCACTCACTATTCCCTTGTCCTCGTATTCCGATGGTACACCAGCATGACACGACCGGAGAGGGATCGGGTGCAGGACCAACGGCCTAGAAGAGTTTATAGGCTGATACTTTACCTTACATTATGAATATACTATTAGTGATAAGTGGTTCGAGATGGATGAATGTGGAAGCATGTTCTAGTTTTGCGATGATGCATTGTAACTCGTGATTTGAAATATTTTTGATTTGCGACGTAGCAGGTGAGACAATTTTATTTCCAGGCAACGGGCCACACACAATCAACATACTTGCACTTGCACCAAAATCCAAAGTGTTAAAAAATGTATTCTACACTTTTTAGTTCGTGGTTTTTGTAGGAGGTTTTTTTCGAAGAAAATTTTCAGTGGTACAAACGGTTTTTAGATGCCTCACAACAAGGCTTATCTGAAACACCATCTGAAACGCAATTTTTTGTAATATTCGAAAAATAATTATGATGATGAATACAATAAGTGCTTTTTTGTTGATTTTTTTATGTTTTTACATGAGCAACAAATAGCATGATTAGAAAATTGAGAAAAAGCATAAAAAAGTTTTTCTTTCTCGAAAACTACCAAAAATAGCGACAATGAACCTCGTTACGAGGGATCTAAAAAAAATTAAACCACTGAAAATATACCATCCTGTACATATACAACCTACACAGGTACCTCTATTACTATCAATAAAAAAGATAAAAAAAAAAAATATTCAGATTTTTCTCTGATTCGGATTGACCGATTGTTGGGTAACCGTATTATACACCGTGCTTTCTGAACCGTGTTACTCCCTTATCGAGGGCATTTACGCTGATGAAAACAAACATTTTCCCCCAAGGAACATCTCAGAAAAAAATTACCTTCCCATACAAAAGTAACCAGCAATTGGAGCAATTTGTATAAGGAAGGCATTTATTTTGAAAGCAACTAGACGATTTTGGGTGTTTTATTTTTTTTATTAATGGACTTGCACTGGGTTGAGAAAAAGCCTACGATGGATCGAGCTTACTTAGAAGTACTCTATACACACTAGCTTTAAAAAAATGTAGAGATTGTAGTCATTCGGGAAAACTGACGCAGGAAGGCGTTCCACTGCCTTTTGGTGCGCATCGCGAAGGAGGAGGCAAAGTGCTTTGTACGCAATCGAGGAATGTTCACCAAGGAAGGATGGTAGCTCGGTGGTGTGGGTAGCGAGGATTTTGTTATGGGGGGGAATTATGTTTTATAACTTCCAGCTAATGTGGAAAGGTAAGAATAATACTTTACCAAATTAAGAGGACATCCCTAATATATCCCTCTTAATAAATTAGCACAACGAATTGACCTATTTCATTGCTCTTTGAGTGAATTCACAGGGATGTTATTGTATGTTTTATGTTATGGTTAAAATGCAAAAGGATTGTATTATAAGTTATATATACACCATATAAATATGATTTTAAGTAATAGTTACTGTATAAATACGTACTTATATAATAGTTATTTTTAATATGTTGCTTGTCTATTGCATTGGGTCTCAGCCTGTAATAATAGATTAAGTTCAGTAAATATATAAATAAATAAAAATATTTATATCGAAAAGGCCGAGTGTCGATACTTCTTTAGGGTGAGTCCACATCCGACGAATGCGCCTCGAATGCGCAGCACGCGAGCCGCTCGCGCGCCACTCGCGTACGACACGTAAATTGTGCGCGAGCAGCTCGTAAGCGGCTCGTGAGCGGCTCGCGAGGCGCTTTCGTGAGTTCTGGACACATCCTTAGCGTACCTAAATATCTACTGTGCCAGTGGCTACTCGTGTTATGCCCATTGACTAGAACTTTTGGTCTGGCTCGCATAATTCCGAGGCATGTGCAACTTACAATGCAAATACGAACAATTCAGTCCATCTCGTATGATTCAGTGGCACAATAAAGGAAGTTGTGTGCCGTGAATAATGAGATTTGTGCAATGCATTACAGACCGCATCGGAAATACTGCACTGCGCTCCAGACCTCAGAATACAGACGTTAACTATAGGAGAGCTCTAACTCTACTAAAGTATGTCACATCTACCGAATGCCATAAACCTTTGGCCTGGGTTTACAAAATAAGTAGGTTACAGCTACCTCCTGTGAAAGACGGTAGCTCAGTGGATAAGAACGCGCTTTCCATACGTGGGGTCTGGTTTGAATCCGAGCGTGCACCTCTGCCTTTTTAAATCTATGTGAAAAAGGCAGCCAGCCAGATAGCTTGGCAATGAGGGTAAACATCGTAAGTAAACCTGCACGTATCGGATATTTTCTCAAAAAATGTGAATACTTACAATATTTGAGATAATTCGTTTTTTAGATTTTCGCGTTGCATTATAACTAATAATTAATCAAGACGGGAATTAACACGAAATTAAATTCAATTATTAAAAATCGACAAGCGAATAAATCGGCAATAGCAGAACATCTACTGGACATGGGAGTTAATCATTGGATGGAACTACGTGAACCGAAAATCCTCTCCACCGATCGTCATTATCATACCAGGATAGTACGTGAAGCGATTGAGATCAAGAAGTATAAGACTTTCAATCGGGAGGATGGATTTAGAATATCGTCGACATGGAATCCAGGGAATAACAAGTGCCAACCCCGTGCTAGGCCGTTACTAACGCAAACAAACACCGATACTGGAAGTGTAGTGTGTTGGGGTAGCTTCACTGACAATTCATCTAGTGGCGAATTAATATCGGAAAATGTGAGGGTGTCCGAAGATTCACAGCCCGGCCC
The DNA here is from genome assembly GCA_019059595.1 of Marasmia exigua. NCBI lineage: Eukaryota > Metazoa > Arthropoda > Insecta > Lepidoptera > Crambidae > Marasmia > Marasmia exigua. The sequence continues at coordinate 19,241,911 of CM032481.1, forward strand.
CAGCAGACGTCGCCGTGCTCCGCCAGTAAGCTCGTGAGCACGGCTGCTGTAACGTAGCCGAAACTTTGAGCAAAATAATATATGTGAGTACACAATGTTGTATTACATAATAAATATCATGTTAATTTCCGTTTTGATTGATTATACTTATATTTGTTATTTCAAGATTTATATTTGTTATTTAAGAAATTGACATTTCGTGCGCCATACTGCGAGGTCACTGTGATGTTTTTCTATAAAGTTTCGTCCGCTTCTGCGTATTGTTTGATTCCTGAATTGACTGTGTTTGATTCCTGAATTGTGTGGGTTTCCGTATTTTTGCAAAGAGTGCTTTGGAATCGCGATTTATCTGCTGCCCGTGAACTGGATTATTTCCTCTGGAGGGTAAATCTGCTTAACGGCTTCTCCAGTTGCCTAACTTTTACAACCGCAACCAGCGCCATCTAGTGGACAATAGTACACACTGTCTAAAGTTTGCGAAGGTCAGATGGCAGTCACTTCACTGTGATTATCAGACTTCCCGGATCTTAGTTCATAGTCCAAGCGTACCCCGGGCTCCGAAGCGACAGGTCGCAGTCAGTCAGTCAGACAGTCGCAGGACGCAACTGGGGATTACACGGTAAGATGAGGAAGGGGAACAAAACACACCTGGTGTTGCCCGATGTAGTGTTGATGTACAGTCAACTCCAAAAATATGTATACACTTTAGGACATTGTCACAATATATATTACTAGCGGCCGCCCGCGACTTCGTCCGCGTGGAAAAGTAACTTTTTACCCCCCTTTCGACCCCTTACAACCCCCTTTTCGCAATAAAAAGTAGCCTATGTTCTTTCTCAGGGTCTAGATTATCTGTATACCAAATTTCATTTAAATCCGTTGAGTAGTTTTGGCGTGAAAGAGTAACAGACAGACAGACAGACAGACAGACAGACAGACAGAGTTACTTTCGCATTTATAATATTAGTAAGGATAGTAAGGATAAGAAAGTAGACCTCTACTTTCTTATAGGTATGTATTGTGACAAGGTCCTAAAGTGTATACATATTTTTGGAGTTGACTGTACACATATCATAAAAAAACTACGATTGCTCCAGAGTATTATTGCCTTATTCTATGGATCACTCCTTGTGGCATTAACGACGCGTGTAAAATAAGCTTAAAATATCAAAAAATCCCTTTTGAAGGTTGATTTTTTACAACATTGTCAAAGCAGAAATCATTAGCAGAATATATACTAACTACTTACAGTATCCTAAAAATAAACAAAAAGAAAAATAATATTAACAAGAGATGATGGATGAGATGAAAAATATTTACCAAAGAGTGTAGTCTGCCGCTACTCATCGTGCCCAGAATGCTGGAAGCGGTACCTCTTTGAATGGCCAGCCCAACGCGTTAGCCGAGGTAGCTCCCAGCATTACGGTTACCCGAAATATCGAGTAGCCGGGCAGATCACTCGCGGAAAAGCTTGCAGGCCTCGGACCCCCACGGTCCCAAGGTCTCCTCGACCCCAAACCGAGCTATTCGGTAACAGCTGTCTAAGGCGGAGTATTTGATTTTTGTACGGGTCTCCGCCGAATATTTTTTTTATTTTAAATACCATTTTTTTTCTTTTATTGTCTTAATTTTATCGGTCATGAATGACCGATGAACTTAATGTTCATCGGTCATTCATTTTCATGTAAGAAAGAAAGAAAGAAAAATATATATGTACCTACTGACACAAATAAAATAACAAAAGTACAAAACATTATTGCATCTATAAAATTAAAAATAAAAAATATAAAAGTCAGGTACGGTAAAAGAGATAAAGGCAAAAAAATATGACACTAAAAATGTTTGCACTCAGCATATGCCGAGGTAAAATTTCCACAATGTGACGTCATGACGCCATGTCTTTAACAATCGGTACATATCTCCGTAAAAGGGATTTCTGAAAAGTATTACATGTATAGGTATATTTGTAATTCCACTGTTGATTCTCCGTATATCTCCGATATCCGTAACACAGGTGCTTGCGCTACCTATCTCGGAGTCGTAGAGTTATTTATCTTGCCTTCAATTAAACTGAGAATATATCTAGATTCTAGATACCTAGGTAAAGGAGATAGCTACAACTTAATCCTCTAAAAACAATTCAAGACTATTTGAGAGCTTCAAATGCTATTTCAAACAAAGGCGTGAGATCTGCGCCGTTATTTCACTGATGTAGGGATGGTACATGTGGAACAAAATATCGCCATCCCCTTAGATTAAATCAAACATTGGTGGGGCGGGTGTCCATGGGCGGCGGCAATCACTTACCATCAGGTGATCCGTCTGCTCGTCTGCCACCTGTGTCATAAAAAAAATAGACTCGTCTCAACAGCGCGTGGACCACATAAATGAGGTCCCCGTAGCCTAATTGCACGGCGTGGCCAATTGGCAAGTCTGACAAACTGTCGTGTCCACGAAGGTTATAGATTAATAACTTCGTGGTCGTGTCACACAAAAATATTTTTTAATTTTTTTAAGCGGGATTAACGTTACCTTTGATGCCTTCGTGCGCTTTTACGCGTTGTACAAATCATTCAAATAGAAATTACAAATCTCATGGAATCACATTTCACTAATAAGTAGAAGAAACATTTTAATTTCTCATGATATTTCTAAATTCCAAATTAAAGTTTTGGTCACCATTTTGTAGAGCGAGATAGAAATATACGATATATTAATGTGTGACGATCTAAGTTCTTTTGATAGGACTCAATTCTGACGCGTAGCTGCGCTTAGCACACTTGATTCGCTCACACTTATATCAAAAAAAAAAATTATTATTAAAAAAACAAAATACCCGACTGCACACTAAAAAAAGAGTAAAACAAGCCCCACAATAATATTGATCAATCAAATGCTAAAAACTAATTATGTAATACCGTTTAAACAATACCTATATTAAAATACACTACAATATGTGTTCGTAATCGATAGTTAAATAAACAGAAACTTATTTTGAATACAAATTTACTGAATATAATTTATAAATGTTGATGGAAAGCATCGCAGGCGGGGACCAACAGAGGCTTACCAACAGAGGCTTATTTATAGTCATTTCGGTTGTGCACCATTTAGCAGAATTTTCGTTGGTGGCGGTCAAGGTGGTCCCCGCCTGCGATGCTTTCCATCAACATTTATAAATTATATTCAGTAAATTTGTATTCAAAATAAGTTTCTGTTTATTTAACTATCGATTACGAACACATATTGTAGTGTATTTTAATATAGGTATTGTTTAAACGGTATTACATAATTAGTTTTTAGCATTTGATTGATCAATATTATTGTGGGGCTTGTTTTACTCTTTTTTTAGTGTGCAGTCGGGTATTTTGTTTTTTTAATAATAATTTTTTTTATTTATAACTTTTTAGCTGTTTTTATTTAACGAAAATGTTGTAGATGTAGAAGACTATGTATATGTAAGTACCATTTTAAATTATTTCGACCACATTTGGCTTTAGATTACGAGTGATGTTACTCCGCAACATAAATTTACCGCCAATCTGGTAAGTTTCGCGTCAGACGACGAAGTATCGAAAAAATCGCTATTTAGAGACGACCGTCAACGACGTGTGCCCTTATGCGTGTGCCCGCATTCGGGCTGTATACTCGAGCATATCCCCCTCCGCACCGCGCCGCGCGCCGCATGCCAGGCCACGCCCTATCTTTTTGCTTGCTAACGCATGAGTTGCTTTGCGTTGACGCAGAATTAACATGTTCCCGTGGGAATTTTGAGAAAAAACGTATCCTATATTAATTACTCCCGTGATTGAAATGAATCTAATGATACCGCATACATATTTTTTTAAAGGGAAATTTAGAAAAAATATTATTATGTCTTTATCCCGTGGGACTTTTAGGATAAAATGTATCCTATGACACTCCCGTAATCAAGACAAATCTAACGATACCTCATACATCAAAATCCATCAAGCCGTTTAGGCTACAGGAGGTCACAAAGGAAAAGACATACATACATACTTACATACACTCGAAAAACATTACCCTCCTTCTTTGGCAGTCGGGTAAAAATAGGTTTGTCTCTGGCTTCTAATATCGTACAACTTTAAACAAATGTGTCATAGAGCTGTGAGTACGTGTGCATGTAGTTGTGCATCAAGCCCATTTTCAGTAGTCTAATTGAAGGGACGTGCCGTATATTCCGCTATTTTGTATTAATGTAATGCTTTCCCTGAGTCGATATTTGCGCGGCTACAGCGGTCAATCATTAGCACAAAATACAAATACAAATCATTTATTTGCTTTTAAATAGGGTGTTGATATAATTATCTTAAGTGCTTTAGATCTTTTCAGCCGTAACAAACAGCATACAAATAATAGATATGGAAATAGTAGTTGTTTTTCTAGACACAATAAGATGTATAAAGCAAAAAGTCACCATTCTTACTTTAATTTTCTTTTGATTGAAGCCTATATTTTGAGGTACATATTAAATAGATATCAGATATTACTGTATTTGTGATTTAAAAAAAAATTTGAATTTTTTTTTTTTTACATGGCAGAATTGACGTTTTATCAATAAGAACTTTTTAACTAAACATATTTTTTTTCTGAAAAACGTAAACTTACACGTTCTTAAACGTTGTCCATTAAAGTACAGTTAATTATGGAGTACTAGTATTAATATTTACTTTCCAAATAAAAAAAAAATTGCATGTAAAATAATTATAAAGTCAAAGAAAATTCGCCGTACAATGAAAAACGGCAGTTTCATAGATAAAGACCTAACATTCACTGTTTTAATTACAACGATGTAAGTTGATTTTCTTTACTTTCCCCCTCTCGTCGACTCAAACACAGGACCAACGGCTTAACTTTCTTTACGTGGCAAAGGTAAATAATAATTAAACCCGTAACACTTGGGCACAAGTGCGCTGCCATTTCCCCTTCCGCCGAATTAAGCCTCTGGTACCGCCGCTCGCTCGGCGAAACCCAACGCAAGCGCTTTATCACGGTTGGGTAAAGCCAACACTTGGTTGTGGGTCCCATTCCAGTTGAGCCGGCCCATTCATGGGCAAACGTGATAAAAAAGGTAGATATAGTCTTATCGCATTTAGCAATTTCTTCCTTTGGGCAGAGGAGAGAAACGGTGTAATTGTGTGTTTATTATAATTCTATCGATGTTCTTTAATGTCGATACTTTTACATCCCTACCGGAGCTCCCAACGTGTCGTCCGACGTAAATATCTATTGATGGGACTCACAGCACGTTGTTCAATTAGGATTAGTGGATAAGCCTTGTACAGAATGATTACAGCCGTATTTGAGCCCTCAAAACTGTTATTAATATCGGTTTTGCAAATATTTAACTTGGAATGGCATTATTCTAGAATAAAAACAATTTTAACGTTTTTTTTTTAATGAGAAATGGGAGGCACGAACAATCGGGTTGATAAATCCAGGATGGTACAAGCGTACCCCGGGCTCTGAAGCGACAGCTTTGGGCTTAACTGGGAATTATAATCTAAGATAAGGAGAAAAGAGTGGGTCACCTCATGTTATCAGCTACCAGCGACATTGAATGCAAATGCGATGCCGACTTTCTAAGTAATGCCGGATTTTCACTCTCGCAAGACCGTGCCGAGCTCACCCTTAAGGCAAAGGGTAGCCCTAACTCGACGCCAATCGATTTTAATTTTTAGCCACTAACCCGGATCTATTTTAAGCAATTTAAATACGCGAAAAATTGATTCACGCTAAAAGTGGCCGCTTTTGGCGGTAATCAATTTTTCGCGTACGCGTTGGACCCAACATTTGTGTATGGTTATTTAATAAATAGTATAAGTGTTTGCCCAGAGGTTGTAGTCCCGAAATTGTTTAAAATAGATCCGGTTTAGCAGCTAACAATTAAAAACGAATGGTGTCGCTAGTGTGACCTACCCGTCACCTTAAGAGAGTTGTAAACTCACTTGAGTTGTCAGATTCTCATTTTTTGTAGTTTTCGCGCGTACTGATATTTGCTATTATAGATGTTTTATTTTTTTTTTTTTTTTTATTTATTTGGCTCCTCTACAATGAGTACACTGTTACATAAAAAAACATACAGGACTAATTTAAGACTAAGCGTCACATTACTTAAAGAAGAGCACAACATGCACTAATATAGAAGAAAGTAATATTAAAAACTAACTTATGGATGCGGCGCCCCGCATCTCACTTTCAAATTTTTTTCCTTTTTTCATTTTGAGAGAAAAAAAAAAAATGCGAACAGACTAATGAGATGCGGCGGGCCGCTCCAACTCCTCACAGCTAATGCCAAGAACATTCACGCTTTTCGTCATTGACGAAAAGCGTGAAAAGATGTGGTCCCAGGTGAGAGCCCTGAGGGATTCTGCTGGTTGCAATGTACGAGTTAGACGAAGATCCATCAATTACTACCCTAAGATCACGATCTTTAAGGTACGATCCAAACCAACTTAGAAGAGGATCAGAAAATCCGTAGTGTTCCAATTTCTGAAGCATAATACAGTGATTAACACTGTCAAATGCCTTACTAAAGTCGGTGTAAACGGCATCCACCTGAATACGATTGTCTACTGAAGCAATAAGATCGTCGACATATCCCATCAAGTTCGTTGCCGTTGATCTCCCCTTTACAAACCCATGCTGCCATTCTATTAGAGAATGTGACATGTGCCAAGAGAATATAGGACAAATAAGAGCTTCGAAAACCTTTGCTAGCACAGACAATATAGCGATTGGCCTGTAGTTGGCCACAAGCGACCGGTCTCCAGATTTATACACAGGTACAATTTTAGTGTTTTTCCAATAAGATGGGAATATGCCCTGTTTAAGAGAAGTATTAAAAATATTTTGCAGCGGATAAGCAAGTTGTTCAGCGGTCCTTATTATAAAAACAGGAGAGATATTATCAGGACCTGCTCCTTTATTTATATCCAAACCTTTTAGGGCATTAGTTATTTGAGTTACAGACAATTCTATATTGCTAAGGTTAGAGCTGTTTCTACAATCATCTATACCATTGGCTTCTTCTGAAACATCAGTTGAATTTAAATAGACACGAGAAAAATGTGATGCAAAATAGTTACATATGACTTCCGGATCATCGCTGCTAACCAGCCCATCTGACATTATCACAGGATAATTACTCCTACACCCTCTTTTAGACTCAATATAGCTCCAAAAATGCTTAGGATTTGTTGATATTCGGGCTTCCAATTTCTCAATGTACAAATTATAACAGCTTAAAGCCATACCCTCACACCGTTTTTTAATGAGCTTAAATTCAAGTAAGTCTCTTGGATTCTTGTACTTTTTGTGCTTTAATCTCAAACGATTTTTTTCATTTAATCTCGATATTAAATGCTCTGAAAACCAGTGTGGATATTTTTGATTTTTCACTTTGATTTCTGGTACATGTGATTTAATCAAGTCACGCAAAACAGAATAGAACTTATCAACCTTATCATTCACATCAATACAAGTATCCAGTAGCTCAGACCAATTTATCTCATCAAGTGATTTACAAATTGAGTCATAGTCTGCTTTAAAGAAGTTAAATTTCGTAATTTTCTTACTATTATATTTATATTTACTCCTTGTAGATTTTGGAAAACTTATTGTAAGTTCTAGAGGAGGGTGGTGTTTGTCCAATTTAGATATCGTCCCCGAAGGCATACAAACACTAATATCAATCGTTCTGGAAAGGACCAAATCAAGAAGTCTATCATTTTTGTTTTTAATGTAATTATACTGAGTCAAATCGTTAAGGGCTAGAAAATCACAAAAAGTCTGATCCAAATGACAGCTACTAGGAACAGGGATATTTAAGAAAGTACTGCTGGAGCCAGTCCAATTTATTTTTCGCATGTTGAAATCTCCAATTAATAAACAGTCTTCAACGTTTTCGAGTACTCTATTTGTATTAACAATGAAATGACTCAAAACTGTCTGTTTTATAGGAGATGGTAAATAGACAGCGCACAAAATAATTTCCTTTTCTTTGTCACCTGAAGGGAGAAATATTTTAACCCAGACATCATCACAGCGGCTTTCGTAATCAAGAAGGCGTTCAGATTTCAACTTCCTAGAAACAGCTATTAACACACCACCACCCTCCTCTTTGTCATTAAGAATATTCACTGACCGATCACATCTATATATAATATATTTTCCATCAGTAATCTCGGAGTCGGAAACAGAGCTCAAAAGCCATGTCTCAGTAAAAATTATGACATCATATTCACTACAGCTTAGATTACAATATACGGTTTTCAATTTTGATCTAATACCTCTTACATTTTGGTAATAAATTTTTAGAAAATCGTATTTTACAATGATTCCCTAATACTAACACAATATTATACGTATTTATATTTATTTGGTTTACTTAAGTTTATTTAACACATCTAAGTCCTTGATGTAGATATAGGCGGAACCATCTGATTTCCTCATAAAAATCCTTCCATTACGGATCCATACGTAGCGATAGCCCAACTCTTTAGTCTTTAAACGAGCAGCAGCATGTAGTGCTTTATTCGCCATCGATAAATGTTCGACGATGTACACATTTTCCTTTTTCCCGCCAATACCAAGAAGACCACTGTTAAGTTTATCCTCGGCTTTTTTGTTTTTATTAAAGGTGATGGATGCCGCCAAAAACTCATCTCGGATTCGTTGACTGTTGAATTGGACAACAATAGATCGCGGTCTGCTACTGGACGCACTCTGTTTTGCGATACGCGTGACATGGATTATATTGTTCTCTGTGATGTTACAGGATATAACTTTGCTTACGTTCATTACCGTAGAGATAAGATTTTCCGCCCTGTGCTCAGGCAAACATTGTATTTCTACATTTGATGATCGTGCAAACTGCTCCATAGAGCTTACTCTTGAGGTTAAGTCCTTTACTGTAGCCTTTAGTTCTTCGTTTTCCTTTCGAAGTTCTTGAATAGCATTACTATTAGAGGTGACACTTGTTTTGAACTCTTCGTATTGCGCACTCATAAAGTTCATAGAATCCTTGATTTGTTCTATATCCTCTTTTAGTGACTTCAGCTCCTTATTGAGGTAGTTGGCGAGGGCTTGATTGAGGTTTTTGGTGAGTTCTCGGATTTCGCATTTTATTATGTTTCTGACCTCGACTGACGTGACAGGACACCCTTCATCAGAGTTAGTGTCCATCAACAGGCCGCCGCCAATATTACTGCGGCAGCTGCTGTCGCCCCCACTAGCTTGGGTAGATGCTGCTCCTCCTCTACGAATTGTGATGTTGGTTGACCGCAAAGGAGTATTATCCGCATTGCCAGTCTTAGGCTTACAGGTTGGACAAAGCCATGAAGACAATTTACTCGGGTCCTGAGTTTTATCGGACAGTGATAGTATGCAAGATCTAAGATATGGTTGGGCACATTTATAACAATTAATAAAATCCTCTCCAACCACTGTTTTCAAGCAGCAACCACAATTCATTTTCAGTTTCTCTGTTAAAATTTCTATGTTATTTTTTCGTTGATATAATATTTACTTCAACAGTAATCAAATATTTTCAAATACCCCGAATGTGGGAAATTATTCTGTAACTTGCAACACTACACTATGTCAGATTCAATCTGTAGCTGTCATTAGTCTGTCATTTGAGTTTGACAGTTCAAATCTTAATGTGATGTAGGTAATTGTTTCTTAGTAAAATGACAGGTATAATATTGAAATGTATGAGGGTAGAAAAATACAACTTATCTTGCGTTAATTTGCAGAAAGTAGCTAGTTACAAGGCTGGATAACAATGTTGCCGCCAGATTATACAACACTCTACACTTTTTAGCACTTTTAAATATAATTCAAGCAGAATTTTAATGTTTTTGATGAAAGAATAAGAGGAGCTCACTGTTACGATAGCAAACCAGGGTTGCCAATGCCAATGTTAATCCTATTCGAAATGCATTTCATTGTTCACCTACAATACAAGTAAAATTTTCTGGTTTCCAAAATTTTATTTTAATTTACTTTAATAATCACATTACAATTTAACCACGATACTTTTAATTGGACGATACAGAAGTGTTCTGATACAACGTAACTCAATTAGAACATTTCGTTGGCCCAGGCTCAAATGCAAATGCCAGCGAGCATAATAATAAGATTATTAATTAACTAACCTTGTTATAAATATTCCAGCGTTTTCAACCAGGGATGCCAAGGAGCTCCGAAACCGTATCCGGTAATATCGGATATCCGGAATGAGAACCTATGACCGTAACCAAATCTGATGTGAAGTTTCGGATAGAAGTGAAATCACAGATCAATAATCTAGTTTTTTTATGTGATAGGTGCCATACGAGCAGCCGGATCACCTTATGGTAAGTGATTGCCGCCGCTCATAGACAACCGCTTATAGCTCATAGACAACACCAGTCAGTGGAGTTATAAGTGCACTGCTAACCTTTAAACCACCCTTCCCCCAGGTTGGGCCTCCGGTACCCTCACTTACGCAGCGAAGCACAGCACAGAGCTGCTTAGGAGAAAAGGAGACACACAGCGCGTGTGAAAGAAAAGGAAACTCCGATACAGTCGTAACGTCTGGTTTAAATTAGACCCTCTGTTTCGGACTCTAATGACAATTCATTTCAACTTTATTGCTCTTTAACATATTTATTGGAATATTCGACAAAAAATTCACACAAAAATTATCTTTAAAATGTTACATTACCTCTGATTAAAATATGTTATAATAACTTTTACCACTTTATTACAAAACGCGATCTTAAGTTACTACCGTACTAAAGCTCATGCCATCCCGTTCCAACACACTATGTTAAAACGGTTGGAACGTGTATTGTTCTGGAACTATTCATAGATCGCATTTTGTAATAAGGTTAAAAAAATGAGAACTTTTTAACAATGTAATGTCAATCTTTTATTGGCAAAGCTTAGCAGTTTTCCTACTAGCACCGTACTAATGATGGTTAGTGTAAGAACCTATTTAGTCATATCCGTATACGGATACGGACTTAAGATCCGAATTGTCTTGACGTCCGTAACATCCTTATTTTCAACATCTGTTTCTTATTAGATTGTATAAGATACTTCATTTAATCAAATACCTTCGTTTCATAATTTGACTTCAGTTATTCTCTTTGTTTTAAACGCCCTGTTGGTCTAGTGGTTTAAGTACCGGGCCGTAATCTCGGATCCTGGTTCGATTCCCGGGTCAAGCGAAAAGTATATTTCGAATTTTTCGAACATAGCTCGGGTTTGTGATCACCAATGCGCATTTGGCAAGCGTGGTGATTAAGCCTAATCCCATCATAATATCGATAACTTGATTTCTATGATGGAGAGATTTCTGCAGTGAGACAGTTTATAGGCTGATACTATTCTCTTTTGTTAGCAATTGGTAATGAAAATATGGCTTAGGTGGCAACTGGACCACAATATTCTCGACCACTGGACGAGTTGTCTATTCTTCGGAAATGTTAGTGGTCAGGTCGGCCACTCGGCCATGAGATTCTCGGCTCATGGTCGAGTGGCCACCTTTTTAAAACTGTTAGTGGTCGACTCAACCAAACATCTCATTTGCCAATATTCTGAATATACCAAATACTTTGAAGGTTACATGCACGTAAAATGTAGTAAAATTAAAGTAACTATACATAATGTTTAACTACTTGTTGGCAAATTTAAATTTACACTGGCCAGCAAATAATCCAGCTGATTTTCTTACTTACATGCCTACAGATATTATTTATGTGAAATGAAAGTTATTTTATTAATGTTGTAACTTATATTTATGAGTATGGCAATTACCCCTCATGTGATTCAGGGAGGCCCATGCCCCAGCAGTGGGGACTTAAATGGGCTGATGATGATGATGAACTTATATTTAATGTTATTTACTTTAAACATAATATAATAATACTCAATAAGTATGTACATCTATTCAATAGGCTTGTCTCCTTTTTTCTGATCAAGCAAAACATCGAAACATCATTTTGACAGGTCGCTGACTTTTCTAATCAAAAAATTACTCTGGTAGCAAAAACTCTCCAAGATATCACAATTCAAAAATCATTTAAAAACCGGCCAAGGGCGAGTCAGACTCGCCCATGAAGGGTTCCGTAGCAGCAAGTAAGATATATGGAAGGTAAATTGCGGTTTACGGTTTATAACGTATTAAAAACTACTCACTAAATCTAGTTCAAACCAATTATCGTTGTTAGTTTTCATGATTATGTACATCATATATTTTTTTATAATTCATATATTATAGAAGTTAAAGGAACACACACACACACACACAATTTATCTATCTTAACTGGTGGTCAAATATTTGTAATAATATTTCCACTGGATATTGTAAATATACCTACAATAATGAGACTATCGACAGCTCATGTCGAATCAAGCACTTACACATTTCGTCGGGTTGGTAACGCGTTCGGTGGTCTAATTGGTAGGACATTCACCCGGATTGTGAAAGTTGTGGGTTCGAGTCCCGCCTGAACACGAGATGAAATTTTTAAGTGTATTATTTACTTAAAAAGATAGATACTCTTTATTGCACAAAAGTTTAAAGATCTGAATCTATGGTAACATGCATTATTGAGTATTATTATATTATGTTTAAAGTAAATAACATTATAATAAAAGTTACAACATTAATCAAATAACTTTCATTTCACATAAATAACATCTGTAGGCATGTAAGTAAGAAAATCAGCTGGATTATTTGCTGGCCAGTGTAAATTTAAATTTGCCAACAAGTAGTTAAACATTATGTATAGTTACTTTAATTTTACTACATTTTACGTGCATGTAACCTTCAAAGTATTTGGTATATTCAGAATATTGGCAAATGAGATGTTTGGTTGAGTCGACCACTAACAGTTTTAAAAAGGTGGCCACTCGACCATGAGCCGAGAATCGCATGGCCGAGTGGCCGACCTGACCACTAACATTTCCGAAGAATAGACAACTCGTCCAGTGGTCGAGAATATTGTGGTCCAGTTGCCACCTAAGCCGAAAATATGTAGGTATATCAATTCGCATTCAACCTTCGTGCAAGGCACAGTGGCGCCGGAGGTGGCAACAAATGACAAGTGTTGACAGCCATGACACTGGGTGAGTTTTTTGAAGGACGAGCGTCCATATTGTATTAAAACAAGAAAAGAGATAGTTTATCGTACCAATAAATAATTAGAGAAATAATCTATTACTGGTTTTTATTACTTTGTTTAATTATGCTTTCCATTTATTTACCTTGTTTAAATTCAAAATGGTTTAGTAGCATCTGACACGACTCTTTTCGTTCAGTATAGTAAACTAAGAGAGTCGTGTCAGACGAGTTATATGACGACTACCACGGGTCTGGCTAGAGAACAGTTGTTGTAATTAAATAAAACGATGACGACTTTGAATATCCACGAGATTTATTTTAGAAGAATTATAAGTTTTACATAGATGACAAACCCGGTGACAGGTCATAGAGAGAACTGTTTCCTAGCGCTACTAGCGACGTTTGCGTTCACGTTATCGTATTTGTACGCGAAAAATTAATTCACGCCAAAAGCGGCCACTTTTCGCGTTCGCGTTGGACCCAACATTTGTGAATGGTTATTTAATAAATAGTATAAGTGTTTGCCGAAATTGTTTAGAATAGATCCGGTTTAGTAGCTAAAAATTAAAATCGATTGGCGTCGCTAGTGTGCCCTACCCGTCACCGTAACTGTCATATTATTCATTCTAGCTCTTTAACATATTCCCAGACATAATAAAAAATATAGAGAATATAAATATGTATATTCGTAAACAAATTAAAAAAAATATATCAGGAAACACTATTATATCATAAATGAATATTTAAATTATAGACTAAAATAATACATATTTACACACACATTCTATATTAAACAATTTTTATACTACGACAAATATTAAATAAATAAATAAAATAGAAATACAGGGTGTCCGGTGGCAGAATTCGGATTTTGAATATAAATAAAAAAAAACTTCAAAAGATATACATTTAATGTTACTATCATATAAACCAAGAGAAGTGCGGGTTTTATTTTTTAAAAATTATATCATCTAAATGTTTACCGTCACGTCGGGCACACTCTTGGAATCTGACCTCAGTATTCCGCGCCACTCGCTGGAGAAGTGACGTCGGGATGCCGTGAACTTCGCGAACGATATTCTCTTTCAGTGATGAAATGGTCGCTGGGTTTGTTTTATAAAATTTACTTTTGAGGTACCCCCACAGAAAAAAGTCAATGGGAGTGAGATCCGGCGACCTGGGTGGCCAGGGGATGTCACCAAAACGGCTTATCAATTTATTAGGGAAGAAATCACGAAGAAGTGCCATGGTCTCTCTAGCAGTGTGTGGTGTGGCGCCATCTTGTTGGAACGATGTGTGTGAACTGTAGGCAGGATGTTCTCTTAGCGTGGGTAAAAAATAATTGTCAAGCATGAGCCTATAAGATACACCGTTCACAGAAATGGCTTGGCCTCGATGATTTTCAAAAAAATAGGGCCCGATTATTCCACTGTTTGACAGTGCACACCACACCGTGACTTTGGGACTGTGAAGTGGCTGTTGATGTTTTAAACGTGGATTTAGTCCTTTCGGCGCCCAATATCGTCAATTCTGTTTGTTAACACTTCCATTCAAGTGAAAATGGGCTTCGTCACTCCAAAATATTGTGTTCACCGTACGAAATCGTTGCAACATTGTTTCGCAGAAACTTTTACGCATATTATAATCATTGGACGTAAGCGCTTGCACAATTTGAATTTTGAAGGGGTGAAAACGAAGATCCTTTTTCAATATTTCGTGCACCACCGTTTTTGGGAGCCCTAGAGCAGTAGCCCTTTTACACACGGACTGTCGCGGGTTATCGCGCAAACTGTTTGCGACAAGTTCGATGTTGACATCACTTCTCGACGTTCGGCTGGGACCCGGCCGCGGATTGTTCACTGCTGAACTTGTTGTCCTGAACCTTCGCACCCACGATCGAATCAGATCTTCACTTGGCGCATTACGCAAACGTCGAATATTGTAATGCGAACAAAACCTTCGACGAGCAAAAGCACAGGAATCATTAACTTTAAAATACGCTTCGATTGCGAACGCACGTTGTTCACCTGTCCACTGTGGCATCTTAACCAAGTAACCCGCACGAATGACAAATCGAACGCGACCCCACGCGTGCCCCTGCGTTCAACGGTTTTAAAATAATTCGAAATTTAAATCCTAATTCTGCCACCGGACACCCTGTAGTAATCTGCTAATTTTTAACCTCCGACGCAAAAACGACGGGGTGTTATAAGTTTGACGTGTCTGTGTGTGTGTGTGTGTCTGTGTGTCTGTCTATGGCATCGTAGCTCCCGAATAATTGAACCGATTTTGATTTTGTTTTTTTTGTTTGAAAGATGAATAAGGAGGGAGTTTTCTTCGCTATGTTGGATAAAAATCCAAGATGGCCGCCGTCACAAAGATTTGGATTTTATGTTTTAACACAACTCCCACAATATGGGTATCATATAAAAGGGCTTGAGTAGCAGAATATATTAATTGTGAAAAATTTCAAATCCAATATGGCCGCCGTCAGAAAATGACGAATAATCTATTTGTTGTTCCAACTGCCTCACTATGGGTATCAAATGAAAGAGCTTTAGTTGTGTCGGGGGTGTTTTAAATTTTCAATTTATATTTTAATTTAAAATGTTCATAGAACCTTGATAAAACAAGTCAAATTGCAAAATTTGTGCTGAATAAATGGTTCCCCTCTCCAAAGCTGTGTTGTGCCCATAAGGCTCCATGATTTTGATCCTAACATATACATGAAGTTAACAACCAATGTAACTTCTAATTTTATGGAAAGCAATAAAATATTGAGTACGAATTACGGTATTGAGAATTGATAATGAATGAAAAACCTACTACTCTACCGTCTGCCTTAAGTTTTTGTGTTTACTATAATGAAAATAATTTGCACACGCCATTCATCTCACAAATCTCCAGCAAGTTAAAATTTTTAGTGTCCACTTTTTTTTTAATCTTGCAAGAAATTATTGTGTTTCTCGCGGAACTTTCTACCACGTACCTCAGTTCTGTGGAACGGTTTGTCTGCAGGAGTATTTACCGACGGCTATGACTTACTCGAGCGTACACTTTTTTAAAAAGGCCCGCAACACATTAGCGATCTCTCTGATTATGTGGATGTTAATGGGCGGTGTTAATTACCTACTTTCCATCAGGTGACTCGCTTGCTCATTTGTCATCCTCTAGCATAAAAAAAATTGTATTGCGTGTGCAAAATGAGGTTGAAAAATTATTTCTGCTGAAATTATTATGCCGTATCTCCGTGGTCGTATGCCGCATCGATTTTATTTTATTATATAATAATAAAATAAAATCAATACGGTATGCGATAAATCTGTTTTGCTACAGTAGGTGGCATACGACCACGGCGATACGGCTTTATAATTCCAGACAACTTTCTTGTTTCGTACTTTTTAGAGCCTTTTTTTGGTAGTCGGGTTTTAGTTTTTAAACTTTATTTTTAATTAAAAAAATTTAGTTAGGTAAATAAAATTACATACTTATTTGAAATGTGCTAAAAAAGCTCTTTCATTTGACACGGTACCGTCAAGCAAGATTTTTATTAGTTCCTTACTCTAAGTCCCCTAGAGGACACTGTAGTCAATTTAACGTGACGTGTCATGACATGTCACCTATAACCAGAAGACAATCAAGGCACTTCTAACGACATCTCATTCAAATATGATAACTAGTTTAGAAGTTATGAGGGAACAGATGAACAACCAAACATACATACTATGTACATACATAGAGGTCAAAATCATAACCCTCCTTTTTGCTTCACCGTAGTTGGGTACAAATCCTTTTTTACTTTCGTTTTCTTAATTTCATTACAATCGGTACATAACCCGTGGCAGCGCCACTGATCCGTAAAATGGCTCTTAATAAACTAATATTTGACATCCGCATTTGAGTCCGCGCCACCAAAGAAGTTCCGTGAAAACCGCGCTTGAGTCGCCATTAACATTCAGATTTAAGCTTTATGATCACAGACACAAGGAATATCAAATTCCAGTTCCGTGTTTTTCCACGGGAATTCTTTCGTGGTGCTGTCTCTAAGAGCTTGCACTCGTTCCATATGGAATGAGACCGTAAAATATTTTATATGGCAATAAGTATTTTTGATGGTTACTAAACTGTCAGCTCTATATCACTATTTCAATAGTTATTACTTTTCCTAAATTACTTTAATAGTTACTACAAAAAAAACCACGAACTAAAAAGTGTAAAATAATATTTTTAACACTTCATACACTTCAGATAACATTTTATAACAGTACACTCGAGAAAATGTGTTACCGAAGTCAGCGCCCAATTAATACTAATCTTGTAATAGGTACATTCAATTATTCAACCGGAATTATCGATCAATAATTTGCGGAAAAATCGATGAACATACATACAGAAAAAAAACGTACTTACATACAGTCGAACATAGAATCTCCTTCTTTTTTGAAGTCGGTTAAAAATAAGCTTTTTCTTTGTTAAAAGACTCAGTTTTGACAGTA
Source organism: Marasmia exigua (assembly GCA_019059595.1). NCBI lineage: Eukaryota > Metazoa > Arthropoda > Insecta > Lepidoptera > Crambidae > Marasmia > Marasmia exigua. Next base: position 19,259,545 of record CM032481.1, read on the forward strand.
ATATCGCTAATATATTGATTTAGCTGGAGAAGAAACTTTACGCGAAGATGTTTCAACTTTATAATTGCAGAATTGTTTTAAAGCGTCAACGAATGAATTAAATTAAATTAAAATTATACATTCGCATGACTGAAAATAAGATTAAATAGGCTTAAGAACGATACTGTTAAATATTTGTAACAGCTACATTTCGTGTATCCTTTGTTAAGCGAATAAATGATTATGCCTGTGCGGTGAAAAGTGGAATGGGCAAAGCGGTATGTGGGGTGTGCCCTCTAACACAGTCGCAAGGTGCACGGCAGCCGCGGTCTGCAAATTTGCCCGCCTCGCAGGAATCATAGAGCGACGGGGCGAGTACGAGATGTTTCAATTGTATAATTTATGAAATATTCACGGTACATAATTTAGCCGTATTATTGTTTTAGAACATTTACTTGTTATGATGCTGTAAAACAAAGCTTCAACAATGAAAATCAAATACTTAAACCACTAAGTCCCAAGAAGACTCACGGTAAATTATGAATAAATATTAAGACAGAAGTTGGAAACAGCGGACTTAAGGTTACTTAGCAATTGACGTCCACCTGCTCAAACTCGGCTTAGAATCAGCCAGGGCTGTCAAGGACCTACAAATGTTTTTTAACCAAAGGTTAAATAGAAGAGGTCGCTCATAGCAATAAAGTCGCCGCTTCTGTACAGCTTACTTCAATGTCTATTGACTCTCACCTATACACCGTTTTTTTTTCGTTTACATTCCGAAAACATTAGGTTCAGCGAAAAAAAAATCTGATGTTCCATACAAAATTGAATTTCCACCCGGCAATAATGAAACAGCTGATTTTTTTTCGCTTATTTTGTTGATCTAACATACTAAATGGACTTTATTCACGATACCTATTATGTGGTTTTTGGGATGTAAACGATGAAAGAATAACGGTGTATATCGTTCAATATCTATTGGGGAAAGGACGTCCTCTTTTTTGGTCCAAGTGTCATCCAGAAATATGTTTGCAGCATTCTGTAGGACCTGACCCCCTGAGTATTTATCACAATCACACTAAAGTTTTGGGGCCAATGCCCTTGGTTTTATTTCAGTTCGAAAATCAACATCTTCATGCATTTTCAGCGATCTAACTGACAAAATGTATTTTTTGTTATGCCAAATCTTGACGAGTGAACATCAGGGGGACAAGTCCCAACAAAATACTTATAGCAAAATTTTTATTTGGTTGACACCTGCATTTTGGACCAAAAATGTCTGAAAGACCGTGGATCTATCGAGCCCTCGTCAGAGTAGAGACATAGTGTACATTTTTCACGCGGTCTTTCCTCGTAACTCCACACGTCCACCATAGCATATTTTGACCCATTTGGATCAGTGGTAGAGAACGCTGCCTCTGGTGCAATGACTGCGGATTCAATCCCCGTACAGTAAAAACATTTGTGTGCATGAACATTATCTGTTTGTATTGGTCTGGGTGTTTATAAGTATGTATTATAAGTTATGTATCTACGAAAAAAAAGTATTAAATGCATATATATATATGTAATTCCGCTGTTGGTTCTGATATCCGTAACATAGGTGCTTGAGCTATCTATCTCAGAGTCAGTATGTGATGCTGTGAAATATTTATTTATTTATATTCACCTCCGTGACATGTAACTCCTGCTTGTGTCGCTGAAGTACAGGCCAAGGCTCATTGCCGTGCACGAGCTTTATCCACTTTATTATAAATAATAGGGTTAAAGTATGAAATTGTTGTTTTGTATAACGATTTTATTGGAAGTCGTGATTTTTTTAATTCGCAAAGTAACTGTTTATGTCACTACTCCATAATTAATTAACCTTTGTAGTAAAAAGGGGTAAAGCTTTTATTCCTGTGTAAAAAAAAAACATGTCAACAGACACAAAGACAATCACACATAAATAATATGCATGTGACTGGTCATTGCATTCCCTCTAATATGATGGCTGACACATACGTCATACTTGTGAATAGGTGCCACTTTGATATAGTTATCTATGGCCACTTTGGGGACTGGTCTGCTTCGGTTTACCTCATAATATTTTTTTTTTATTTCCATTATTTTATATTGTGTTACAGTTGAACAGTATGACTTGGTATGATGATGACACAACATTGTATGAAAGTTTGACGATTAAAAAGAGTAGGTAACTGGCGAGTTTTTTGCCGGATCTTCTCGACCAAAAACAACTTTCCGAGCCGGTGGATTCGCATTATGTTTATTGTTTTTTTTAGTATATATATACGTATTAACATACATTATGTGTTAACATTTAAATTATACATAAGAAATTATAAATAGTTTTAAATTACTCAAATGTATGACGATTTGTAAGTGCTATATACAAATCTGTGCAATTATAGAATTATTTGGATTTGATTTTTTGCATTTGAACCCTAAGTTGTAAGTTTATAGTTATCAGAATCTACGAAGATACCTCAAATATTAATCGCTCAATCACAAGTGCTTGTCACGAATGTTTGTTCAGGGCTGTAAGTGATATATCACTATCTTTGGGGTACGACAGGGCAGAGTCTTTGCCAAATGCGTCATAAGATACGTCATACAAATATTTACTTGATTCATTATTCGGTGGTGCCGTGGCTAGTGGGCCGCACTCAGCGCTTGGGATCCCCGGGTCGGGCCAAAATTTATACTTGAGTTTTTCTAAAGATTTTTTTTATTGTCAGCCCCAAGTCTGGAAGTTGGCGGTCTTGTACAGTTGGTCCTGCGCCTGATCCCTCTTCGGTCTTGTCACACTGGTGTCCCATCGAAATATGAGGGTAACAGAATAGTGTGTGCTCTTGTTGCGCAAACAATTTTGCAATGTAATGTGTCGATGACTGATCGCTAAAATTGGCCGCCCATAATCAGTTATGGGCGGCCGTATCGGTATCATTTAAATATCATACATTCATTTATTCGAAAGATATAATGTAAACTTTACAATATCAAAGTATTTTAAATTGAATTGTAAAGTTAGAAACTTGACGACAAGTTCCGAGCTAAAACATAAATTTTAATTAGTCTAGACATACTAATCAATTTCAAGGTGCCACTCTGGAATAAATAGCTGTGACATGTCATATTATTAAAATACCAACTGGTAATGCTGTATTGGATTAAATTCGCCTTTTGTACCTTGTTTGTACAAGAATAAAGGGTCATAAATTTCACTGATTTTCATCAGATTATAATCTGTAGGATTAAAGTCTGCGGTGTCCTTTGATTTATGATAGATAGATAGATAGATAGATAGATATACTTTATTGCACAAAAAAAAACACAACTTTAAAAGGCATTACAGAAACTTAATTGTACAATTTCGGCGGTCTTATCGCTGGAAGCGATTTCTACCAGACAACCTTCAGGCAAAGGACATTTGATAGTAGAGGAGGGGTAGGTGGTGCAATATTGAAAAAGGGAAATAAGAGTGAACTGTATATATATATTAAAATATTTATAATGCTAATACATAAATAAACAAAATATTATATACTAATAAATAAATATGTTATGCTTGGATAAAATAATATAAAGTACTAGATATACATTCATATAAATTAGGATCTTAGACGGACCATCGACTACTACCGATGACTGGACCTGTAAAAACTTAAAGGGATTGCTATTTATTTATTTAAAAGGTGAGTTTTGACTCGGGCTTTAAAAATGGTTAATGATGGAGACTGTCTTATTGATAGGGGTAGGGAGTTCCATAGACGGATGGACTGGACAGTGAAGGACTGGGTATAGAAATGAGAGGAGTGGGAGGGAGTCATAAGGCGGAGATGTTTGGAAGAACGCAAATGACCCTGGATGGGCTGCAAAAACTGGAAACGCTCCCGGAGATAAGGTGGTGATTTTGGGTTGAATAGTATTCTATATAAGAAGAGAAGAATGTGGAAGTCACGACGAAGACGAATAGGGAGCCATTGGAGTCGAGATCGATACTCGGAGACGTGGTCATATTTACGTAGACCATAAATTATTCTGATGCAAAAATTTTGAAGACGTTCAAGCTTGTTGAGTAGGTTTTGATTCAGGTCTAAGTAGCAGCAGTCTGCATAGTCAAGGATAGGGAAAAGAAGAGCTTGTACAAGCGCAATTTTGGTAGGTATTGGTATGAAGTTGCGTAACCGATTTAGAGCTCCAGCTGCAGCGAACATTTTCCTACTAACCTGGGTAATTTGTGTTGTCCAGGATAACGTACTGTCGATGTGGATGCCCAGGTTTTTTACTGTCGTACTGAATTGAATTTGCACACCGTCAAAGAGTATTGGTGGCAAGGCACTCCAGTTGATCCTGGAAATTAGCCTGGCACTTCCAACAGTTATAACCTGCGTTTTGTCAGGGTTAACCTTGAGCCCAAATGACCGACTCCAGGCTGAAATCCGGCTTAGGTCAGAGTTGATAATTTGTATGGTGCTGGAAATATTATCAAGGCTACCCTGACTATAAATTTGGAGATCGTCTGCATATAGATGATGAGAAGAGGAGAGGTTATGAGTAATTGAATTGATGAAAATAGCAAAGAGGAGAGGAGACAGAACGCCACCTTGCGGCACGCCAGCTCTGATATCGCACCATGTGGAAATGGAGTCTTCAGTGCGAATGCGTTGCCGACGGCCATACAAGTAACTACGAAACCAGTCAATAACCGTTGGAGATATGTTAAGAGAATGAAGTAAACCAAGCAAAATGTCAAAATCCACAGTGTTGAAAGCGTTACTGAAATCTAGCAACGCTAAAATAGTTAGAAACTTTTCATCCATGCCTTGTCGGATGTCGTCTGTGATTTTGACTAACGCTGTGGCCGTGCTATGACCTGGACGGAAACCGGATTGGAATGGGTCCAAGAGTTCGTTTTCGGACAGGAAAGTAGTGAGCTGTTGATGTACTACCCGCTCGAGGACTTTGGAAAGGAAGGGTAGGATAGATATAGGTCGATAATCTGAGTATGAGGAGGGGTTAGACTTTTTAGGGAGGGGAGTAACCTGCGCGTCCTTCCATGCTGCGGGAAAAGTACTCGTGGAGAGAGAGTGGTTGAGGATGTGAGTAATAATAGGAGTGAGGATGTCGAGGATAGGGATGATCATATTACGGCTGACGCCATCAGTACCGATGGCGTTGGAAGCGATGGAGTGTATGTTCCTCTTAACATCACAATCGGTTACTTGACTAAAAATAAGACTAGGATGGTCAGGCATTGGAAGACTAGAAAGCTGATGTGGTGTATTTGCTTTTGTTGCATCACTGATGGACGAAGACGTTGAGAAATGCTTATTTAAAGAATCGATATCAATATCTTTGGAGGAGAAATTATGACGAGTTCTTCCAATACCAAGTGATTTTAAGAATTTCCAGACTTTAGCAGGGTCACCGTTTTCTACGGATTTATGAATATGGCGTCGTTGAGCGTCTCTACACAACATATTGCAGCGATTCCGAAGTAATTTATATTTATCGCGGTTTTTGTCGGACGGGTTCATTTTGTACTTTGTTTTTGCGGCATTTTTTTTGTCCATGTACGATTTTATGTCCTCAGTCAGCCAGGGTGCTGGAGCGTGCTTCATCTTGACTGGTCGAATAGGAGCGTGCTTGTCATACAGTTGCAGTAGGAAAGAATTAAAGAGGGTGATTTTCTCATCCACACTTTCAGCATCGGCAATCACGGACCAGTCAATATGAGCAGCGTCATGTGTGAGGTTCTCAATGTCCATGCCACCAAAATTGCGCTGTAAAAGAATTTTCGCCTTAGATTTTGGAGGTCGGATCTTATACGACATGAAGAGAAGATCATGGTAAGAAAACGCATCTGCGTGACATTGGCCGTGCTGAGCCACGTGGTCAGCGGAAGAGACAATCATGAGGTCGAGGAGAGATGGGGCACAGTTTGGGAAGAAATGCGTAGCGTTTAAGGGGAGAAGATGAAGATTGCACGAGTCGATGATGGATCTAAGACGAGTGGACCGGGAATCCTGTTTGAGAAGACAGGTGTTGAAATCTCCCATCAGTATGGTATGACTGTATAAGGGAGTCAGGTCCTCCAGCAATTTTTCAAGAGTAGAAAAATAATCCACCCTTAAAGAAGGACTGTAGAAGACGCCGAGAAGTATTTTAGTGTGGGAGAGAATAAGTTCGAGAAATAAATGTTGGGCTACTTCTGAAGAGGAAGTAGGAGGAGATATGTCAACTATAGTGAAAGGAATGTGTGCCCGGATATAAATTGCAACACCACCACCGGATCTAATAATGCGATCATTACGAACCAGCTGGAAACCAGGAAGGGAGTAGGACGTAGAGGGAAGGCAAGGATTTAGCCAGGTCTCCGACACAAGAACCGCGTGTATGTTCCTGTTATCGAAGGTTGCCAGCATATCAGGATAATGGGCAGGGATACTCTGTGCGTTGATATGGACAAGGTTGAAGTTCTTTGGGACATTGGAGAAGGTCGCATCAAGCACATCGGGAAGAGGAAGGATAGTGGAATGAAAACTATCATTCGTGGATGAGGAGGAAAAGGAGATAAATTGTTCATTTTCGTCGCAGTCACTGTCTATATGATCCATAACAATAAATAAATACTTAGTTATAATAATATACCTACAAGCAAAAAAAAAAAAAAGTTTTTTACAAATATATAAATAGAATACACTAGATAGATAAATATTCCTTGCACTACTATCAATGCACTTTCACCCGCCAGCTGCATTTAAAAAGTAATAAAGTTAAGAACATAAAAATACAATTCTGGAAAAAAAAAATAACAAAACTACTACAAAACTAAATTAAAAAAAAAAAATGTGTTTAGGACGAGTAATTACCGAACGGACGGGCGGAGCAATAACAAAACGATAGATAGATAGGAACATTTATTCACTGAAAATTCATTGTGTTACTCGTTAAACTCGCAAATTTAAAAAGGTTGTCAGACGGTTAAAAAGTACGAGATTTGATTTAGAAGCTGTGTGGTGAAATAAGATGAAAAAGTTTGAAAAAATCAAAAAATTTAATTGCAGTATATATTATATTTTTATTTATACTAGAGATGACAAACGAGCTAAAGATCTTTATCTTAAGCTAGAGTGTCACCTGATGGTGACTACGGGTGGATGGAGTAATCACTACCATCAAAAACATGGAGGAGGAGTATCAGCCTATAAACTGCCCACCCCCTGCCCACTGCCTGCCACTGCAGGGCAAAGGCCTCCATCATAGAAATCAAGTCATCGCTACTATGATAGGATTAGGCTTAATTGTTAATGTTCAAGGTCCTACGTGTTGAATTAAGTAAAAAGGTTTATGGAATTATAATATATTTTACTAATCTCTCTAAATTCAATCAAATTATGTTTTTGTTCAATCGTCAAGTCACTCACTGACATCGTTTCAAATCTGACAGACAATCTTTTAAAACTTAGACAAAGCAAGTAGGCTATATCATTTAACATCTTCTCTCTTTGTCTAGTTCAGTCGGTGGCGTCTTCTCTTCCACGGAACATTCCAATCTTCCTGCAAAGCATCGTCAACCTGGGCCTGTACAGTGGCTTGGTCATCATGTCAGCCAATTGTAGCTTTGACGAAACTTTCTCTACATCCAGCACACAGTCCGTCACAACTTCTCTGATAAAGAACTCACGGATCCTTATATGCTTGGTTCTGCTGTGGTACTCGTAAGGCGGGTTCCTTGCCAACTTTATAGCAGACTCGTTATCGACGTACAGAACTGGTTTCTCTTTCGTAAGCTCGATACTCTCAAAAAGTCTTCTGAGCCAAATAATTTCTCGTGCAGTCTCACTTGCAGCAACTACTTCTGCTTCGGTGCTCGATATGGCTACAGAAGCCTGTCTGTGGCTTTTCCAAGAAATTACTCCTCCAGCGTATGTACAGATCATCCCTGATGTAGATCTCCCTGTTTCTAAATCTCCACCGTGATCTGAATCGCTGTAGCATCTTAGCCTAGCATCAGACTTACGTTTGTAGATCAAACCCCAATCTAGAGTTCCTTTAAGATATCTCAAAATACGTTTCACTTTGACAATATCTTCTCTTGAAGGGTTGTCTAGTTTTCTGGAAGCAACCCCAACTGCGTAGGCGATGTCGGGTCTAGTTCCTACCATTAGATAAGCCAGAGCGCCAACCACTTGTCTATACGGAAACTTTTCCGTTTTGGAGCTCTTACCTTCTCCTTTTTCATTAGTTCCGTCTTTTATAATCGGTGTTCCTGCAGGTTTGCATTCGCTCATGCCGAACCTCTCCAACACTTTCTTGGTATAGGCGGTCTGATTTATTTTTAATGTTCCATTATCTTCTCTTGATATTTCTAAACCAAGATAATGCAGATTTGGATTTAATTTTGAATCTCTCTTTCAGTTCTGTCAGAAACTTCTTTGCTTCTTCTTCATCACTGCAAGCTATCAGTCCATCATCTACGTAAAGAGCTAGTATTATTACTTTGCCTTCTCTCCTCCTTACGAAGAGGCATGGATCTGCTTCACTCTGTTTAAATCCAACTTTCTGTAGAAATCCTTGAATGCAGTTATTCCAACACCTCGGTGCTTGTTTAAGACCATAAAGACTTTTCGTTAATCTGCATACTAGGTCTGTGTAATTGTCATACCCTTCTGGTGGTTTCATAAAAATCTCCTCATCTATGCTCCCATAGAGGAATGCAGTGGACACATCAAACTGTGATAGATGCATGTTGTCTCTGGCAGCGATACTCAAAATCATTCTAATCGTGCTCATCTTTGCAACAGGGCTGAATGTTTCGTAGTAGTCCACGCCTTTTTTCTGTGAATACCCTTTAATAACCAGTCGTGCTTTGTAACGTTCTACACTTCCGTCTGGATTTCTCTTAATTTTGTAAATCCATTTACATGGAATAGCCTTTCTACCTTTCGGTAAAGGTACCATCTTCCAAGTCTTATTCTCGTTTAATGATTTCATTTCTTCATTCATAGCTACTATCCACTTATCTCTTTCCTTGGATTCCATAGCTTCTTTGAATGTTTGAGGTTCTACTGTTTCATCATTCAGTTCAGCAACCATTGACATGACAAAGTCATCAAATCTCACGGGTTTTCTCAATGTTGAACGATCTCTCAGTCTCATTCCTCCTCGCTCAGAACTCGGTTCCACATTAGGCTCTGTGACTTCATTGTCATAAGTTTCTTGTTGTACCGTATCTTCGCTTACTGATTCTTGTTCACGATCTTCAGAATTGCAATCTTGGAATATTTCATCGTCATTGAATTCTAGATCTTTTTCTTCTGTGACTATTTCATTTTCATTTTCTATGACTACATCATGTTCTTCTGCTACCATGTTAATGTTCAAGGGCCTACGTGTTGAATTAAGTAAAAAGGTTTATGGAATTATAATATATTTTACTAATCTCTCTAAATTCAATCAAATTATGTTTTTGTTCAATCGTCAAGTCACTCACTGACATCGTTTCAAATCTGACAGACAATCTTTTAAAACTTAGACAAAGCAAGTAGGCTATATCATTTAACATTAATCACCACGCTTGCCAAATGCGGATTGGTGATCACAAACCCGAGCTATGTTCGAAAAATACGAAACAAACTTTACGCTCGACCCAGGAATCGAACCCAGGACCCCGAGATCACGGCCCGGTACTTAAACCACTCGACCAACAGGGCGTTAAAAAACATGATCCCATTCTTTTTCAAATCTTATAAAAATATCAAATAATATCTTATCATACATTTTCAGAGATCAATTAACAAAATAGGTAATGATCGTATTTCAATTTGGAAATCGAATCTGTTTCAATCGGCGTAATGAAATCGAATACTCAAACGGTCACAGAAAAAACCGTTCAAAACCAATCGAGGCGAAAATGTATTGGATCGCCGGCAACCCCGTATATTTCAGCAATTTCAGCAATTGGACCAATTAGATAAGACTCATTTAATTTTCACTGAAACGAAAAAATCTGTAAAATTCTCCTCATTTTAGATTTGTTCGTTTGTGCAACTCTAGGGTCTTGTGATATTAATAGCTTAAATAATTTTACTGAGGTTTTATTAGTAGGTTTCATGTTCGTGTAGGTAATACCTTCCTTAATCAAATAATCCTTTCACAAAAACACAATTTTATTTTTCAAAGAAATTAATTAAGTTATATCTTTGCCATACCTAAAGTTATTACAACAAGGCCATAATATTAAATAAGTATGTCGTATTTTGATGCACCTTAAACACCCATGAAGCATACGTCAATCGATAGAGCAAAAATCTGTTATTGGTTGTACATGACATAGGTAGCTCTTTGCTTTTTGAAATATTTTAATTTAACGACAATAAAATAATGTTATTTTATTTCATATTATTTTACAAGTTTTTGGAAAACTTACAGCTAGATTTAGATTACAGTCACAGAAAAAAAAACATTGAGGGCCAATTGCAAGTTTCCATTCATAATCACTTGGTTGTTTATATTTCATATTGTACATACTGAAATGTTTCATATTTTAATATATTTTGACAACCCGTTTGAAACAGTGGTAGTGGAATCTGCCTTTGGTCCAAGGGTTGTAGGTTCGATCTCCGTACAGTACAAACATTAGAGGTGAGAGTCCTGCGGCCTCTGGGGTCTACTTCAACCAGGAAATAAAGGCAAGCTAGAGAGAGGGGCCTGGGTAGGAACCCCGGCAACTCTCTAGTTTGGGGGGCCAAGGGATGTCATTTCCCATTCGTTGCCCTGGGGAGACTGACTGCACTGAAGAGAGTTGTTGCTCATCAAGAAAGAGCACCAACTCTCACGCGGGTGATGGGGTCGTCACTTCCCTACGCACTTATTTATTATTATACGACGAGCAGACGGATCACCTGGTGGTAAGCGATTACCGCCGCCAATGGACTACCGCGACACCAGTAGTGGAGTCACAAGTGCGCTGCCAACCTTTAAACCCCCCTTTCCCCTGGATTGGGCCTCCGGTACCCTCACTCACGCAGCCGGTTTTCTGTGAGGTATCTCTTCGGTCGAGCCGGCCCATTCATGCCGAAGCGTAGCTTTCCCACGGCAGGTGTGACTATTTTGCGTGTGGAGGATGAAGTCAGCTGGTTTACATTCTAACCAGCCAATTTCTTCAGGGTAACCTAATTATTTTCATAGCTTAGGTTATCTTTCATAGGTGTCTGTACACCAAAATACGTCATTTTCGAAGTTTTTCCCATTAAGGCGACGGGTAGGGCACACTAGCGACGCCAATCCATTTTAATTTTTACCTACTAAACGGGATCAATTTTAGACGATTTCAGGGTTACAACCTCTAGGCAAACACTTTGACTATTTATTAAATAACCATGCAAAAATGTTCAGTCTAACGCGTACGCGAAATATTGATTCACGCCAAAAGCGGCCACTTTTGGCGTGAATCAATTTTTCTCGTACAAAAACGGACCCAAAATTTGTGCATGGCTATTTAATAAATTGTATAAGTGTTTGCCGAGAGGTTGTTACCCCTAAATTGTTTAAAATAGATCCAGTTTAGTAGCTAAAAATTTAAATCGATCGGCGTCGCTAGTGTGCCCTACCTGTCACCCAGTATTCAGAAACTGTTCAATACATCCTGTAGGTGGATCTGGACCCTGGGGGTGATGTAAAATATAATTTATTCATTTGTTAGTAGTAGTTTCCGAATTCGTTTTATAGGAAAATGAATTTCAATTAATCATTCAACAATTGGATATTTTCCGCAACCGTCTAAAAAGGGGAATTCCCCTTTAATTTTTCCCTAAATATAACTTTATTAAAACGAAAATGTAGGCACATAATTAAATAATTTGTGGCTTACCAGCCCTGAACTCAAATATGATTCGCAAAACTTGGCAGATACAGGCTTTGAAATGTTAACTGTAAATAAACATGTAAAGGGTTTAAATTAAATATTTGAGTTGATGAAATGGGAAGCGTAACGATCTTTATGTCAGTCAAGCGAAAGTTAAGGGATTACCAGAGCTCCATCCACGCACACTGAATAACTAACGATGGATCTTGGTTTCTCAAATTTACTTATATTTCACAATAAGTAAGCTAAAAACACTTTTTTCATATTTTTTTATGTAATAGGTGGTAGAAGGATCACCTGATGGTAAGCAATTGCCGCCGCCCGTAGACACCCGCGACACCAGTTAAGTCACAAGTAGCTGCCAACCTTTAAGCCCCCCTTTCCCCCCGGATTAGGCCTCCGGCACCCTCACTCACGCAACGAAATACAGCATAGTGCTGCTTCACAGCGGTTTTCTGTGAAGCCATGGTATCGCTCCGGTCGAGCCGGACCAAACATGCCGAAGCGTGGCTCACCCACGGCTCTAATATACTACGTCGGTAGCAAATAAGCGGTGAACGTGTCCGTTCACAGTAGTAGACAACACATATCAGGAGGCGCACTTAATGAGTGGCGTTAATACACATATTGATTTCTTTAGAATACAGCATATGCTAAATGTCTGAGGCTCATTTAAGTATTTTACAGTCGAATACTATAAATATTTGTTTAGTTTTTTCGTGTTGCATTATTACTATAATGTATATGACATGAATCCAGTATTAACAATGCAATTTCTATATACGCAAACAAACACGATAATGTTAGTGTAGTGTGTCGGGAGTAGCTTCACTGACAATTCATCTAGTGGCGAATTAATATCAAAAATGTGAGGGTGTCCGAAGATCCGCAGCCGGCCCCAGCAAACGACGCCGTGCTCCGCCAGTCCGCTGTGACACGGCTGCTGTAACTAGCCGAAACGTCGAATAATGTGACGTCACCTGTTAACGATTGTATAATATTAAATGTTAAATATAATTACATATATATTTTATATATGAGGAAAAAGATAGGGCCAAAAGGAAAGGGAAGTTGATAGGATGGGGAATTCAGGGGGGTAGGACGTCATACAACGAGATAGGATACTTCCGGCAGTTGAAGAAAATGTGTTCAGGTGTACCTTCGTCTAAACCATATTCGCAAAGTGAGCTTTCACATGAATCTTGTTTAAAAATACTGGCGTGGCCAATACGCAGACGACTGAAATATTTTCTCTAATAAAATTTATAATGAATAGTTTTTGTCCTGTTACGTTCAAACAGTGTACAGCGGTGAAGGAAACCAATAGAAACCTCTTAGAATAATAGAAACCTGCACCTTTCGGATAGTTGCTGAAACGCGAAACATGATTCAGTTGGTCTGATTCCCATGTCCAAGGTTAGCGAAGATCAAACGGTAGTCGCTTTATTGTAATTAGACTTACTAGATTCTAGATCATAATCCCAGGGTGCCCAGGAGTCTAAAGCGACAGCCAGGATGCAACCGAGAATAACATGGTAACTAAGATGGTAATGATTAATTTTTATATTAGTGGTGACAAACGAGCAAGCAGGTCACCTGATGGAACGTAATCAACGCATCCCATGAACATCCGCATAATCAGAGAGATGCGTTGCTGGCCAAAAAACCTACTGGGAATGTTTATACTGTAGTCGAGTTATGTAAAATTCAATTTATCTTGTTAGTAGGATGTTTTGCCAGACAAATTATGGCTTCATGAGGCTAATTGGACTTCGACTTAAAGTTATACAGAAGTGAGAAAGAAGTTGTTAACTATATTACATGTAGGTAGATGTCGCGGTTGAAGTAGCCATCCAAACGGACGCCTAGCGCGTTAATTGAACGCCGGCATCCAATCAAATGGCTGATAAACAACTAGCGATATCGTTGACCGCAACGTTTCCCTAGATAGCTGAACGTTTTCGCCACTATCATTCAATTAGATGCCTAGGCCGAGAGCTGTATGAACTAAAATCACTCGACTCGACATTTTGTATAAACTATTATTGGCTCTTAACTGTTGGTTAGGTAGACTATTTTGATAATTACACTTATATTTTGCTTAAAAATTTTCACAATAACGAGTTAATAGAACCATGATGATATTCACAGGTAATTTCGCTGCAGATACCATATTTTTTTCACCCGATTACAGCGTAGCAAAAAGGAGGGTTATGATTTTGACCTGTATGTATAGTTGTTCATCTGTTCCCTCATAACTTATAAACTAGTCATCATATTTGAACAAATGAGGTGTCGTTAGAAGCGTCTTGACTGTCTTCTAGTTATAAGACTCTAGGGGACTCAGAGTAAGGAACTAAAAAAAAATTGCTTGATGGTGCCGTGTGTGGTATCAAATGAAAGAGCTTTTTAGCACAATTAAAATAAGTAAATTTATTTACATAACTAAAAGTATGTAGGTACACCTACTGTAGCAAAACAGATTAATCATAATAAAAAAATAAAATCAATGTGGCATACGATCACGGCGATACGGCATAACAATTTCAGCAGAGACAATTTTCAAGTTTCGTACTTTTTCAAGCGTGTGTTTTTGGTAGTCGGGTTTTAGTTTTTAAACTAAATTTTTATGATGATCACTAGCGCTGCAGTGTGGCGAAAAGCAGATATAAGTTTGAATCACTGGGCTGAGTTTAGATCAGTCATTTAGAATGCGCTATTTTTCAATACGTCAAGCTGTTATGCTCGGAGTCTCCCTGCGTGATCGTATCAGAAATGATGAGATCCGCAGGAGAACTAAGGTTACAGACATAGCCCAAAGGATTGCATGCCCAAAGTGGCAATGGGCAGGGCACATAGCGAGGAGAACAGAGGGCCGTTGGGGCGGAAAGGTCCTCGAGTGGAGGCCACGTACAGGAAGTCGCAGCCGTGGCAGGCCCCCCACAAGGTGGACCGACGATCTGGTGAAGATCGCGGGAATCCATTGGATGCGGGCGGCACAGGACCGATCTGTGTGGAGAACATTGGGGGAGGCCTATGTCCAGCAGTGGACGTCTATTGGCTGAAATGATGATGATGATGAAGCTGTTAAAAGTTGAGTGATTTTAGTTTTATTAACTATCGGCCGTGTGGTCCCCGGCAAAGTAGAATAGGCCACCCTCACTCTTACCGAGGTGTCGTAAAAGGCGACTAAGGTAAAGCTGCTGGGATGTTCATCAGCACCCAGAGAATGAAAACTCTGCATTTATATCAAAACCCTCGCCAACCCGTCTGCCAAGCGTGGTGAGTATGGCAATTACCCCTCATGTGATTGAGGGAGGCCCGTGCCCCAGCAGTGGGGACTTAAATGGGCTGATGATGATGATGAACTATCGGCCTAGGCATCCTCTTAAATTCTTGCGTTTAACGAACTCCCTAGGATGGATGGATAATTTAATCAGATGTCTGCGACATACACATAACATTCATAAATGTAACTATGTGGGCGGTGAACTTTAAGATCAAGCTCTAATACCAGACATTTTTAAGAATAAGAATAAGAATAAAATAATTTATTCAGCGCTAAACATACACAAAAAAATTAAAATATAACGAAATGGACATTAGAATAGCACTGAAACGGGCTCCACTCAGCATGTGTCACAGTGTCTAAAGGACACACACTAGACGAGAAGCCATCCTCAATGGGCGTTGTGAGAACTGCAGTTTCTCGTATAAATAAATAGGAACTCTGGTCTTTATTACGCCAAATAACAGAGAAGCAAGATGGAGAAGACGCCGGGACTCCATGTTCATGATATTGTATTGATTTAAGTAAGGAGTAATATGAGCCCGACGTGGAATGGGAAAACAGAACCGGGTACAAGCATTCTGAACTCTCTGGATAAGTTACATTTAACGTATATTTAAGAGAATAGTACGCATCTGAAAACAATTAAATGATTTACTCCCAAAATAAGCTTAGGTAGTTACTTAGGGTGTTTATTATTAGTAAGTAAACGGTACCTAATTACATTAAGCTACTTATTTGAAAGCTCCCTCAAAAGCTTTATTAAAATATGTACTGTATGGACCTAAATTAAAAACCTATTCTTAGATCTAAGCCTACATATTTTTTAATTTCAGGGTTTTTAGGATTTTCGACGACAAACTAGCCGATCGAGTGCGCATTTAAATCATTTGTATTTTTTTTTGTTACCGTGTTTGAAAAGTTCAAATTAAAAACCCTAGTTTTACAAAGTTTTTACTAAAGCTCAGTAAACGAATGATATTCGTTAACTTGGTATATTTGAAATTATATTTGACTAGCCTCGGTGGCGTAGTGGTTGGTGGGTCGATCTCTAGAGCGACGGCTGCGCATGAGGCCCCGGGTTCGATCCTCGGGTCGGGCCAATTTCTTACCAAAAATTGTACCCAAGTTTTCGGTAAGAAATTCTCAGTCTCAGAGTCTTGTACCCCGTGCCTCGGAAAGCATGTTAAGTCGTTGGTCCTGATCCCTCTCCGGTCGTGTTACGCTGGTATCCCATCGGAATATGAGGGTTTGGGAATAGAGAGTGCACGTGTGTTAGCGCACACACTTGTGCACTATAATATATCCTGCGTACGTGGCTGATCGTTGAGATTGGCCGCCGTAGCCGTAATCAGTAGGAGGCTTAGATTAAATTTAATTTAATCTAAGGTTGAGAGGATTATATATATTTGAAGATCCAGCAGTCCAATTGAGTGATCCTATATTTCACTGTTTTCTTGCGTATTATCGTTTTACAAATTAAAAGATTGGTTTTACAAATGCTTTTATAACTTTTACTAATTGCTAGTCATATATTTATTAATTTCTATAGGGTTGCTCCTTCAATCGACATACACACGATTATAATGTGTAATTTGATATTCATAAGAATTCTGGACCTAATTTTAATAAATAATTTACTGTCCCTATTTCTACTGGGCCTACTGTACTCACAAAACATAGAGCAAGCGTTGCTTCACACCGATTTTTTGTGAGGCCGGTATCACTCCGGTCAAGCCGGTCCATTCAAACCGAAGCGTCTGTCGCACGGTCACGGTGATGTAAACGTACCCCTACTCGTACACCCTGGACAAAAATTCGTGCGATGAACACTTGTGTTTGTTCGTTTTCTGGGTGTAATATATGTATTTAAGTATATATTTGTGTTCCTCTGTTAATCGAATTAACTCAGCATGGATGAAATGGCGACAGGTCACGGCAACAACGTGCGATCCACTGATGCCTCTAAAACTGAAGGGCAAAATTTACAAATCCGACAATAGACCTGTTGCCCTGTATGGATCAAAATGACGGATGAAAGACGATTGCATGCGACAGAGATGAGAATGTTAAGATGGATGCGTGGCATGACGACAAGACAAGGACAAGACAAGGAATGAGTGTATTAGAGGAAGTAATAAATAAATTCTTATTCTTATTCTTATTCTAAGTATGAAAGTGGTCCCCATCATTGATTGAAGGCAAATCGTCTTTCCTGGTATGGCCATGTAATGAGAAGAGGGGAAGAACATGTTACCAAAAAAGTGATGAATTTAAATGTAAGTGGGTGGAGGAACAGAGGACGGCCGAAAAAGAGATGGATGGATTGTGTGAAGAATGACATGATGGAAAAAGAGGTGGATGATTCGATGACGAATGACAGGGACGTATGGAAAAGCAAAACATACTGCGCCGACCCCAGATAACCTGGGAAAAGGGCAGGAGGATGATGATGATTTGTGTTCCTCTGTTGTCTGATATCTGTAACACAATTGCTTAAGCTACTTAGTACGGAATCAGGTCAACGTATTTATTTATTTAGGTTCACCAACAGCACATCATACAAAAATAATCATAACAGCTTTTTATAGTAAATTAGATGTCAGTATGTATGCCAATTACAGGGGAACACAGCGTTGATGAGTATACAATAGACAACACGTAATTAATCAATTATTTACATTACATAATGTGAACTTGATATTTCAAATATAGATAATACAATGGTTTAACTTTAAAATAGCAGTTTTTATTTCTGCAGTTTTCTTTTAAAACCTGTAAAGGAGTCGTGAAAAATATCTATATCGGGTGTAATATTGGTAATTTCATTATATTTCGAGCACATTCTAGGTATTGGGCTATGCAGACCTAAGTTACTTCTGAAAAATGGTGTACTAAAAATTTTTGAAATCCGACTTCGGGGGTATCTGCAAGGGACATTAAGACCTATTTGGGATCGTAAAGTTTGACATTTGATTTGATTATTTATGACTTTATATAAAAACAGTAAATCAGTAAACGTATGAGATGTTGTGAGAATTATTATTATTATTATTATAAAAAACAACTATGATATATGTTTATCCCAAGGAAATGTGCAATTAATGTTTACAGCAACGAATAGGCAGTTGCACGAGTTATACCGCGGACGCGACTCCTCCGAGAGTGACTGCTATTCGATAAGCGCCCTCCAAGGTACGGGTTAGTTGTACCCTCTATCCTAAACGAGTTAAACTTTAAGAGTGAACCAGCATTAACTATGTTGGCAATCACATTGACAACCGTCACTCTTCAAAAATTGAATAACTTCTTTCGTTTAAATAATTAGCCATAGTGTTAATACGGCCAGCAACGAAAGAGTTCGCCATCGTTACAGTACTTTCAATAGATGGAACATCCAGAGTCATTGTATTTCGTTATATTATAGAGGTCTAGAAATGCCTTTTCTCTGTGTCTTATACTTTTTTTTCATCTTTGAATAAATAACGAAAAATAAACATTTTACATCTCTAAAAGTAACCCCTCACTTCACCTTACGTCGCGTGTCCACAAGAGCCCTAGAGGCAGTTTTCATTCACTTTCATAAGTAGAAGCTTCTTAACATTCAAGACTTGCTTGTTGCCCGCCACTTTATTCGCCTGGCATCGTTACTTTGGGCGGCATTTTCCCCTGAAAATGCGGCCTCAAATAGACAGAATAAATGCACAGAATCTATTTGAAATTTTCATTATTTACCAGTATGTATATATCATCGACAACAACAAGTACATTAAATTCAAGCTCGAATTTTGCTGTCTCATTACTTAAAGCGGGTAGGGCACACTAGCGACGCCAATTGATTTTAATTATTAGCTACCAAAACAAATATATTTAAAATAATTACGGGGCTGCAGTACACACACTATTTATTTGATTACCATGCCCAAATGTTGGGTCTGGTTTTGTAGGTACGGAAAAAAATGATTCAAGCCAAAAGTGGCTGCTTTTGGCGGTAATTCAAAATCCGAGTGCAAAACCAGATAAAATAGCGAACTATAACTATTTAATAAATAGTACAGGTGTTTACCGAGAGACTGAAGCCTCCAAGTTGTGTAAAATAGATCTGGTTTAGTAGTTAACAATTAAAATCTAATCTAATCTAATCTATTCACGTACAAAAACGGACCCAATCCTAAGGGAGTAGGTATTATAATATCAGTGGTATTACAAAAAGCAGTTGTTTATGATGTGTAGCAATATTTTGCTACTGTGTTCTGTGTTTCCTCGCATTCTTCGGCGAACGTTTTTTATGAAATGGTTAGATGGTTCGATGTATCCTATCCTTGGGCCAGTCACCATGTTCCTAGACGTGATTGCAAATCTGGACCCCAATTCTCGTGCTCATGACTGCTCGTCTCGTTTGAAAACATGGCGGATATCACCTGGAGCCCAATTTTCTGGTTCGTGATATTTTGAAAACTTTGCGGATATCACCTGAAAACCTAACAAAAAAACTATGTTTTAGTGATATATGTCGAATGAAAATAAATGTCACGGGTACGAGAATTGGGCTCTATCAATTTGCAATCACTACTAGGAACATGGAGATTGCTCTGTCACCCAGAGACTTTAATACCTCAACAGTTATTCTATCACATAAAAAATATTTTTTCATTCATTCTTATTAATTCTCCAGAATTCTATCCCACCAAGCTATCTCAAATCCTATTCCAAAGGGAAACGCTACGGAATGAGTAATTAATAAGAATAATATTTAAAAAGTGGCGATCTCGCAAACCAATAAAAATGCACGATTCCCTTTAAAAATATACCTAGTCGAAAACTAACATTAGATGAGGATGTTGGACTGGTTTATACAGTGTGCCAATAGATTTCATAATCGCCACAAATAATACAAATCTATTGGCATCGCTAGATTCGTCGATGCGCCACCTTATTTATCTTACAATTGATTATACTATTTTTTCCTAATCCTAGCATTTGGCCTCAAACTCAAAGTGGAAAACCAAGGACTATCTTCTGAGAGATATTAGACATAAAGTAATATAATTATGTTATGTTACAGTTAAAACTAGTTAGTAGATAGAACGCGTTTTTCCTAGTTAGAAGTAGTTTTTACTTAACGCCGTTGTTAATACTAGAATTGACTAGTATCTGTATCGAATATCAGTTAAAACTAGTTTCTGCAAGACAAACCGCGTTTTCCCGAAGCGAGTCAGTTAAAACTGTCCCGACCAAAGTTAGAGTTCATACCTTATAATGATTGTCAAAATGCCACGTTAGTTGGTCTTGCAATAACAAGTAGAACCTCATTTATATTAAATTTAAGATTTTATTGTGTGTAATTATACTGTTCGTTAACAATGTTTCTTTTTAAAATTTTATGGTTGTGTTCTGTTGAATTGTTTGATTATTTTATTTACTTTATTATAATTAATATTATCATCTTGTATACCGAGCACTAGTAGAGATCGGCCTATTTATTGTCCTACTTCAGGGCAAAGCCCTCTATCATAGAAATCATGTCATACTTATGATGGAAATAGACTAAATCATCACGCTTGCCTAATGTGGATGGTGTTCAAAAACCTGTTTTATATAAATAAAAATATTCTATAAACCGTCTACAGAAGACGGACAAGGAGAGCTGAGCCCCAGATGATGGGAAAAGGATCAGGTATCTATTTGATGATGATGATGAATATAAATGAAATTCTCAGTATCGTAGATCTTTCCAATATTTTTATTAATTAAAAACGTATATCTTGTTTTAGTTTTAACTATAGCTCCATGTGACAACTAATTTTATCTGAAAATCAATTATATCAGTGACAAATTCTAGTTTTAACTAATCAGTTTTAGAGATAAAGAGATTCAGTAATAACTATTTTTAACTAGGGAAAACGAGTTCTAACAAAATATGGATTATAACTGCAACATATATAGGTACTGATATTAGATAGGGGTCTAAATATTGTTCCTTGTAAGTGCATACATCCCTCTTCAGATCCCGGAGTTTTGATGAAACTGATCTGCGTCTGACATTTTAAACATCCTGCTTTGAAGTTTTAATATCATCCTTTCCAAGTTACTATATTTTATGTTAGCAATATCCTTATAAGACGTATTATGTTCTCTCCCATTTTGTTTGATAGGTTTCTTTGCGAGGAATCTTATTTCAGAATAAGTTGACTAAAGTTTTACATCCCGAACACAGTCTTGGTCGCTGAGCCACCGAGAGCTGATAAGTAAGTTTTACAACACAATATTTCGGTCTAACGATTGTTGTTCCGAGTATCGGGCGTATACGCACTTACTGTTTGTTTTTGCTATAGCATGGCGGTATTAAGCTAGTACATAAAATTGGTCTGTGCTGCCATTTTTTTGTAGTAACACAGTATATTGGCTCGCCCCATGCCTGCAAGCAAAAGGAGAGCACATGTTGCAGTAACGGACGGACGCGATGGCATCACTTCCGTTAGCACTGTCATACTTACTGGAACCCAATTCTCGGTATTTTCGATATGAAAAAACATGAAAATACGAAAAATCCATACAAAAACGCGATGTTTTAGTGATATATGTCGTATGATGATGAATGTCACGATTGGGCTCCTGGCCTGAGAAATGCTTCTTCGAATTACTAAATAGAAAATACCACTTAATAAGTGCAAAAAAAGACCTATTTTGGGTCTACTTTTTATATTGGTAGCTACAATTAAAAAATGGTCTGCCATGGCTCTACTTGGAGGAAAAGTTTTGGAGAGAAGCACTAAGAAAAGAACTTGATAATCTTTTAAGTATTAACATGAAGTTACCAAGTTATTAATGTAGTGCAGTTAATTTGTCTCGAAATTTGCAAAATTAAAACTTCGCAGGTGATTTTGACGAAAAGATCGGGCAAGAAAACTAGCCAGTTACTCTTTTAAATCGCAAAAATAAATTACGGTGTTTTATTGTCCTCATACCAAGTCATACAGTCCTATACATAAAAAGGCAAATAAAAGCTGATAGGTATCTAAATAAAGTAAGCCGATTGAGCTATTAGGGCTGTCGCTCCCAGCACGTGCAGGCGAACTAATTGACACCCGGGGGCGGCCCGCCCCAGTCATGTCCTAGTAGCCTTTGTAGCCGACTGTACCCAGCCGTTTATGTATACAAGCATTATGCGACAAGTACATACTGACTGCTCCAGGCATTATTGATTTTAGCTGACCAATACGATAGTGTTGTCGAATAGTCCACAATCTAAAAATCGATTATTTTTACCTTAATAATCCAATAGTCGATAGTATTAGAATCAATTAAATTGATTTTCATTTTGGTCGATACTATCGATTAAATCAATACTGGAACTTAGCCAATACTATTTTTATTTGATTTGATTTGACTATATCGATAATAATCGATAAATTGATCAATTAAATTATTCGTAAAAAAGATATAATCGTCATTTATATTATAAGTAAAAACGTAAGTTAATGATGATCATATCTAATAATAATATATAATTGCAGATTAATCGATAGCATCGTTATTTTAAACTTTATACGTCAATTTTTACCTCCCTAAAATGAATATCGACAGTATCGATAGTAGGTACCTACAATCGATTATTAGGTTATTTAGGCCCTATTTGCATAATCAATTAATAATCGACGTATAATATCCAATACAATTAGCAGGCTCAGTTGATAAAAAGCGCGCCTTTCATACGGGGATCGTGCTTCGAATCCGAGCATTGACCTCTGGATTTTTCAAATTCATGTCCATATTTTTACCATTAGCTGTCAACGGTGAGGGAAAACATCATGAAGAAACCCGCACGTCTCGGATAGCTGCTCAAAATTGTGGGTTACTACAATATTTGAGAAAATGATTCTGAACTTGTAACTATGATCCAGTTGGTCTGGTTCCCCTGTCTAAGGGTTTCGAAAGATCAGATGATAGTCATCATCATTTCACCCAATAGACGTCCACTGCTGGACATAGGGCTCCCCCAATGTTCTCCACACAGATCGGTCCTGTGCCGCCCGCATCCAATTGATTCCCGCGATGTTCACCAGATCGTCGGTCCACCTTGCCTGCCACGGCTGCGACTTCCTGTACGTGGCCTCCATTCGAGGGCCTTTCCGCCCCAACGGCCGTCTGTTCTCCTCTCTATGTGCCTTGCCCATTGCCACTTGAGGCAAGCAATCCTTTGGGCTATGTCTGTGACCTTAGTTCTCCTGCGGATCTCATCATTTCTGATACGATCACGCAGGGAGAATCCGAGCATAGCCCTCTCCATTGCTCTCTGGGTGACTTTGAGCCTCCGGAAAGAGCTCGATCGAAGAATCCAACTCGGCTGGGCAGCGTTCGGGAAGCTACGCAGCATATTTTCGGCAGACTACCGCAGTGTCTCAAGACGAAAGACTTCAATGCGTGTGTGTTGCCAGTGATGACATACGGAACCGAAACGTGGCCGCTTACAATGTGCCGATGATAGTCGCTTCATTGTAATTACCAGACTTCCCGGATCCTGGTTCATGGTCCAAGAGTACCCTGGGCTTCGATGCGACAGCTTTGGACGCAACTGGGAATTATATGCTAAGAAGAGGAGGAGGGGAGCCACACATCAAAGTTTACATATCTGACAAATTTCAATGAAATTCTGACCACATCATGACACTAGTTTTTACCTGGAGTGTTTTTTTATGATATAGGTAGCAGACGAGCCGACGAATCACCTGATGGAATTCACCTAATGATGTACTAGACTGTACTTAGTATCACGGAGCTAAAATGTTTACCTGAATAACTTATTCAGAAATTCTCAGTAGATATCAGCTCGCCGTCTGAATGTTGGATCCCGTTTCGTCGTGTCACACTGATTTCCCATCGGAATAAGTGGGTAGGGGAATAAAATAATTTATTCATTTAATTCGGTTATACTTACAACAGAGAAATTACAAATACTTAAATAAAAAGTTAAAGTAAAGTATCAGCATGGTGGCTTAACATCAGGTGATCCGTCTGCTCGTCTGCCCTCTATACCATAAAAAAATCAGCCTACATGCTGTCCCACTGCAGGGCAAAGGCCTCCATTATTGAAATCAGGTCATCGTTACTATTATGAGACTAGGCTTAATCGCTACGCTTGCCTTATGCGGCGGATTGGTGATCGCAATCCCGAGCTATGTTAAAAAAAATAGAAACATACCTTTACTCGAACCGGAAATCGAACCCAGGGCCCCATATCATGGCCCGGTACTTAAACTATTAGACCAACGGGGCGTTTAGTAAACAGATAATATTTAAATACTCAAATTAAATTTAAATCAAAATAGCTGCTTAAATACATACATATTTACACCAAAATATTTTTTATAACTAGACATTGAATAATAATGAAATGCAAGTACATATTTATTATGGATATGGATGGGGAGAGTGGGAGAGCCACGCTTAGCCATGAATGGGCTTGACAGAAGTGATACCACGGCCTCACGGAAAACCGGCGTGAAGCAGCACTGTACTGTGTTTCGTTGCGTGAGTGAGGGTACCGAAGGCCCAATCCGGAGGAAAGGGGGTTTAAAGGTTGGCAGCGCACTTCTGACTCCACTGGTGTTGCGGGTGTCCATGGGTGGCGGCAATCGCTTACCATCAGGTAATCTGTCTGCTCGTCTGCCACCTTTCACATAAAAAAAAAGATACGAATGATTGTCCGAGGTGCTCATATCAAACCCACAGCCTTTGGCGTATGAGGCACTACCAAAGCCACCATCAAGCCAGTCACTCAGTCAGAAATAGAGAGTTAACTTGTAGCCCTAGAATTCGACTTGTGATATTTATCAAAAATCGATATATGGCGCAAAAACAACGTGGTTTTCATGCGATATCCGCCATTATTTTATTTATATCCAAAATCCCAAGTGTGGGCACTTGCCTATTTTGCCGATCGCCGCGTGTCCAACTATTATAATCCGTGGCGTAACGAAATAGTCTCAAAGCCATTATAAATTGTCCATTATGGCAAAGAATATCAAAATTTTTATATATTTTTTTTTACTTTTTAAAGAGACTCCAATTCTTATTTTTCTTAAGTACAAATCAGTTCCCTGTTTCAATAGGCACCCCTCTCAAGTATATTCTATTTTTTTTTTCATTTATTTATAATAATTACAATAACATTATGTAAATTAAAAGTGTCATAAAAACCTTGCCGGTTTGTCCTTGACACGATTACACATGAGTGTCGCTTATTTAACTAAATAAAAATAATAAAGTATAACATAACTACTTCTAATACTTATTGTCTACACGACCACGCGCTGCGAGCCGTTTGCGTAGGTACCTATGCCGAATGCATCTCGCTCGCACTGAGCTGCCCAGAGCAGCGCTCATAAAAAATGGCAACATACAGGGTGATACGCATGGTGTATTCAATTAAGATTACATATTCTGAAGTATATTTTTGTAGTATGTTTTGAGTTTATGTTTATAGTTTTCATCGGTTAATTCTGCTCGTATACTATGTGAAATTTCATTTAAAAGAGTAGGGACTAAGTATCTATTTAAGCGTTTTCCGTAATAATTTTTAAAGGTTGGTATCTTAAGTTTGGTTTGAGTAATATTCCTGGTAATTGTTTTATGATTTATATAGATTTGTAAGTATTTATTATGGTATTGTTCGATGAGTATTGACATTTTAATTTTAATTTGTATTGGAAGTATTTCACAGAATTTAAATAATTGTATATGGTTATTATCTTTTTTGTATAATTTTTGTTTAATTTTGTTAGGGATTATAATTTTAAGGATTCTTAGTTGTAAGTTATGTATTTTATCTAAATACGTTTTAAATGTTCTTCCGTAACTTGTAATCCCATATGAGACAATAGATTCAACTAGTGCTTTATACATGTTTAGAAGTATTGGGAAAGGAACTTTATATTTTAGTATAGCAAACTTAGCCACCAAGGCTCTTAGTTTTTCACAGATACTTTCAACTTGTTGGCACCAGTTAAATCTATTATCTATTAATAGACCAAGATATTTTATGGTAGTAACCTGCTCTAAAGAGTTGCAGTTACATTTACTATTTATCAACTTCGCTCTCAAATGTAGACATTCATGAGTGTGTGCTACTACACGCAACGGTCTGTCGACATTCAGAAGGTGGTTAGAACGGACGTGCATGATTTTTGTTTTCGCGGAGTTTATTACAAGTCCGACATCATGTGACCATTTGCACAAGTTTGTAAAATCAGTCTGTATACCAATTTCAGCCTCCGAAATATCTCTACTGGCAGCGATAAGACAAGTATCATCCGCGTATTGGTATACAGAACACTTTTTAATTACATTCTCCATGTCGTTAACATAAGCTAAGTAATGCAATGGGCCTAGCACAGAACCCTGGGCTGTGCCGGTACTAACTTCGATTTCATCACTTAGGGCATTTTCGAGTTTTACTTGGTATTTTCTATTCTTTAGATAATCTTTGCACCAATTGAGTAATGGACCACGGACTCCCGTATTGGCCAGCTTTGTAATTAATGTGTCGTGCCGGAGAGTATCGAACGCTTTGCTAAAATCTATAAACAATAGTATAACGTGTTTTCTATTATCAAGAGATGTATTTATTTCATCAGTAAATTTAGAGAGTAGACAAGTGGTGGATTTATTAGGTTGGAATCCAAATTGACTCTTAGATATGATATCGTGTTGACTATAGTAACTATGAATTTGGTTACATACAAATTTTTCTATAACTTTGTCAACGACTGGAAGAATAGTGATTGGTCTGTATTTATCATACTCGCTGCGTGAACCACTTTTGTGAATTGGCCGGACAATTCCTGTTTTAAGATCTGTAGGATACCTACCGCATTTGATACTCGTGTTCACAAGTTTCGCTATTACATTTGCAAGCTTCCTGCTAAGCGATATAACATCTATGCATCTTATTCCGTCAATACCGGGAGCTTTGTTGACATTTAGTCCTCTAATAATTTTTGCTATTTGTGTAGGTGTTGCGGGTGTCAGAAGCATAGATCTAATCTCAGGAAACTCGTATTCGGACACTTCCAACAGACATTCATTACATTTTGGTAATATTTTTCTTACGTTATTATCAAATTCTAATGCGAAATTATTAGCCAACTTTTTTACTGTAAGATTATTTTTCTGAAAAGCCTTTAGAATAGCACTGTCCACAGATTTCGAGACGCGACCGGATAGAGAATTCAATATACCCCAGAGTTTTCTGGGATCACTTTTATTTTTATTTATTTCGGCATTTAGATAATTATTTCTTGCTTTTTCTATTTCTTTGCGAGTTTTATTCCTATATTTATTAAATTCTAGTCTAATTATTTTATTGTTACTATCTTTTTTCCACTGACAGTATAATATATCTCTCTTATTGCACATGTTATTTATTTTACTATTTATCCACGGTTGTCGATTTCTTTTACTATTGATATTTATTTTCTTTGTGTACTTCGATTGTTCATAGCAATAATTGATGTTCTGTTTGATAAAATTATAAATTTCTATTGGACATTTCATGTTATCAACCTCATTCCATTTTATGTTGTTTAATAAAGGTGACAATTTATTACCATCGATCAATGTTTTACACTGATAATCACCCTGTATACAGCCGCGAGGCTCAATCCCTGCGCACGAGATTATGACCATTCGGTGGTCCGCCAGAACAGTGCCAAGCGCGGCCGAGTAAAGGTCGGACAAGCGTGATTTTACAAAAATATGATCTATACAACTTTGAGTTGTAATTTCATTTCGCGTTTCTATTCTTGTGTAATCTGATATCGCGCTTGTTAGACCACACTCGGCCATGCTACTTAGATAGTATTCGCGTATGTTATCATGACATTTTAGATCGATATTCGTATCCCCGAGTAAGTATAGGTCCGTGTGATGGAAATTATCTTTACATAGCAGCTGTTTTAGTTCCGTGATAAATAAGTGCTTACTACTATTAGGGGGTCTATACAATGCGCAGATGTGTGCCGTGTAGTGATACGAGGTTTTTAGGATTCCTATGATTGATTCGCAGTGTTTTAACGGTGCATTAGTTATTGTTTCGAAATTGTGCGTATTTTTAATAAACATTATGATACCGCCACCTCTTCGCTGTTCACGGAGCACACTACACATTACATAGCCACTTAGACTAAACATTTGTTTCAATCCACTGGATGATGAAATACCCACTTCAGTTAAGATAATGAGATCGATATCGATTGGAGAAGAATCTTTTAATTGAGTGAGAGAACTAAAATTTTTAACAATCGATCTTATGTTTATATGGACAATATTTAATTTGTACTTATTGCTATTTGGAAGGTAATTACTGAACTCAATTATGCTAGGGGAGTCAACTATTTCTATAACATCCGTAGGTATATCTATCGTAGTGAGAACTGAGGAAGGGGAAACTGCTATCGCTTATCACTATTCCTTGTGGCGGTATTGGTAGTGGTGTTGAGTAACTTGTCGATGTCTGCGATGTTTCTGATGATCCTCGGTTTGTCATTGTCACCTTTTCGAGCCAAAATATTTCCTTCTTGAAACCATACGTACTTATGGGATTCTCGAAGCTTTTGTTTCGCTTGCCATAATAGGGACTTGTTCAAATTAGTTAAGGCACGACGGAACATCACCTTTGATTTTGCGAGTTCAGACACAGCACTGGGTAGTACATCTTCTACACACGTAACCTGCTTTCGTGCGGCGCGTATCCATCGATCTACCTGCTCTTCTTGCTTTAGTATAATTTGTATGACACCCTCCTTTCCATTTCGTCCCTTTAATCTTTTTACAGCAGAAACTTCTTCCTTGTATGTATTTATTTTGTTCATAACATGGATCAGCATACTATCCAGGTCTTCATTATTATTTTCTGGTATTCCAGTTAATTCGAGTACGTTATTTATTAATTTTTGATCGATATTTCTTATGTGTTGTTCCAATGCATCAACTTTTAGCTCCAGATGCGAGTTTTGGTTTTGCAAGTGGATGTTTTTCTTTTCTAACTCTTTGATTTTGACTTTGAAAGATTCCATAGTACACATCATCTCATCCATTTTTTGGCAGCAATTATTTATGGATTCATTTACTGGAGCCAGTTCTTTCTTCACTGCCTCTTTTACCTCCTTCGAGATGTCGCCTAATAATTTTTTCAAGGCTGGAGACGTGATATTAACATCGATGTCGTCATCCTGCTCGTCGTCGTCATCATCTGGAATTATGAGTGACGTGCGTCTTGGGGAGTCTTTGCAGCATTCTTCACACGTCCATTCTAAGCTCTCCGCATTACGAAGTGCAGATAGTTGTTTCACCGACAGTCTAGAACATGATTGGTTTCCATGAACTATCTTTTGACATTTGTTGCATTCTAGCCCTGGTGACTTCTTGGTGATTGTCTTTTCACAAATATTACACTTTGCCATTGTTGGGGGTAGAGTTAGTACAGCGCAATCCGGGTAGCGTACGTAGAAGCAGCTCGACCGTGTTAAGCGACAGCTCACGCACAACTGTGATTATTGTATTCTACTACTAAAACCTTTTTATTTAAATACGAGGGTTTGGCATACAATATGTTAATCCAACATTAAGTCGTGGCGGCCATCTTGGATCAATTTCCATCTTACATAGCTAAATACACTCCCGATCAATTCACCTTTCAAACAAAAAAACAAAATAGATTCATCCATTTGGGAGCTACGATGCCACGGACAGACACACAAACACGCGCGCACACGCACACGCACACGCACACACACACGCACACGCACACGCACACGCACACGCACACGCACACGCTTTTTCGTCGGGGGTTAAAAAGTGCCGACGTGAGCCATTAATAACGATGTTAAAGAGTGACGTCAGATTCACTAGCGCATTGTAGCACTATCTAAATAGCCCGAGCTCCCCTTTGTATGACGAGCCTTTCTATGCGAAATAATAGATAACAATTAATTTGATTGAATATTAAAGGAGCTATTACCATAATTCTATTCTATGGACTCATAGGGCTATTATGTAGTCATTTATCGCCCAAGAATTGAAGTCCGTAGCCTAACATATTTTAACCTAACGTTCGGAGAGCCATTTGCTGCGTTAGTGACGGAGAAAGGGGGGTTTAAAGATTGGCAGTGCACTTGTTACTTCAATGTGTGGCCTTCATGGACGGTAGCAATCGTTTACCATCTGGTGATCCGTCTGCTCGTCTACCACCATTAATATAACATTAAAAAAACTTTGTGGACCGTAGTCAAGAAAATATTTTAAAATTGGTGGAGAGGTAGCTTAGAACCAGGGGAAGGATATAGGACTTTTTATCGGAAATTTGCGGAATATTGTAACAGGCTGTTTAAGATGGCCCATCGACGTAACTAGCGCCGTCAGGAGATTTGAATTATTTATGGCCATTATGAGACATCTTTTAAAAAAGTACAACGATGAATCCATAAAGATAAGTATTTAGAATTCATGATTCATTTATCACTATATATGTAGCAAGCTACGTCGTCAATGTCAATGCCTGTCAAAGGCATCTCGCGAAAAATAATTTACTATGACGATTTGTCGGTAGAATTTTGTCACAATGATTCGGGAAAGCATAAGAAGTGTAATAACGTCACTTTTCACAAGTAGATAAGCCTTCAATATTTCAGAGTGGTGTTTTATAAGCTAAAAATACAAACGATTTATTAAAGTTCTCAGTGTTGCCCGACAAAAAAAAATCCCCATTTCAACTTTATTGTAAGATGTGATTGCTACGACTCTGATTGATTTAATCAGTTGCTACTGATGTTTACAGCGCGAAGCAGTATCCCTACTGTGTTTCGCTGCTTGATTGAAAGAAAGAAAGAAAAAAATATTATTTTGTACATCACAACACTACATACGAGTACAACATTAGTTACAAAAGAACAAACAGACAAAAAAAAACAGATACAGAAAAAAAGAAAACAAAACAAAGGAAAAACAAAATAATGAGTACAAATAACCAGGCAGTACAAATAATATATTGTGTGTTGTGACCTCCAACATAAATAAACCCCACTCAGCCTATGTCATGACCCTGAAAAAGGTCATGACGCTGATTTTCAGTAGGGCCAGCTGAGTGAGTGCCACGGACGGTTGATTGCGGGTACCAGAGGCCCAATTCAGGGGAAAGGAGGGGTTTAAAGGTTGGTAACACTTGTGACTCCACCGGGTGTCTATAAGTGGCGGCAATTGCTTACCATTAGGTGACCTGTCTGCTCTTCTGCCAACTATCACATAAAATAAACTTTACTTCCACATCATGTGGCCTACACAAGCCTACTTTTTAACGTTTAGTTCCTGTTTGCGCTTAGACCATGATTTAGGATTTGGGGACTCTGGTAAATGAAACTCACCCTGATAACCATTAAAATAAGTAGGTAATAAGTAAGTAATACTAAGTAATAAGAAATAAATGCCGTGTGGTCCCCGGCAGAGTAGAATAGGCCACCCTCACTCTTACCGAGGTGTCGTAAAAGGCGACTAAGGTAAAGCTGCTTACATGATCATCAGCACCCAGAGAAGGAAAACTCTGCATTTATATCAAAACCCTCGCCAACCCGTCTGCCAAGCGTGGTGAGTATGGCAATTACCCCTCATGTGATTGAGGGAGGCCCGTGCCCCAGCAGTGGGGACTTAAATGGGCTGACGATGACGATGACGAAGAAATAAATAATTATTTCTTATTCATCATTATTGTATGGTCAAGACATCATAAATATCAAAACATAACTTGCCAACAAATTTTATAATCACATTAAGGTACATACTTGTAAGCGTTATTCTAGGTACTATTAAATCAGTACACTTACCTACTACAATAACCATTTCCCATATTTTAGGGAAATTGTCACAACATATTTCCCAGTCACAACTGGTAACATTAATTAGGATTTTATGTTGATACTACGTACGTAGTACCAACTTGAAAACCCAAATTTATGCTTCAAATTTGAGGTGACAGCAATAAGAAAACTATCATTCTAGTCTTGTCATAACGCTATCGTTACTTATAAGAAGATATTATTACACAAGTACCTCTCAAAAAAATCTTAATACTTTTCTTAAGGTGACGGGTAGGGCACACTAGCTTCGACCTTAATTTTTAGCTACTAATCCGGAACTATTTTAAATAATTTCGCGGTTACACTCTCTCGGAAAACACTAATACTATTTATTAAATAACCATGCACAAATGTTTGAAGATCTGTTTTTGTACGCGAAAAATTGATTCACGCCAAAAGCGGCCACTTTTGGCGGTAATCCAAAATTCGAGTGCAAAAGCAGACAAAACAGTTAACTATAAGGTATTAAATAAATAGTACCTATAGGTGTTTGCCGAGAGGTTGTAACCTCGAAATTGTTTAAAATAGATCCGGTTTAGTAGCTAAAAAATTAAACTGGCGTGGCTAGTGTGCCCTACCTGTCACCATAATGGATTTACGGTAGTACTCTTTTAAAAATGTCTCATTATCGCCACAACAAATACAAATCTACTGGCGGCGCTAGGTACGTCGACGCCTTATTCACCTTAAGGCGACAATAACTAGTTTCAATCTAAGTGCAGAAAAATCCGTCTCGCTAATGTGGACACTTCCTCTGCAAACAGAATGTATTTTTAGTGTTCCGTAGCCAATGGCAAAAAACGGAACCCTTATAGATCATCATGTCTGACTGTCTGTCCGTCTGTCCATCCGTCCGTATGTCACAGCCACTTTTTTCCGAAGCTATAGAAAACTATAATATTGAAACTTGATTTATAAATGTATTTTGTTAACCGCATTACGATTTTTACACAAAAATAGGAAAAATATTTTTTTAGGGGGTCCCCATACTTAGATCTGAATTTCTAAATTTGTTTTTCATCAAACTCATACGTGTGAGGTATCTATGAATAGGTCTTTAAAAATGATCTTGAGGTTTCAAATATTTTCGTTTCTAAACTTAATACTTTGCCCAAGAGACGCTCCCAAATTGGTAAAATGATATACATACCATGAAAACTAACAACAAAAATTAGTTTGAACTAGATCTAGTAAGTTTTTTTTGATACGTCATAAACCGTAAACCGCAATTTACCTTCCATAAATCTTACTTGCTACGGAACCCTTCATGGGCAAGTCCGACTCGCTCTTGGCCGGTTTTTTAAGTGGCAAGTGCGCTGCTAACCATTTAAGTCTC
The DNA here is from genome assembly GCA_019059595.1 of Marasmia exigua. Lineage (NCBI taxonomy): Eukaryota > Metazoa > Arthropoda > Insecta > Lepidoptera > Crambidae > Marasmia > Marasmia exigua. The sequence continues at coordinate 19,292,928 of CM032481.1, forward strand.
CTTCCCCCTGATTAACAGCAATTTTCGTTATCCGTCGCATCACACTTTTTGGTGATACTTAAGTACTCATTTAGCAATGAGTATCTAATGGCATTTAAACCAAAGCTGAAATGACTAAATAGACCACTTATGAATGAATAAATAATGCACTTAAAATTTTTTCGACAGTCTGCGGATGGGATTCGATCTTTTGTTAACCGGGCAACTGCTTAACCGACTAAGCTATCAGAGGCCTTGGTATGTCGACGAATTTGTAAGTCCTTTTTCCTTCGCCGTGAGCCGACGATCATTTCACAGAAATTCCTAAAATTGTTTTTTTTTCATGGTTTCAAATGATAAATACCTATTTTGCAAGTTTTGTTAAATATGTCAAAAAACGGCCTATTCATAACAACCTGAATATTAAAATTCGTTGTAAATTATTTTATGTGACGGGGCGTTTCCGAATGAGAATGCCTTCATGTCCATTTTCCTTATTCACAGGTAAATGACATCGAACGTATTTCATACCTGGGTTCCCTTGGGAAACACTCGGGAATTTCTATCTCAAACGGATGGTCGACCAGACGGAATGGTAAGATACAGTCATATGCTCCAATAAGTATACAACCTCATTCAATTATGAACCTTATTGTCCCGGCTTAAGGGTCGAGGTGTTTACGTTTCATTGCTGTTGTACTTAAGAAACAAGGAACAAAAACGGCAAAATTTTTAAGTAATAAAAATAAAGTCTGAAGTCCTCTATAATGCAACAATCGGCCAATTCGACTTCATAATACCAAAGAAAAAAATGCTAAATTCAACCATCTTTCACGGGCCAGGATGGTGGTGATAAAGTTTTCCTGTTAAAAAAGTTTGTATAGGAAACGGACCACCTTAACGAGTTATTGCTTATCTTTTCGAGATCACAAAGCTAAAATGCAGTTACTTGAAATTTCTTAGCTAAAACGCATTATTTTACCGTTTGACAGCGAATCACGATGTTCCCGCCGCTGGCAAAGTGTTAGATCTAATAAGAACTATATAATTAAATATAGCGTATAATATATATAGTGTCTGGGTGTAATATATGTATTTAAGTATATATTTGTGTTCCTCTGTTGTCTGATATCCGTAACACAAGTGCTTAAGCTACTTAGTACGGAATCAGGTCAACGTATGAGATGTTGTGAGAATTATTATAGCTTCACAATCTAGCCCATCGACGCAAAATACTTACTTCGGGAAGTGCGGAGCTGAGCTGCATGTACTCATTTCGCCATCCCCTTTCTACCACCGAGAGAGCAGGTGAATTACAACCTGAATATTTTTAAAGCAGAGTGAATGTGAGCTACTTTTGGGTAAGGTTGCTCCATCGTAGGTATCTTCTCAACTCTAGAGTTCAGTGTGAAGCCAAGAGCAAACCCATCATCAAAAAAATAAAACTATGTAGAATATCATAAAAGTTGTGCTTCCGCATGAATGGGCCGGCTCGACCGGAGTGATACAACGGCCTCACAGAAAACCAGCACAGTGCTTTGTTTCGCTGCGTGGCTTGGAGGCCCAATCCGGGGGAAAGGGGGATTTAAAGGTTGGCAGCGCACTTGTAACTCCGCTGGTGTCGCGAGTGTCATTGGGGGGCGGCAGTCGCTTACCTCGTCTGCCACCTATCACATAAAAAAACTGTTTTACTTTTAATACGGCGACTTTTTTCGAGCTCGCTCTTTGATCTTGTTTTCTGCGAATGTCATTTTGGAGCTTGTCGACGGCAGATGTATACAGCGGCAGAATACAAATTACAATTAGATATGTTAAAAATGTAACTTATAAAACAGGGGTTCCCAAACAGGGTGTCCTTTCGCTGGTGGCGTGGAGACAGTTTTGAAGCGACTGCCTCCACAGCGCAGTGGCTAGTGGTCAGCCTTTACGACACAAACGGCAGTTTTTGAGGTGCCAGGCTCAATTCCCGGATCAGGCCATGTAGATAGATACTTGAGATTTCTGTAAATATGCACCCACATGGCGAAACTATACTAACTATATTACTTGTCATAGTTCAGTGTCTGGGTGTATAATATGTAAGTATGTAAGTATTATATTTGTAATTCCTCTGTTGTCTAAGTATTATCTGTGCTTAAAAGTATGGAATCAGGTCAATGTATAAGACACTGTACGCATTTATTTGTATTTGTAATCCCACTGTTGATTCTGGTATCCGTAATACAGGTGCTTGAGCTACCTATTTTCGGAGTCAGGTCAATGTGTGTGATTATGTGAAATATTTATTTATTTGATAAATGTTGATAAGGGAATTCACAGTACACTACCTGCTTAGGCCCGATTCGAGCAATCTTTTTCAGTGAATATAACGTCAAATTTGTATAGAATTACAGCGCTATACCATAGATTTAGTATCGGATTATGGTGGGCCGAGTCCGCTCTAGAGTTTCAGTATAAAATAAAGTTTGGAAACCGCAATAATGGGATCAGATGCCTCGGAAAGGGACGAAAGGATGGGAGCCTACATAAACAGATTTGGCATACGAATTTGGGTAATAGCTTCCGATCCAGGAGCCCCACAAAAAGGTTCTATTGTAGTTACAGCTATTTCATAAAAGATGTGATAAAACCTACATATTTCGTTTTGCGCTCGAATAACTTTAATACCGGGTGATGGACGAGACAAAAATCCGTTTTCATGATTGGATGATCATAACTTTTATTCCCGAAATAAAAAATCAAAATTATTTTTGCTAACAATTTAAATCAACTGGCGTCGCTAGTGTGCCCTACCCGTCGCCTTAAACAAGAGTGGCTCCCTCTGACACAAGTGCTTATGCACATAGAGGATGTCGAAACCAATTTTGTAAAGAAACTTGTGAGCTGAATAATATTATTTTATTATTTATTTTTATATGAAAACGTGTAGACTGCGGCGCGTGACAGACGCCCGAGACTTTTGCAGTCACGAGGTGTTCACGCCCGGGGGATCGATTACTCTACACGTGGACCTCATTCGTAACACCTACTATCCGTCGGTTTCATCAGATATACCAAGCCAATTTCGACTGTGGGATAGCCACGTTTCGGCATGAATGGGCCCTGCTCGACCGGGGTGATACCACGGCCTCAAAGAAAACCGGCGTGAAGCAGCCTAGTGCTGTGTTTCGCTGCGTGAGTAAGGGTACCGGAGGTTCAATCCGGGGGAAAGGAGGGTTTAAAGGTTGGCAGCGCACTTGTGACTCCACTGGTGTCGCGGGTGTCTATGGGCGGCGGTAATCGCTTTCTATCAGGTGATCCGTCTGCTCGTCTGCCACCTATCACATAAAAAAACCCATTTTGCCAAGCGAGACTAAAGAAGAGCAAAAAAGGTGTTACGTTCTTCTAAAAGGCCGGCAATGCATCAGCGATCTCTCTAACTTCGCAGATGTTGATGGGCGGTTATGATTGCTTACTATCAGGAGACACGCTTTTTTAACTTATGGCAGACAAACGAGCAGACCATGGCAAGTAACCATGGCAGATGATGGCAAGTGACCACGCCGCCCATTTATTTATTTTTATTTATTTATTTATTTATTAGGTCTATCAACTATTGTTACATTGTCTCTGAAGTCTAGCGGACACATGTTTGTAGGAATCAAATTATTGCACAATAGATTTACAGATAAACACAGCATGCACAGTAACAATTCGTACGAATACAGGTATTAAATAAAAAAAAAACACTTATACATGCACAAAAAAAAATTAAATGTTTAAAAACCAACAGTTTTTAAAAATAAACCGATATTACATTTTGATTTTAATTGAGACAATTTTACTCAAGGAAATTTTCCTTGATGCACAACCTACTTATCAAGATCATGGTTCTGATCTCAGAGATCTTAATATTTCCTAAATTGAAAGATTGAGTCCCAGTGGATATCCAAAAAGTTACATTTGTTGTACAGTTCACAAAGACGTGGAATAGGGGAGCTAGCACCGAAAAGTGTTCGACGTTGTGGCGGGCATAATACCATATTTATTTTGTTGCGAGGATAGCGGAAAAGAAGGCCCATGGACATCTGCGACACACGGGGCATCACAGATGCGTTGTCTAATTTGTTGTTGATAATAAGCTCTTTTCTTGAAGGTCACCAGGTCGTATCTGTTCGGAAACACCATCGTTGTCGCATACATACAAAAAATTTAATACCTTTTATAACTTGCGGGTTGAATTATAAAATTAATATAAGGCGACGAGTCACAAGCGGACCGCTCCCAAGTCCCACTGCTCTGCGGAGTCCGCTTGTGACCACGACCGTTGTAACGTCAAGCAGGAAGTACTACATAGATACAATGATAGAAGATAGATAGAAAATATTTATGCAGCAAACAAAAACTTACGAATAATTACATTTTAATCTTATATAACTAGTAAAATAATGTTTTGTGCCGAAAAGGTGACCCTCAGCATAATGCCAAGACATAGATAATGCCGAGGCGCTGGTTTTCAGTGGCACCTACGGGTAGGTTACAGAGACACTATGCATAAAAATGAACATAGCTGGAATGTACAACAATGCACCAAACAGAGGTGTAGCACAGTACGAGTAGTATGACAAGAAGAATTAAAAAACAAGAAGATTTTTAAACACCAATAAACGAAAACAATTACAAATTTACGAAGTTGAATAAAATATTATAGGCTGCCACTTTTTAGGATTTCTGTACACATAGAAGATGCTGTTTGAGTTTTATCTTAAAGGAGGCTACAGTTTTGCAGCCTTGAACAGGTGGTGGCAAATTATTCCAGTACTTCGAGGCAGCATAACGAAAGCTGCCTCGGAAAGCGGCCGTCTTGTATCGCGGACATAGAAGGCGAGACGCAATTCTCAATCCACGTTGTGAGAGCTTCAGTTAAAGTACCTACTTGTTTATTTTCGTTGCGTTTAGCGATATATATCTTCATGTTAAAAGGAAAATCTTAATTCCTTATCGTTTTCGTGGAACTATTTCCGGGTAGTAGGGCAGAGTAGTAGAATAACGCTGAAATAGATAGATAGATATACTTTATTGCACAACTTAAGTACTAGGAATTTTTTACAGAAAATTTGTGTCTAATTTCGGCGGTCTTATCGCTGAAAGCCATTTCTACCTGGCAACCTTCGGGTAAAGGACATTTAATAGTAGAGAGGAGGTAGGTGGTGCCATATTCAATAAGGAAAAATAAAAGAGATAAACTGTAAATCTTAAAATATAACTTACTAGCGGCCGCCCGCGACTCCGTCCGCGTGGAAAAGTAACTTTTTACCCCCCTTTCAACCCCTTACAACCCCCTTTTCGCAATAAAAAGTAGCCTATGTCCTTTCTCAGGGTCTAGATTATCTGTATACCAAATTTCATTTAAATCCGTTGAGTAGTTTTGGCGTGAAAGAGTAGCAGACAGACAGACAGACAGACAGACAGACAGACAGAGTTACTTTCGCATTTATAATATTAGTATGGATAATCCTAAATAAGTTATGCTCAAATAAAATAAGATACCTAATAGACTACATACATACACATAATATCATGAGATTGATATCAGAAAAAGCTCAATGGATACGAACTCGCCTTCCACGCAGGTGGTCGAGCTTCGAATCCGAGCATGCACCAATGGTTTTTTCAAAAATCTATGTGCGTATTTCTACCATTACCATCTGCTCGGCGGTGAGGGAAAACATCGTGACTAATCCTGCACGATTCGGAAAAAGTTTCTGAAACGTGTAACCATGATTCAGTTGGTCTGGTTCTCCTGTTAAAGGGTTGCGAAGGTCAGACGGCAGGCGCTTCATTGTAATTACCAGACCCCCCAATCCTGAATCATGGTCAAAGCGTACCCTGGGCTTTCGCTTTGGATGCAACCGGGAATTGAACGCTAAGATGAAGATTAATATCAGAAAAAGAAACAGTTTCAGGAAAAAGATTCATTTTTTTTCCGGCCTTATTTATTTATTTATTGTATTGCACATGTTACATTTTGCGGTCTTAAAGCTAATATAACAATAAGTTACAATTAGAACTGACTAGCAATAGGTAGGTTGGTAACATGGACCCTGAAAGGGTATAGCAACTAACATAATAGGTAGGACGTATAATATGGATGCCACTGCATTATTTTTTTTATATAAATAAATATTTCACAACATCACACACATTGATCTAACTCCGAGATAGGTAGCTCAAGCACCTGTGTTACAGATATCAGAATCAACAGTGGGATTACAAATATATACATATAATACTTTCCTTTTGTAAATACATACTTATAATACATAAGAAACACCCAGACCAATACAAACAAACATGTTCATGCACACAAATGTTGTACTGTGCGGGGATCGAACCCGCAACCCTTGGACCAAAGGCAGCGTTCACTACCACTGTTCCAAACGGGTCGTCAACTTAACAATAATTTATTTAATAATAATGAATAAAAGTGGGTAATTTACATCATAAAATATTTTAAATCATGAAACTATTAAATCATGTATGAATTATAATTAATATTTTATTTATGAGGAGGTGTTGTGTGGGATATGTAATAATATCCTGCGATTACGGCTACGGCGGCCAATCCCAACGATCAGCCACGTACTACGCGGGATATATAATAGTGCTCAAGTGTTCTATTAATATTCAAAAATAGTATTATCAGTATAAAAATCACCAATTTTCATTTACCAATAAAATTTTTTGACAATACGTTTCTAATTTTAGATTTATTTAACTGTATATTTGTTGGCAATTTATTGAAAACACGTGGATAACCAATACACTTTTTTCCATCATAGCAGTTTTGCATATTTGAGTTCGAACATAGGGTGTTAAGAATGAAGAAGGTGAAGTGGCAAATCTATGATGTGGTTACGACATATTGACAATGAAGATGTTGTAGGTAAATACCTATCTTTAGCCAATAGCACACTTCGTCCCGAGGTCAATACAAATGCAAATCCTATGATTCAGGTCATCGGCTGCAGCTGCACCGGACATATTCAATGTAATATACATCAAGCTACGTGCTAAACAATGTTGACAAATAGTCAAGGAAACTCAAATACAGTTGATTGGGAAAGAGATGGCACTAAGGCTTAGGCCTAAAACCTCGTCAGGTGACGACTAAACGGGATATCTTTTTAACAATTTCCAAGCTGCAGCCTCTCGGAAAACACTTAGGTATACTATTTATTGAATAGATACTTATACTTAACTTTTAGGACTGCTTTTGTACTCGAAATTTGAATGCCCGCCATAATGCCACGGCCATCAAAAAGTAGTGCACAATTATCACGCCGTGCGGTTCCGGCAGAGTAGAATAGGCCACCCTCACTCTTACCGAGGTGTCGTAAAAGGCGACTAAGGTAAAGCTGCTGGCATGATCAACAGCACCCAGAGAAGGAAAACTCTGCATTTATATCAAAACCTTCGCCAACCCGTCTGCCAAGCGTGGTGAGTATGGCAATTACCCCTCATGTGATTGAGGGAGGCCCGTGCCCCAGCAGTGGGGACTTAAATGAGCTGATGATGATGAATTATCACAAATATGAATGTGTCTCTAAGCACACATTTGTACTATTTGTGTGCTAAAAGACTCCCGCTTTGAAATTGTTTAAGATAGATCGAATTTCATCATCATCATCATTTCAGCCAATAGACGTGCACAGCTGCACATAGGCCTCCCCCAATGTTCTCCACACAGATCGGCCCTGTGCCGCCCGCATCCAATGGATTCCCGCAACCTTCACCAGATCGTCGGCCCACCTTGTGGGGGGCCTGCCATGGTTGCGACTTCCTGTACGTGACCTCCACTCAAGGACCTTTCCGCCCCAACGGCCTTCGGTTCTCCTCCCTATGTGACCTGCCCATTGCCACTTAAGACATGAAATCCTCCGGTTTAGTTGCTAACAATTTAAATCGATTGGTGTCGCTACGAGTAGTTAGGGCTACCAGTCGGCTTGAAGGCTTTTACCATGCGACCTGATGCGAAGCGTAAACTATTGCTGGAATCGATCTACAACTTTTGTGGTCGCATCTTAAATGACGAATGTCGTTACGAATCTATCCTCCCTCCTCACTTATTAATTAACTAATTAAATTCTTTATTAAAGTAACCAAGACTCAATATGCACAATAATAAAACATAATAATGAAGCTACACAGCATACATCATCATCATCATCAGCCCATTTAAGTCCCCACTGCTGGGGCACGGGCCTCCCTCATACACATGAGGGGTAATTGCCATACTCACCACGCTTGGCAGACGGGTTGGCGAGGGTTTTGATATAAATGCAGAGTTTTCCTTCTCTGGGCGCTGATGATCATGCCAGCAGCTTTACCTTAGTCGCCTTTTACGACACCTTGGTAAGAGTGAGGGTGGCCTATTCTACTCTGCCGGGGACCACACGGCGATACACAGCATACCCACAACCCTATTCTGCGTTGCAAGTTGTGGACACTTGCAACACAAACCAAGGCCGTAGGCATTGCGTAGATACCCGAATCCCCGCTGAACCACCCCGCCAGCCGTTGCACAACAGTGATTCACGAACTTACAGTCCAACCTGGTAGCTATCATACTTAGGACACTGTTGCCACAGCCTCGATGCGCACCAGGGATGCACATTTTTTGCGTATTGTAGCAAAGAAACAGCTGACATGCGCGTCTGCAAACATACCTGATGCGCTACAGAATCGAGGCAGTCCCAGCAGTATCCTGAAGGCATTATTATACTGGACCCGCAGGGAATCGAAGGCCCTTTGCGTGTATGCGTGATTCCCAGTTGCGACCAAATCATTATCCAGGATTCGAGAAGTCTAGTAAGAATAACAATGAAGCGACTGACGTTCGCAACCTTTACACAGGGACCAGACCAACTGAATCATGGTTAAACAGAATCATTATCTCAAATATTGTAGGTATCTACATCTTTGAGCATCTCAGACCTGCAGGTTTCATGATGCAGGTAGGTCAACGTCAAGGTGTATGCTAGTTTCTTGAACTGACGATGTTTTTCGTCACCACCGAGCTAATGGTAGGAATATGCTCATAGATTTGAATAAACCAGAGGTGCATGCATGCATGACCCCCGTATGGAAATTTTTATCCGCGTTTTTATCCACTTCTATCATCGCTCTAAAATAAAGACTTACCTTTACCATGGAGAGTGTTCCGAGGAGTTGTAGAGTTAATACCCGCTGCTGAATTTCACCACCGTACTACACACCGTAAACTCGGATTCCACCCGAACCATCTGGATGGATGGAGGTCCACCATCGAGCGCTTTACACGTCATTTTTTGCCAGGCACCATTGTGGAATCAACTTCCCGCAGTGGTATTTCCGAACCGGTACGACATTGAGATTTTATTTATTTTACTTTATTAGGAAAACCAACAATATAAACACTGTTACAAGCAAAGAAGAACAGAGACAAACATAATCTTAAAGCTAAGTGTCACCTTACTTAATCAGATCTTCAAGAAACGAGCCTATAGCATCCTAAAAGGCCGGCAACGCATCTCCTACTCCCTCTGGTGTGGATGATGTCCATGGGCGGCAGTGATCACTTACCATCAGGTGACTCGCTTGCTCCTTTGCCTCCCTTTCTCGTAAAAAAAGACCGAAAAATGAAATTTAATAAAACACAGTATCTATTCAGTATTCCTAGCAAGTTCTTATCTTTTTAACCTTCTCGTGTATGTAGGCGAAAGAAGATATAACTTTTTCCATCGGCATAATATTACGCAATCAACATTCGCCTTTGATAAGTCTCTAAGCCTATAAGAAAGAAAACTTGTTCCCCATTACATAATTCCATTTATTTTTTGGGTTCAATATAATAAGAAAACCACAGAGCGATGGAAATAACATACGAAAACAAGGAAACCTGCATGCATGCTTCGGATAGTTTCTCAATGAGATATTATTACCGACTTGAAAAAAAATGAAGTTCTAAATTTTCGACTGTATGATTTTTTTTTATGTACGTTCACCGATTTCTCTGCCAATTATAGACGGACTTGCACAATTCTTGCTTGCTTGTTTGTCGCCTCAAGCATAAAAACTTAGTTTGCAGACGCATTCATCTCATTTTGTATAAAGAGATTTTTTTCTGAAATAACACTATAAATTAGATACGAAAAGTATAGGTAGTTATATCTATTTTCTTTATACATTTCGTAGGTACTGTGAATTCACAGTTCAAAATAAATAATTTGTGTTTAGAGGGATGTGACTGTTTACCGAACCTTTAGATAATAGGGTCAGTTTCTTTTGAAGTACTGAACCCTAAAAACGCTGAAAAATATTTTATTCCAGAATGGCAGTAGATATTTTATTATAACTTTAAATAGAAGCCTTTCCGAGAGACTGTTAAACAGTTCATGTAGCCTTAACCTAATATTAGGTCTTTTTAAATTTGTGGTATTTACCTATGAAATTCCATACCCACTTTTTTCTAATTTGTAAAGTAACTGTTAATGCTCTACTCCATAATTAACTGTGCCTTTTATGGACAACATTTAGGAACGTGTAGGATAGTTTTTCAGAAAAAGTTATCAATATATATAAAAGGAGAACCTGAGTGACCAAGGTATTAAGTGACTAGGAATGGACCCACAGCCCAAACTACTGACCCTAAAAACTGGAAATTCGGGAAGGGGGTTCCTTTAATAGTGAAAATGAGCACTAAGAAGGTATTTTTGAGAATTCAACCCTTAAAGGGGTAAAAATTGATTAACGCCAAAATTGGCCGCTTTTGGCGTGAATAAATTTTTCGCGTACGCGTTGGACTCAACATTTGTGCATGGTTATTTAATAAATAGTATAAGTGTTTGCCGAGAGGTTGCAGCCCCGAAATTGTTCAAAATAGATCCGGTTTAGTACCTATAAATTAAAATCGATTGGCGTCGCTAGTGTGCCCTACCCATCACCCTAAGGGGGTGAAAAGGGGGTTTGAAGTTTGTATAGAAGTAGGTACATCATCTTTGATGTTAGGAAAGTGAAAAATTGTATATATACGTATAATTAAAATAAAAAGTAATTCACTTAAACGTTTTTAGAATATCACCTTTTGTGGGGGTATATTAGGGGATGAAATGCAGTATAGGGGATTAGACAGTTTAAAACTTTGAATCATGAAATTGATGTTTGGCACCGGTTTTGAATAAAAAAGTGAAGGGGTAGTTGCGCGGGTTTGAAGTTTGAATGAACTTTTGTAATAAAGATTTAGAATGCGTGAGTAACACCGCAGGCTCAGTCTAGTTATTGATAAAAACGTAAAGCCTGCTAAGTAAAAAAAAAAATCATTTTCAAGTTTTTTTTTTTGCATCACAAATACAAAATATCTGATCTGTATCTATTTGATATAAACCTTAAAATATAGGCTGAAATCAAAATATAACTATAGTATGGTGACTTCTTGCTTATTAAAGGAGTTATACATCTTATTGTCTAGAAAAACACGGCAATTTTATAGGTAAAAACCTATTATTACGAAAAAACCTTTCATTCGAGTGACAGAAATCTAAAAAGGTGCCGCCTTTTGGTAATTTCAGCATTAAACTTATTTTAATTAAATTTTCTCAGCGCAGACCTTTTCTTTTTGCATTGGGGGAATGCCGCGGGTTCGGACCTGTAGCTTAACGTAAAATGTTTTTTCATATCTTTTGTACAGTCAAAGAACGAAAAGGTTCGTCAGTTTTCAAATTGATTCGTTTCATATGCTACGAGCACTTATTACCTTTCGTAAATTTGTCACAGTAATACCTGTTGTACAGAAAATTATGCTTAACTGTTAGATCAGAAAGTTCAGATTTGCTTGTAGCAACATTGATTCCTTTTGATGCAAAGAAGGTTGGCAGATCTTTTTAAAACGGTATGTTGGTATAACTGATTCTTGACGTGCAAACGAAAATTTACCTCAAGTTGCCGGGTAAGGCACACTAGCGACGCCTATCGATTTTAATTTTTAGCTACTAAACCGGATCTATTTTAAACAATTTCGGGGTTACAACCTCCGTTTTTGTACGCGGAAAATTGATTCACGCCAAAAGTGGCCCCTTTTGGCTTGAATCAATATTTTTCGTACGCGTTGGACCCAATATATTTGCATGGTTATTTAATAACTAGTATAAGTGTTTGCCGAGAGGTTGTAACCCCGACATTGGCGTCGCTAGGGTGCCCTACTCGTCACCTAAGGTGACGAACCTTTTTATTCTCTGTACTGTACTTGAAGTAAGTACCTACAGAGGTAGGCAAAGAGAGACACAATTTTAAGCAATGAATAAATTCGTCCTTTGTTCCTCCGAGTTCCACCTATATTTCAGGAAGATTCAACCAGTTAACTATTTTATTCGTTTGTCTGAAAAAACGTTTTTTTTATTTATTTTACGAGTAAAGCGATCAGAAAAAGGCAAAATAAATACATTTATAATTACGCACACAATACCTCAACATTGACCCGATTCCGTACTACGTAAATTAAGCACTTGTGTAAGGATGCCAGACAACAGATAAGAATCACAAAAATATAGGAAGGAAGGTACCGGAGGCCCAATCCGGGGGAAGGGGGGTTTAAAGTTGGCAGCGCACTTGTGACTCCACTGGTGTCGTGCGTGTCCATGGGCGGCGGCCATCGCTTACCATCAGGTGATCCGTCTGCTTGTCTGCCACCTGCCACATAAAAAAAATATACGAGACGGGGACCCGGCGCTATGGTTCTGATGGTTCTGATGGTTCTGACTGAGTGCTGCATTGGAGGTAAAGAAAACACCACTAGTTGGACTATCAATTGCTACTCGAAGGCGATTGGCGGTCGAGCAGGCGGACTGCCTGTACCTCCTATGCAGTAAGTATGTAACTGCCTAATGCAGAAGGGCTACTAATAATAATGTCTTCCGAACCGATATTTCGGTCATGATGACGGCCAATCTCAGCGATCACAAGTGCAATCTCTATTCCCATACCCTCATATTTCGATGGGACACCAGTGTGACACGACCGACAGGGACTAGGTGCAGGACCAACGTGTTATCGTGCTTTCCGAGGCACGGGGGTACAAGACCGCCAACTTCCAGACTCCGGGCTGACACTGAGAATTTCTTAACAGAAAAACTCAGGTACAAATTTCGGCCCGACCCAGAGATCGAACCCGGGACCCCAAGCGCAGCCGTCGCTTTAAAGTGCGATCCACCAACCACTGCGCCACCGAGGCAGAAGGGCTACTATAAAGTAGATGATTATTTAAATGATAAGGATTCATAGATATGTTGATCTCTTCGTCCTCTAATGTAAGTATACTTAATTTCATTTCACAATTTTACTTTGACGGTTTATCTACACGATACTGATTGATTATAAGCATTTTATTTGTTTATGTCATAATGTCACTGTAATCATAATATGTATAAGAATGAAAATTATAATTACCATATTATCTAAAAGTAGTAACTAATGATTTTCTTGCTGATTCTTCTCGGTAGAAATTGACATTCCGAATCAGCGGTATATTACTTAAGTTTTGTGATTCATATGTTCTGTATGGACTTAAATTGAATAAAGATATTTTTTTTTTTACTATGGCTGCTATATCGTTGTTCGATGACGATGTGCGGTGGACTGTATTCGATGTGCGATGACTGCACACGATAAACAGACTGACAATGGACGGAGACGATGTACTATGGCGACTGATGACGATGTGCGATGAGGATGATCTTGACGATGTACTCTTCTATGCAATGTGCAGGAGCCCAATTCTAAGGATTTTCGATATAAAAAAAAATCATGGCGGATGTCGCACGAAAACAAAAAAAAAACTATGTTTTTGCGATAAACATCGTATGGTGACAAAATATCACGTCCCGAGGGTGCCAAAGATCCACTATTCTCGAGTGTGCTGTTATAAAATGTTATGTGAAGTGTCATCATCATCATCATCAGCCTATCGCAGTCCACTGCTGGACGTAGGCCTCTCCAATTGTTCGCCACAGTGATCTATCCATGGCTTCTCGCATCCAGCTCTTGCCAGCCATCCTGCGCAGATCGTCCCCCCACCTAGCCAGAGGGCGCCCCACATTACGTTTTCCAAGACGCGGTCTCCACTCCAGAACCCGTTTACCCCATCGGTTGTCGGTTCTGCGGCTAATATGGCCAGCCCACTGCCACTTAAGCTTGCTAATCCGGTGAGCAATGTCGATAACTTTGGTTCTCTGCCGGATCACCTCATTTCGGATTCGATCTCGGAGAGAGACGCCGTGCATTTCTCGTTCCATCGCCTGCTCAGCGACCTTTAACTTGTGGACCAGCCGTACCGTAAGTGTCCACGTTTCGGCTCCGTATGTCATGACGGGTAGGACCAAGGGCGGATCCACCGTTGTGGGCACGATGGGCATGCCCACAACCTTAATAGACTTGTGACGTCACCTTTTTACGGTCTATTGAGATCGATAGGCTGATGATAATGAACGATAAGCCTTAATAAAATTTAAAAAACACAATGAATCATGAAACGTGCGTGATTTGGAACGCAGCAAAGAGCCATAGACGATATGCTGACATGTTATGACTTATGTCACATTTTTGACAACTTATTGCCGTGCCGCCAAAACTTCGAGCCGCGTAGCGAGGCGTCTGTGGCGCTACTTAATGAGGGTGCTTAAAATTTTTTAAACCGCTAGATGGCGTAACGTAGCCGTGAGGTCCAACTTCACCATGATTGGATTCAATAATGTCACTTTGAATAACCACAACCTTTTTTGAATGATGGATCCGCGCTTGGGTAGGACGCACTGTGAAGTGTATGAAGTGTTAAAAATATTATTTTACACTTTCAAGTTTGTGGTTTTTGAAAGTGGTATTTTTATTGGATGTTTTGGTGGGATCCTATCTACCTATCATATACTAGTTATTTACTATCTTTTTTTACGCTAGAGGCGGACAAACGATCAAGCGAGTCAGTAATCAACGCCGCCTATGAACATCCGGGAAATCAGAGAGGTCGCTAATGTGTTGCCGGCCTTTTTTTTTTAAAGAGTACGCTTTTCTCTTCTTCTATGTTCACAAACTTTCGCGTTTATAATATTTGAAGAATTTATAACTTCAACCATAATATCTAATCGAGATTAACCGAGTTACTGACGGCTGATCCTCTCAGTACAGGATCCGAACTAGTTGTACGAAGTTGCAGACAGTTCTCTGAGACTAATGCACCAACTTTAGATTAAATGTGCTTGTTTGCGGTACCGACCGAGTGCGGTTAATATAGGTACTTCTAGTTCTGTAAACAGCCCTGAGCGTGCCTAAGCAGAGCGATGGTAGCACAGTGCATAAGCGCCTTCGATGCGGGGGTCGTGGCTCGAATTCGAGTATGCACTTCTGAATTTTTATGTGAAATTGATGTGCACATTTCTACAATTAGTTCGGTGGTGAGGGTAAACATCGTGACGAAACCTGCTCATCTCGAATAGTTTTTTTTATGATATAGGTGGCAGACGAGCCGACGGATCACCTGATTGTAAGCCATTACCGCCAGACACATTGTCTAAAGCAAAATTACAGCGAGACATTTTTTACCTATATGTCGTCATATTATTTCCATACACTATTTTACATCTCTGATAAATGTCTTAATTTCAATAATTTAGGTCTAGGTAAACATATTTCATCGTTTAAAATTAAAATGAATGCATTTTTTAACGTTACGGATTAATGGCCGCCTTAGTACGGAGCGTGAATAACCGTGCAGTGGAAGACTTGTACTTTATTTATACATATATTTAGACGTGTAACATACGATTCAGCTTACCTCCATCCGAATATGATATGAATAGAACGAATGGATACCCTTAGATGAAGCCCCTAAACTATCCCAAACCTCAAAACACTATATTTTAATAAACAAGATATTTTCCAACAAAGAGCCCGTTCCCCATGATGGTCTTGATGTACCTACTCGGGTCGAGCGCGCGGGCGAAGTATGTAGATATTTAGCGTATTTATCTACTGTGGCGCGAGCGCAGAGTAAAAACACGACTCGGACCTAGTGTTGCCCGCAGGAAGCAAAACCACAACCCAGAGGGCGCTTTATACGAAACAACCAGACTTACCGAATCCAGGGCTTCAAAGCGATAGCTTTGGACGCAATTGGTAATTACATGCTAAGATGAGTAACGCCCAGTATGGTAACAGAGCGGCAGTTACAGTAACCGCTGTGACTTTAGGGACCTTCAAGAGACGAGGGTGCTCCCTCATGAAAAGACGGCAACGTGCGGTCAGAATGAAAAGTACCTTAACACTTTAGTACCATGTCAAAGTAACTGTTCTGCCTATTATAATCAGTTTCCAAGTGGTTCATAAAAAATGTTACCTACTTCGACATGGTACTAAATGGTTAAGCTACTTTTGATGCTGACTGTACCTTCAGCTTCTCTGACCTAAAAGATGTCTCTAGGATTTACTTTAAAAAATATGGTAACTTTAAATAATATAGGTATCGTTCAAAATATAATCAAACCGACTCCATGAAGCTGCATATCAGGGGCTTAAGAAAAACGAAACATGGAGGCGTCATTATTGGCACAGACAATAAGGACGATATCGAGAAACTGAAAAATCAGAGAACCTAACGACTTCTGGCCTCACCGTCGACGAGCCACACAAGCGCAGGCCCAGGAGTATAGTGATTGGAGTACCTACGAGTTTGTCAGACCAAAATATATTCAAATGCATTATGACAAAATATAGAAGAGTAAGTCAAAGACCTATCCTTGGATAGTTTTATATCGACAATCAAACTCAGCCACAAATCAGGGAAAACTGAAGCTGACTATATCATAGAAGTCCCAGCCAATATTCGCAAAGCCCTAATAACTCAAGATGGATCCTATACATCAACTGGACGTCGTGCCCTGTACATGACCAGTGGTGACCAGTGGGTCACCAGATGGTTTAAATGTCAGCAATATAGGTACGCCTCAAGAACATGCTAAGCGCAGGCTGATACTTGTGGTCTCTGTGCATCATTGGGCCATACAACAAAAGAATGTCCCAAAAAGTCGACCCCGCAGTCTGTGCATCCTGCACGTTATATAAGAAGTCCAATAAACACCAAACGGTGATTTAGCGTGTCCTGCGAATATATTGGCAGAACAAAGGTATATTAAGGTGAAGGGTAGGGCACACTAGCGACGCCAATCGATTTTAATTTTTAGCTACTAAACCGGATCTGTTTCGGGGTAACAATCTCTTGATAGAAATGGGGTGAGCCCTGCATCTCATAGCCACTGCGGCTATTAGATGGTCTATTGTGGCAGTGGCAAACTCTTATACTATTTATTAAATAACCATGCACAAACGTCGGGTCCAACGCGTACGCGAAAAATTGATTCACGCCAAAAGCGGCCACTTTTGGCGGTAATAAATTTTTCGCGTACAAAAATCGGACCCAACATTTGTGCATGGTTATTTAATAAATAGTATAAGTGTTTCGCCAAGAGATTGTTACCCCGAAATTGTTTAAAATAGATCCGGTTTAGTAGCTAACAATTAAAAACGAATGGTGTCGCTAGTTAGGCCTACCCGTCGCCTTAAGTACTATTGATTCTGTAGGCGCCTGAGAGCGCCGTAATCACCCATATCTTAGGCCTTAGTTTTATTCTATATTTACTTACTTAATATTTTATTTTATTTGGTTAATAGTCTAGTGTATGCAATAGGCCGTCACCAATTCATCCCTCACCGACCACAAATCCACCCTTCTAGCCCTAGACATAAATTACGTAAAGTCTAGCCCACTAAAATAATTTATATTAAATTAACATGATTAAACTCGAGGAAGATCTTTGTTGCATAAATTATGATGATCTAATTTACTGACACACTGTGTAAACGCTGTAAAACGCGCAGTTGTGTAAAATATGATGACGGTCAAAATAAGTTTTTTTTTATGTAATAGGTAGGCAGACGAACAGACGGATCTAAAAATAGAATTACAAGACCTAGATCTTATTAAATAAAGAATCTATTATAAAATAAATACATCTCTTAGCTCTGTAATTGTCCTAAATACCTGTAGCGTATTTAATATAAGTAACTATTCCTATTGTCTACCTTTTTGTTTCTATATTTAATTAGCTTTTATGAATGTTTTAATTAAATTAAGAGAGCTCTAAATACCTGTAATACAAGTTTCTCTTAGTACGAGTAAGTGTGTATTTATAAAACTATGTGTGACCATTTGTGAAATTAACTCTAATATGATTTAAAAAGTTTTATTTATTATTATTACACTTGTACCTACTGTAATCCTCTTTCTATAACCTCTATATAATTGTATATATAAGTTTGTGTGTTTTTGTGCAATAAAGTATATCTATCTATCTATAGGCCGTCTGGTAGAAAGACAACCATGTTGTGTCTTTTGTTATTGTAACTGAAACCTTGAAGTATTTATGGTTTGTGTAATAAATATGGAATGCCTTGAAGTGATTACAATGGGCAGGTCACAAATGCCGAAGGGACCCGGAAAGATGGCCAAAATTACCACCCAACGGTAAACGCGTCGGACACCGACAAAGGGGTAGGCCGACGATGGGCGACGACCTGAATAACTTTGCTCAAGATTGGCCACAAATTGCGTCAATAGAGAAAAATTGAGAGATTTGGGGGAGGCCTTTGCCTTTGACAGTATAGGCTAGGTAAAAAAAGGAATGTCTAAGTATGTTATTATTATATACAGGGTGTAAAAAGACTCTTAACGAAGCCGAAACCTACGTATTCCACACATCATCAGGACCATTTTTTCCTTCTAGACCATACCTGGGAACTCAATACTTTCCAAGTTATTGAAGGTCAAAGTCAAAATAAAAATCTCAAGATTTTGATGTAAATAAATTTAAAACATTATTACCTAATTGTTGTCCAAAGAAACTTGTTCAAAATTTTAAGTAATTCCAAGGAAAAAATGGCTTCAAAACGTACAGCCCGCAATGTAATGTTTGAGAGCGGGGCGGGGCGGGTGTGTGCGTTGGCGCACCCGGGCGACTGAGGCGCGGGCGCGCGTGCAACGCGGTCCGGTGTACGCTGTTCATTGCGTCGTAGGTTTATAGGATTAAAATTGACACTAAAAAATCAACTTCGTTTCTCAACAATATTTTTTTGTTCTAAGACTTGTTTTAATGGTCTGAGTGTGTAGACGCCGGCTTCGTTAAGGGTCTTTTTACACCCTGTATACAGCATACTAGTATTTGGTTTCTGTGCAATAAAGAATATCTTCTATCCACCTATATAAGTACCTACCCCACATATGTTTGGCAGCCCTTAGTGGTATTAGCTTGATGCGTAGGCGCGGCACGAAAACACATTCCTATTCGTACCAATATCGCTAACCAAACTTATGAGCTTCCAGATGAGCGTTCAGAAATGTCACGGGTCTTAATTTATTACTCAAGTTTAGCTTTATTGATCTATGGATTCAGTAGAGGCTCTCAATTTATCGAAATTGCGGGTTTGTTAAAATGCGAACTAAGAACAGTTCTGGAACCTAACACGTTCCAACCCTTTTTAATAATAATAATAATAATAATAATAATTTATTTAAACATAACCAGATAGGTACATATTATAAACAAAGTTTGGCCTCTTCTTTTAAGTGCAAGAAGCACTTGTGCCAGAAAAGGCCGCTCTTCCTTAACACTTATTACATTCTAAGGTACAGATAAAAACGTAACAATAAAAACAGCATTATAAATAATAGTAAAATAAATAAATAAGATAAAGTTAAGCATCTAACAACATTACATCAAAATAATTACAACCTAAATATAGAGCATGCATGCTGTTTGATGCGTTTTGAGTGTTTGTATGAGTGTGAATGAGAGTGTGTGTGTGTGTGTGTGTGTGTGTGTGTGTGTGTGTGTGTGGTAAAGTAATAAGACTATTAGATAATATTATGGTGTTTAAAAGATAGATATCCTGTATTATAAAAGATGCTTGAGTATTAATTCCGTTTCCTCATAATTTAAAGTTTTAAGCCAGGCTGTGATTTTGGACTTACATTCACGCTGTGTCAGAGAGTAGATTTCCAGAATTTGGTTACATTCATTATACAATTTTGATGACATGTACTGGAATTGCGATTGAGCAAATTTCGTGCGAGTCATTTTAGCCCTGGCAACTTTAAAATTCCTTCTTTTGTTTTTAACGTTAGGGATGTAATCTATTTTTGTGTGTTTATTTAAAATTATATGTAAGACATAGAGTTTCCTTATTGAGAGGGTATCAGTTAGAGCGTGAAGAGACTGTGTTGGAAATCGACGTTCTTTAAATTAAGACACTTTAAGTAGGGCCCTTTGAGCTCTTTCTACTTCAATAATGTTTGTCCGCAATGTTGTTAGCAGCACCACCCCACACTGTTATACAGTATATGGAGATGGATTGTGCCAATGCAGTATAAACTTGATCAATCAAGGTCTTTGTTGCAACATGGCGTAAAATTTTGAATATCCAGATTAGTTTGCGTAGCCTGGATGCAACCAGTTCAATGTGGGAGTGCCAAGATAGTCTCTGGTCCACTATGACACCCAGGTACTTCACGTTCAAGTAAGTAGACGCTGCTTCACGCCGGTGATCACTGAGGCCGTGGTATTCCGGCTACTTTGCGCCTATTCATTGTACAAAAAAATATAATGAAACGCTTGCGCCAAGTAATCGACACCTAGCGCTATCTTTTGGTATAAAGTAGAAGTAATGTTTTGAAACGAAATGAGGCGCGCTACTAATTATTAAACAAAATAAAAACCGTCCTAACACAGACGAATTATCTCTAGATATACCTAGTACATATAGATAATAAGGCAAGAGTGAAAAGGCATCTAGGCGAACGCGTTACATCTTAGACCGTCACTTTTATCAGGTGAGATTGTGGTCAAGCGTCAGCCTATAGGTTCTTAAAAAAATCTTATAAATGGAAATATGGACATACCTCTGTGTCCGTTTGATGGAGCAGACTACAACTCATAAATGATGAACAAATTTAAGTAATGGAAAGAGGCGTAATGTACGTTAAAAAAATGGCAGTTGGGAAACATGCGGGAGTGGACCGGTATCACCAGAAGATCAAGAAACTAGCAGCCAACCTTCAAGATTGAAGAGGCATCCAAAGAAGAAAATTTTGCATCAGCCCACACGTGGTTATTCTACCTAGATATCCCTAAGAATCTAGTAGTAAAGTTATAGAGAAAAGTTAGACTACAACAGATAAGCAAATGCCGCCATCTGCCTTCTAAACACTATGTAAGTATAAAACTTTCGTCTATCTTAATGTGCTAAGTTACCCAGCTTGGGAATAAACTCGGGGCTTCAGCCCCACTGTCATGATTTAATATATTTTATACTATACTATCTATCATGGGGAGTACTCTGAGGAACGGTTTGATCTACTCCCTGCAGCTTCTTACATCGAACGACACGAAAGCGATTGTCTTTCCATCTTCTCGATGAATGGCGGTCTAATACTGTGCGTTTCTTGCGTAACTTTCTACCACGTACCTATCTCAGTTCTGTGGAACGGTTTGGCTGCAGGAGTATTGCCCGACGGCTACGACTTGGGGGCCTTCAAGAGAAGAGCGTACTCTTTTTTAAAATGGCCGACAACGCATTAGCTCTCTTTGATTTCGCGGATGTTCAATGGTGGCTTTGATTACTTTCCATCACGGCGACTCGCTTGTTCATTTGTCCGTGTCTTGTATAAAAAAACTAGCAGTAGAGTCCAAGCCAAAAGATTCCTTTGAAAAGCCCGCTTCAGTCGCTATCAACATTCAAATTTTAGCTTTGTAGTCATAGACACAAGGAATCTCAAATTTTACTTTCGTGGTTTTCCGCCGGACTGCTATCGTGGCGCGGCCTCCAGGTGGCAGACCAACAGACGCCAAAGGATACCCGCAACACCAGTGGAGTAATAACTGCGCTGCCAACCTATTATAAAGCTGGTAAATTTCTGTGGTGATGCATGGCCTTAAACCCCGAAACGAAAGCCACTACTTATCCTCATCTTACGCTTGGACCATCATGATTCAGGATTTGGGGAGTCTGGTAATTACAATGAAGCCACTGCCGTCTGCTACCCAGAGAGCAATGGAGAGGGCTATGCTCGGAGTTTCCCTGCGTGATCGTATCAGAAATGATAAGATCCGCAGGAGAACTAAGGTCACAGACATAGCCCAAAGAATTGCATGGCTCAAGTGGCAATGAGCAGAGCACATAGCGAGGAGAACAGACGGCCGTTGGGGCGGAAAAGTCCTCGAGTGGAGGCCACGTACAGTTAATCGCAGCTGTGGCCGGCCCCCCACAAGGCGGACCGACGATCTGGTGAAGATCGCGAGAATCCATTGGATGCGGGCGGCACAGGACCGATCTGTGGAGAACATTGGGGGAGGCCTATGTCCAGCTGTGGACGTCTATTGGCTGAAATGATGATGATGACTGCCGTCTGACCTTTGCAAACCTTTAACGGGGGCCCAGGGGAGGTGATCCGCCTGCTCCTCTGCTATCTATGTCTTAAAAAAGGAGAAAAAGTCCAAACTGAACCACGAAAGCCACTACTTAAATATGTTACCAAGAAATAAGGAATGTTTTGAAATAAATGTCTGTCCACACGTGCGAAGCTAGATCGGGTCACTAGTTGGTGAATAATGCATAGAAGTCTTATTTATTAGATACGTGAGCACATCTGTGGGTAAGTTTGGCACACTGAGTACGTATTAATTGTGTTGGTGGAGATATTTTACGAGTACTTAGCTATACCTACACAATGTTTAGAGGCCTGGTATTCCGCGGTCTAGTGGCCACTTTTAGCAATTATGAAGGTTATTGTTACTTGACGCAAGTAGGTATATTTGATTGGTATGCGTCTCAAAAAATGTATCATTCATTAAGCAATAAAAATGTTCTATTTTAAAAAACCTGTCAAAATTAAATCTTTAGGCTGCGCTAGTTTTGCCGATGACGGGCCTTAAGGTATCGTGTGGGGTATCAAAAGAAAGAGCTTTTTATAGCACATTTCAAATATGTAATTTTATTTACAAAACTAAAAATATGTTAAATAAAAATTAAGTTGAAAACAGATTCATTATAATAATAAAATAAAATCAATGTGGCGTACGACCACCGCAATACGACATAATAATTTCAGCAGAGACAATTTTCTTGTTTCGTACTTTTTAGAGCCTGTTTTTTTGGCAGTCGGGTTTTAGTTTTTAAACGTAATTTTTATCTACAAAATAAAATTTACTTTACATAAGTATCTAATATTAGTTATTATATTTGTATATTACGTATTATACAGAACCATGGCTCTCCCACGGTCACCAGATCATACAGGCAGTGAACACCCATAAAAACCAATGGCGGCGGCACTGAGTAAAGTAATACTAATATCCTCCAAACGATTACGGCTATGGCGGCCAATCCTAACCTTCAGCCATGTACGCTAAATATATTATGGTGCGCAAGTGTGTGCGCAAACACAAGTGCATAATATATTCCCTTACCATCATATGTTTAAATGTTAAAATACTAGCTTATATGGAAGTGCGGAGACTTCTAACACAGGCTCTTGACAAACATTCGTGCGATGAACACTTGTGTTTGTTCAGTGTCTGGGTGTAATATATGTATTTAAGTAATAATAAATAATAATAAATATTTCACAACATCACATACATTGATCTGACTCCGAGATAGGTAGCTCAAGCACCTGTGTTACGGATATCAGAATCAACAGTGGGATTACAAATATATACAAATAATACTTTTCTTTTGTAAATACATACTTATAATACATACATAGCAAACATCCAGACCAATACAAACAAACATGTTCATGCACACAAATGTTTGTACTGTGCGGGGATCAAACCCGCAACCCTTGTATCAGAAGCAGCGTTCACTACCACTGTTCCAATCGGGTCGTCAAGTATATATTTGTGTTCCTCTGTTGTCTGATATCTGTAACACAAGTGCTTAAGCTACTTAGTACGGAATCAGGTCAACGTATGAGATGTTGTGAGAATTGTGAATATCCGGTAATTGATTTAGTTTCTTGAATAAAGAAGTCTCCAATCACAAATCTTTGTAGGTATCCAAGTTTTTTGATGAATAAAAAACTGTTTTATTTTATTTAAATTTTTTTTATATTCCGATGGGACGCCAGTGTGACATGACCGGAGAGGGATCGGGCGCAGGACCAGAGGTACGTGGGTACAATACCGCCAACTTCCAGACTCTGCGGTAACACTAAGATTCTTTTACCAGAAAACATAGGTACACATTTTTAGCCCGGCCGACCTCTTGCGCAGTCGTCAGTTTAAAGTGCGACCCACTAACACCTGCGCCACTGAGGCATACGTAAACAGTAACAGTAAATAGTAAATATACCTACTAAACAGTAAATTGATATATTTTTTTTATAAATATTTTACAACATCACATACATTGATCTGACTCCAAGATAGGTAGCTCAAGCACCTGTGTTACGGATATCAGAATCAACAGTGGGATTACAAATACAAGATAAAAGATTAGATAGTGGGAAAACACACAAATGTTGTACTGTGCGGGGATCGAACCCGCAACCCTTGGACCAAAGGCAGCGTTCACTACCACTGTTCCAAACGGGTCGTCAAAGTATGTAATTCAATGCATACAGCCCACTGATTGGCTCGAGTAGCCCGGTCTGCAAGTATTCTCCCTGCATCTTGGCGCCACAATAGGCCTGCAACTAGCCCGAGCTTATTAGTGCACCTCAGCGGCCTTATAGACATCGAACAATAGCTGCATCGCCATCGCGCCATGGCGACGACATGCACAGATGTCAATCCATCCCACAGCCCTGTGAGGGTTGCCATGTCAGTGTCAGTAGCCGGACAGACGAATATACCTTACAATATTGATGAGACTATCGACAGCTCATATCGAATCAAGCACTTACAAATTTCGTCGGCTTATTAAAGCGTTCAGTGGTCTAATTGGTAGAACATTCACCCGGATTGTGGAAGGTGTGGGTTCGAGTCCCGCCTGAACACGAGATGAAATTTTTAAGTGTGTTATTTACTTAAGAATAAATTGTAAAAGATTGCTATAAAAAATATTAACTACGTTAGTTTGTGTTACGGATATAAGACAACTCACTATCATTCTCTTTAGTCGGTCCCTCACTGCGGAGGATCGTAAATCCGTTTTTTTTTTTAATGTGATAGGTCGCAGATGAGCACATGGATCACCTGATAGTAAGCGATTTCCACAAGTGGAGTCACAAGTGCGCTGCCAACCTTTAAACCCCCCTTTCCCCCGGATAGGGCCTGGTACCCTCATTCGCGCAACGAAACACAGCACAGTGCTGCTTCACGCCGGTTTTCTGTGAGGCTATGGTATGACTCCAGTCGTGCCGGCTCATTCATACCGAAGCTTGACCCTCCCACGGTCAAAACTAGTTAAATTCCGTCAGCCAGTTGTCTCCATCGGTCCCGTTCTGAAGCTTAGTGGAGTGCTTCACTGACAGGTATATTTATTTCTGCTGGTTTGACCATCGGTTGGGACTTCTGCGTCTAGGTTTTTACCTTATATTAAACAAGAAAGCAAAGCAAATATTATCATTCTGTAGTAGAGGTAAGTTTCATCATCATCATCATTTCAGCCAATAGATGTCCACTGCTGGACATAGGCCTCCCCCAATATTCTCCACACAGATCGGTCCTGAGCCGTCCGCATCCAATGGATTCCCGCAACCTTCACCAGATCGTCGGCCCACCTTGTAGGGGGCCTGCCATGGTTGCAACTTCCTGTACGTGCCCTTCACTCGAGGACCTTTCCGCCCCAACTGCCGTCTGTTCTCCTCGCTATGTGCCCTGCCCATTGCCACTTGAGACATGCAATCCTTTGGGCTATGTCTGTGACCTTAGTTCTCCGGATCTATCATTTCTGATACGATCACGCATAGAGACTCCGAGCATAGCCCTCTCCATTGCTCTCTGGGTGACTCTGAGCTGGGTGGTAGTATATTTTTACCACGCCAGGTTCCGCTGTATACCTAACCTATATAGTAAGAAAAAAAATTGTATAGGTAAGCGACTATGTCCCACTTCATTCGGATGCCTGGTCACCTAGTCATAGCTATATCTTATTGCTACAGCCACAGTTATATCTACCGTAAGCAGTATATTTATTGTGTTACAGCTTCTTGGAAATCCCTCTGGTATATGTAGTAGGTAATAAATGGATCAACCAAATTTTGGCTGAGCCATTTTACGGGAATAACCATATCTAGTGCCTAGTATACCTCAAGCCTCAAGTGCCTGCGCACTTCTGTGTTATGACATGGACTTAATTATAATATAATTTATGTAATTAGTCCATGGTTATGATGAGAAAATGGCACTGTGTAATATACTAATTTATTAAGGTGACGGGTAGGGCATTTATTTTAAACAATTTCGGGGTTACAACCTCTCGGCTAATACTTATACTATTTATTATAAAACCATGTACAAATGTTGGGTCCGTTTTTCTACGCGAAAAATTGATTACCGCCAAAAGCGGCCACTTTTAGCGTGAATCAATTTTTCGCGTACGCTTTGTACCTAACATTTGTACATAGTTTTATAATAAATAGTATAACTATTAGCCGAGAGGTTATAACCCCGAAATTGTTTAAAATAGATCCGGCTTAGTAGCTAAAAATTAAAATCGATTGGCGTCGCTAGTGTGCCCTACCCGTCACCTTAAAGTGCGACCCTTACAATGGCACTTAGTGTCCCTGATTTTATTATCCAGAGCTCAAAGCCGACCAGAGAGGAACCAGATTGTAAATTAGTTTCGGCCGAAATCCGCTTATTTTGATGGATTCTGCTCTTTTATTCAGTTTCAGGGTGACTTCAGACGGACAAGAAATACTTAAGTACCATACCTGCCGCATCCAAACATAAAGGGACGCGCAGCGTGTGATAGGGACGAAAATAAAGATTCTGTCGTTATTTCTGTTTCTTTGTAGGCCCTCTGGTTACTAACCAAGTACTTACCTAACTACTTAAGTAGAACTTTGAACGAGCGATGAAAACTTATGAAATTCAATGGATGTTGATCAAATATGATGTTATTCGAGAGCGACGGTGATAGCTCAGTGGTTCAGAACGCGCCTTCCATACGGGAGGACCGTACTTATGTGGTAGAAAGTTCCACGAGAAACGCTCAGTAACGAGAATGCAACTTCAATCTATGTAACGACTCAGTCGCTACTTAAATCGAACAGTTCTTCAGAGCATCCTTCGTGATAAGGGGGAAAGGGAGGTTAGGCTGCGCACTCGTGACTCCACTGGTGTCGGTGTCCATGGGCGGCGGCAATTTCTTACCATCAGGTGATCCGTCTGCTCGTCTGCCACCTATCACATTAAAAAAAAAACATTCCGCGCCATCAAATTAGGTAAGTAGACCCGTGATAAGCGCCACTCCTGTCATGTCAACATTTAAATTTGAACTTTATTAGGTATAAGTCGCGATCTAAAGTTATTACGGTACTAAAGCTCATGTCATCCCGTTCCAACACGAAATGTAAAAGAGGCTGGCACGAGTTTTGTGCTGGGACAATCCTTAGTTCGCTATTTGTAATAATAGGGAAGGAATCTAAAAGTCTCGTTCCCTTCCTGGAGCTGGTCAGAGTGGCCCACCACCAAGTGACAGCTACACTGGTCTATATATTTGTTTGTAGCAAGGATGTATTCGCTTACAATTACAACTCTGCCCAGGCTCAAGCCTGGGCAGAGTTGTAATTGCCGGTCATATGTTCCAAAGACCGGTGTAGCGGTGAGAAGGGTGTCCGGGCCACACCATACATGATACCAGAGTATTGATCCGGACAGAGAGAGTCGAGTCGAAAAAAAAAACCCGTTCAAAATGCACACTGAACTAGTTTATTCGCGCGGTAACTATGGTGCTGTTAGTCTCAGTCCTTCTGCCATCTCCCTGATGAGGAGAGAGGTAGTAGCTGGGGTTCTTCGGCTTAATGTCTCCCTGGCGCCGCTCTACTTGGTTCTCTGCGCTCAGCCCCGACGGGGCGGGCTCGTAGGGGATTTCCTCGTCATCTAGGGGAAAGAGGTTAATAGGGTCATTTCACTTAGTACTTTTTTCCTTATGGGAAGAATAGTTCAGCGGTTTTCGTTAGATGGAGCTTGTAAAAAGCAGATTTACCTAGCTTTTTAAAGCAATCAAGCAGATGGTTCGGCGTTGTTTCGGTAGATGGCACTATGCATTTTTACATGGCGCTAGTAAACCGTATTTCCGAAACAATGACCTCAAGCCACCTATTAGAAATTTTGTTGTACACTAAATAAGATTAGTTCTGATATTTTATATAATCGTCTCCCTGATTGATTCTCGGAGGTGGCCGTAGGTACTACATGGCCGTTGAGTATTGATCGTTTTCCTCTAGATGGTGGCGCTATAACTGGCTAGGCGACTGATGCCCCTATCTTCTCGGTACATATAAGTTACTCTACATGGAGGTTAATCGCTACGTCAATACTTAAAGGGAAATCGAAAAGACGAAACACTTGCGCGATGTAATTGACGCTCAGCGCCATCTATTGGTACTAGCCTAAGTTGAGTCTCAAAACGAAGTAAGGGCGGGCAACTAGTTTGCTAAAGCCGTGAAAATAAATGATGGCGACACTGCCGCCATTTCTTGATTTGGTAACTCAATTGGTAGATATAGCATGGCATGGAAGAGCAATGCCAGCACCGCCAGCCCCTGGCCGAAGATAGACTTAAAAAGGTGTGGCTTGACATCATAAAGAATGACTTGAGTGCCAATAAACTGACCACTATGGACGGCACTCACAGATAGGGGCTCAACCGGGACAGAACGCTAAGAAGATAATAAGTCCACACACATCTGTGATATGTAGTTAAAGACATTTAATTTCTCATAAGAATTACAAATTCACTTACTGAGAAAACAGTTTACAAATAATATTAAAAATACATATCAACATTAGGACGAGAGTACATCAAACATTATATTTAAAATACTACATATTGCCTATTTAGAAGGTATATGAAAAAAATGTTTCTAAAGCCGAGCGGCCAATGAGCAACAAGATGGAATCAACGGAATTTTTTACCGGGTCCGAACAGATACATCGATGTAGGCATGCGCGTGACTGGATGCGGCATTAATGAGCGTAGTTGAACCAGATTAGTACGGTTGAATTAAATTAATTGATATGCTACGGTTAAGGTATCCAGTAGGATACCTTAGATTGGATTCGATGATTTAGGCTATGACGATACTCTCTTAGTCCAATAAAGTATTATTCCAGAAAAGTCGGTCAGTGTTTGCTTCACGCCTGACTTAGCAGGGTCCTAGATAAGTACATATGACTGAATACTTACCTATGTATTACAGTTAAATCTTTATAATCGACTTCGATACGGTAAATGGCTGTCTAAGAAAAATGCGCAAGGTCCTAGGGGTTTCCAGTTGAGCCACTCGGGACTGGGTGTACTGGATAAAGTGCTACCCTCGCTCATCAGCTACCTCATAGCAGTACCTACTAGATTTTAGGTGGGTACAGGGGCTGTTATTGTACAGGGAAAGTTAGGGACTAACGAAAGTCGTGAAAATAAAGTGGCGCCACTGCCGCTTACGTCATACGGTATGGTAGCCCCATTGGTTATAAAACTTAGGAACTATGTTAGTTCCTCGAAAATCCGTTGTCACGACTTGCTTGACGCAGTATACGCTCGTTGGTAACCAGGATACAGCCGGTCCATCTAAGCGTTGCAAAGGTGAACTGTGACTAATAAGAGAACAGGACAGCTTTTTAAGCAACGGAAAATAATGCCCTAACATGATGATGACCTATAAAACTTACCGAATGGCAGCCAAGAATGGGGCGATGTCCTGTGGGTAGACCACCTTCCCGTATGCTCTGACGATAATATTAATAATATCCTCCAACCGACCACGGCTTCGGCGGCCGATTGTAACGATCAGCCACGTACGCACATATATTATAGTGCTCAAGTGTGTGCGCAAACACAAGTGCACTCTCTATTCCCTTACCCTCGTATTCCGATGGGACACCAACGTGACACGACCGAAGAGGGATCGGGTGCAGGACTAACGGCTTAGCGTGCTTTCCGAGGCACCGAATTTCCAGACTACGGGCTAGCACTAAGAATTTCTTACCGAAAACTTAGGTACAATTTTTTGGCCCGACCCGGGGGTCGAACCCGGGACCTCTTGCGCAACCGTCGCTTTAAAGTGAGACCCACTTACCATGCGGGTCAAAGCTCCGACGATATTGTAATTAGGCTGGAAAAGGACCGAAGGGAGTGGCGTGATAAAAAAGAGGATCTTTATAGCAGTGGGTGGATGTGGTCTGATATGATGTTGATGATGACTGCAAACAGAACAACAACCTATAGAATCGTCAGCTTGCTCGTCAGCTCGTTTTTGGTACTTTGAATGTCGTGACATCTGCTTAGAGAACTGCGCCGAGGCCCGCCGCCAGATCCTCTTGAGCTGGTCGGCTACCGGCGAGTTGGCCAGCTGCTCCGCGATTGCGTGGACGTCCTCCAGATTCGCCGTCAGTAGGATGTAGGACTGAACTGCGTGTAGGATGAGGAAGGTGGCTGAGGAAGGAATAATATTTAGTATCTATTTCATCATCATCATCATCATCAGCCTATCGCAGTCCACAGCTGGACGAAGGCCTCTCCAATTATTCGCCACTGTGATCTATCCATGGCTACTCACATACAGCTATTGCCAGCCATCCATCTCATCATCATCAGTATCTATTTACTAAGTACCTAATTCATTTTTGCCATACCCGATTGGGTGTAGGTACCTACTACCTACATACCAACCCACGATTCAGGACTGGCACGTCATATGAATATGGCGCTCTTGTTGGCAGCTAGGACCACTACCAAGAAGTACCTTTTTATGTATTTATGTAGTTTAGTTAATGTAGTGAAACTAAATGTTTATTTTCTTGATTTACTTAATCGAAATATGGATAAAAAGTGTTTTTGACAGTGTTTACCATAAACAGGTATAGGTACCTAGGTACCAAAAGTTTTTTTCAAAGTCAATCAAACCTACCCAAGTACAAACAGCCACACATCAGGTTACCACAATCTGTCAAATTTCCTGAATTGATATTGAACCAAGCGTGTTTTACATTAAGGTGAGAACCGACTAAAGAAAATTTACAGATTTGTATACATTGATGTGAGGCCTTTGAAAAGAGGCCTTTTTTTAAAATGTGTGGCTTACCGTCCTTCGTTAACTTATAGAGTAAGTAAACCAATTAAAGTGTGCCATGTAATTTATAAATTATATGAACCAATTATTTTTATTGAAGTAAAAAACATTTGATAACTCTTTGCACACAATATTTAAGAAATAAAAAACCTTTTATTATTTTATGAAATAATTGTCCTTACTTACAGGAAATCCATAAAATGTGAATCATTCTGATTTTCTACACGCTTAAACCTAACAATCATATGAACTGAAGTAAAAAATAAAGCAGATTAAAATTATGTAAAAGTGAACCTGAAGTAGGTATTTTTACGTTATCGAGTGGAAAATGAAAGTAATAAAAAATAACATAAAATAAAGCAATAAACATTTTGGAGCAAAAAGATCGTGTCCCCAACCATTACTTAAAAAAACAATTTGACAGCTGTCATTAGTATTGATCTTCCCGTCTGACGTATTTTTGTTTGTGTTTTCCGCGAATTTGTGCTTTTAATTTGATAATTTGCCAATCATTTTCCTTTAATTCGCTCTCGGGAGTGGGTGCCTCCGTCATGGAGACCAATCTGCAGCATGAAGACTTGCTAATCAAACTCCGCGCGAAGCTCAACGAGGAAAAGATTAAGCTCTGGGAGACACCTTACATTCTTCCTGACAATGGGATCTCCCAGGATTTAGCGGTAAGATTATCATCATTTACCATGTTTATAGCTTTCCACAGGCCTTACAACTTTTTATTCAGGTCTTTCAGTTCAAGTCTAGGTTATTCTGAACTCGATCAAAGGTTATACGGTTGAGGAACCGCATGTTAATTTCTTTGTTTACACTTCGACAGCTGTTCCGTGAAGCACGTTTTTTATTGAGCACACCGATCTTTTGTGTCTGCGTGATTCGGTGAATTTCATGTCCTACCAATATGCATAAAGATGTGGTTTACCTTGCCTTTTATTCTTCTTGATTTTTATTCTTAGTTTGTGATTATTATTGTAAATATTTCTTAGAATAGTATATCTCATAAAAGATGACATAAAGGTGTTTAAAATATCGCCTCTTTTATCTTTTTGTTTTAAATATTTTACTTGAATTGGAAGTGATAAAGAAAATATTCAGGTGCTCATTGGAATCTTATAAGATCCATATTTTTTTAGGATTTAGCAAAAAAATATGCTACAGAGTTATCAGTAGACCCAGATGTGATCGTGCAAGCGTTGCACGAGCTCCAGCTTCATTCTATTGACCGCTCCAAAGCCAACGCAGAGTTCAAGGAGACAGGCTGCGCAACATTTAGGGTTAAAGCTACCACACCAGGGGAACCCCCTAGGATCCTGAAGATTCAGAAGAAGCTGGACGTGCAGGGCAGTGACCTTATAAAAGTGATTGCAGAAGAGATTAATGTTACAGAAAACAGGTTTGTATGAAATAACCCTCATAAACATTAAAGTAATAAAAAAATATATTTTACTATTTTCTATACACAACACAAGTATACCATTCCTATTTATTAATATATATGACATGATATTGTATTGTATTTTCTCTCACTGCAACTTTTAAGCTAAAATTTGCTTAATTTAAGCTAAATTTTATATCAATTGTGTCTCGCATTGTAAGTGTCGGTATTGTAAATCAAACCAAGGCACCAATGCTTAGAAATCTTCAAACTAATTCTAATAGGACATATCTCATTTTTTACATTAGGCTTTTGGAGCCCAATTTTCGGGATTTTCGATATTAAAAAACATGGTGGATGTCACATGAAATCCATCCAAAAAAAAACAATGTTTTAGTGATACATATTCGCATGATGATAAATGTCACAAACCCTAGAATTGGGCTCTGGGAGCCCATCGTTACAAAATGAGATATGTCCTATTAGAATTAGGTCGACGAAATGTATTTGTTTGCTTGCAGAGTAAAGCTAATCTTTAACGGTAAGGTGATAAAACCCGCCCCGAGCCTTGAGGAGCAGGGTGTCAAGAATGGAGCACAGATTATGGCTTTGATTATGACTGGTATATATTTTATTGCTTTATTATTTATTTAAGATATTTAGTAATTTGTGATGCACAGAAAGTAGTTGTAGGTTTGTAGTATTTTTTCAAATGACTTAAATAAAGTTTAAACCATTTAATTATTATTTGTTTTTGTAAGTTTGCATTCTACAATTGAGAAGTACAAGGTTTTGTATCTCACCTAAACCAGACCCAGATAATTGTTTTAAAAGGCCGGCGGGCACTTGTGACTCCTTTGGTGTTGCAGGTGTCCATGGGCGGCGTTAATCACTTACCATCAGGTGTTTCGTCTGTTTGTCTTCCCCCTAGCTCAGAAAAAAAACTGAAATCATCTCATACAATTTATCTACTTCAGAGTAAGATACAGATTTGATAACAAATATTTCAGAACCACCAGAAAATGTGAAGAAAGAAGACAATATGTACATGGAGATGAAGGCAACAAGAGACGATGCCACTCTGCTGTCAGAGTATGTCGATGATCTGGCTGATGATGATGAATACATAAAGGTAAATGTCATTTATTTGAAGGGTAACTGCATTTCACACAGGCCTTTTAAATTTAATCTTGCATTTTTACCAGGACTGCCATAATTTAGGTAGAGAGATATAATTTGTTGCAAGAAAATATGGGTTACAATAAAAAATACAGTACACCAGTGCGGTCTTATCGCTGGTAGTGCTTCAAGACAACCTTATTATTATTATTCATTATTCAGGCAGGCAGTTCAGGAACTGATTATTGCCTGTAACCAGTTACATTACAAGTATATCTTATTTTCCATTTTGTAAGTAGTTGTCTACCTTTGGGTACAATTAATTCAATGATTTTTAGAAAATCAGCGAATTCATAAAATACATGAATTTTTTCATACATAAGCATACATAAGGTCATAGACAGACCGTAAAAGCAACTTCGATTTATGTGTTTAGTGACGATTACTATAGTAAAAATCTGTTGTTTTAAATTTTCTTGGTTGAGTTACTCAATCGACAACCTGTTTGGATCAGTGGTAGTGAATCCTCTGGTGCAAGGGTTGTGAGTTTGATCCCTGCTGAGTACAAACATTTGTGTGCATGAACATGTCTGTTTGTTTTAGTCTGGGTGTATACATCATCATCAGCTCATTTAAGTCCCCACTGCTGGGGCACGGGCCTCCCTCAATCACATGAGGGGTAATTGCCATACTCACCACGCTTGGCAGACGGGTTGGCGAGGGTTTTGATATAAATGCAGAGTTTTCCTTCTCTGGGTGCTGATGATCATGCCAGCAGCTTTACCTTAGTCGCCTTTTACGACACCTCGGTAAGAGTGAGGGTGGCCTATTCTACTCTGCCGGGACCACACGGCTACACGGCACGGGTGTATACATACTTATATACATAGAAGTACATAAGTATGTATTTACAAAGAACACTTTTGATTCTGATATCTGTAACACAGGTGCTTGAGCTACCTATCTCGGAGTCAGATCGATGTATGTTGTGTTGTGAAAAAATATATTTATATTGAATGTGCATATTTGACAGTTAGAAGACCAATCGGGTAAGACGGTGGAGCTGCCCTCGGCGGAGCGGCGCGCGCTGCTGGTGGGGCTGGCGCTGCACGAGCGAGGCCGCGCCGCAGCCAGGCAGCGCCACTACCCGCTCGCGCTGGTGCTGCTCTTGGAGGCGGATAGGATTCTCAGGTGAGTCTTAGCTTAGGCCACTGCATATCGTGCCCTGTGGCTAGGGGCGTTTAAGAATACTGCCAAGGTATTCCCGGCCTATCGTAAGAGGCGACTAAACGGGTCTTTAGAGTGAGCGTACCCACTACTGGGGAGTGGCTAGTGCAGCATACGACTCCGCGGAGGACGATGTTACCGGGTGTCCTGGTAGATCGTACAGCAATGAAGGGCTGTATTGCGCCGGCTGTGGGGTTTCTGACCGTTATTGAGCAGATATTGTGGGGCATACCAGGGGTTTTGGTTAGGGGTAGAGTCCCATACACCACCTTGTTCCTTACCCGTAGCAAGGAAACGGCCATGATGTTTCCACTGGGAGAAAAAAAAGGCCACTGCATATCAACTTCGATGTTAATCGAACTTCGGGTTAAATGAAAATACCACATTATACGAAAAGTAAATAATCTGCAAAAAATTGGTCTGCCAAGGCTCATCCTGGAAGAAAACTTGGTAATAAGATTACCAAGTTATTGGGGCAGTTTCACTCACCGCCTAAAGTAGCCCGTGAGCTGTTGGCAACGCACTTGTGTCTTCTCTGGTGTTGTCCATAGGCGGCGATCGCTTGCCATCAGATTATCCGTCTGTTTGTTTGCGACATATGAGATAAAAATACTTTTTAAGGGCTCTTACAGTTTACACACTCGGTACACATGCGGGCGGCACAGGACCGATCTGTGTGGAGATCTTTGGGGGATGCCTATGTCCAGCAGTGGACATCTACTGGCTGAAATGATGACACATGGAAGTCATGATGTACATTCTCTTTCTCAATTATTCAGTTCTTTATTCCCAGCGAGTGCAGCTCCTCAATCCTGAAGACAGTAGACAACTGGGCGGTGCTCCAATTGGACGTGGCCTGGTGCTACCTGTGCCTGCAGGCGCTGGGCGCGGCCAGCGACGCGGCCGCGCGCCTGCAGCGCGCCGAGGAGGCCTTCCGGAACACCTACGGGGAGAACCACCAACGACTCATCGCGCTCAAGGGCACTGCTGGTACGTGACGTCATAAGCAGTATCGGAATTAGGTGTACAATTTTTGACGATATCTAAACAAAGACACGCCAACGGCGTATGTAAATGGAACAAAATTTCGATAAGAATTGTTTATACTAAGTATAAATTTTAACTTACTTAAATATGTACTTATTCTATTTTTTAATTTCTGATAAAAAAATGTATTTTACATTTACAAAACGATTTTTTTATGTGATAGGTGGCAGACAAGCCACGAGGAGACGAGACGAGACGAAATTTCCTAAATCTCAGTCATTAACCCTCAATTACACTGCCTATTCCGATCACTGGTCATAAGATAAGAACAAAAGATATGGTAAGGCTGAAAACAGCGCAGAACGGTGAATTCTCGTGTTGACGGCCAGGGTTGAGTGTTTGTGTTAGGTGACGGTAGGGCACACTAGCGACACCAACATGATTTAAATTGTTACAGTAAAGCTACAGTCTCTCGGAAAGCACTATACTGTGTGTTTATTAATTACTTATACTCATCTTGTTAATCTGTTTTTGCACTCGAAATTTGGTTTACCGCCAAAAGCGGCTACTTATGGCAATTTGTATTAACACAAATTTCGAGTGCAAAAACAGACCCTAAAAGATAAATAGTATAAGTGTTTGCCTAGGAAGTGGAGCTTCAAAATTACACGATGATATTAAATCGTGTAATTTTGAAGCTCCAAATATCACGAAACACACAGTAGAATTCACTTTTGTTGCATCATATACATCCCTTAGAAAAACAGTAATTTAGACTAGGCCGCAGTCTATGACGGTAAATCCAGGGCTGCGTGTGCCGCGCTGTGCTGCAGTGCAAGCATGCAAGTGGTAATCCTAGTAACATCTTCTTGGGTCCACAATCTTCGATAGGTGAAATATATTTTTCATTGAGCGAACTTAGAACAAATTTTAAATATCTTTACACTTCTGCACATTGTTTAGTTTTCTTTAACGAAATAATAAATATCCTCAACGTATATTTGCACTGAATTTAATTTTTTTTTAACAAAATTCTATATTTTTTTCTTCTTGTCATAACACTGCCATTTAGTTTCTCTGAGTGAATGGTGATGACAAACAAGTCAATAAGCTCATCAATAATTAAATGAACGAATGAGATGATATCTTTCATACATTCATTCGAGATTCTGAACATCTTTCTGAAAGATGGCAGCATAGACAATGTGACTAATTTCTTTTCTAGTGGATTCAGAGCCATGGTCGTAATTGAGGCAGCATGCGGAGGACCGCCACTGTATCATAAATTATCTCGTTTAATTGCAGCAAATGAGAGAGTGCTGATCATGCGGCTGTACCTGCTGCGAGGCATCGTGGCCTACCACCAGAACAAGCGCGCGGAGGCCAGGGAGCTGCTCGAGAAGGCCGAGAATGAACTCAACTTTTTAAGGGTAAGACTAAGCCCTCCAAAAAGTCGTGCCAAAAATTTTATACCTACGTTTTCCGTATGAAATTCTTAGTGGCAGCCCGAAGTCTGCAAGTTGGCGATCTTCTACCCCCGTGCCTCGGAAAGTACGTTAAGCTGTTGGCTGTCCGATCCCTCTCCGGTCGTTTCACAGTACTGTCCTTTCGGAATATAGATTGTGCTTGTGTTTGCGCACACACTTGAGCACTATAATATATCCTGAGTACGTGGCTGATCGTTGAGATTGGCCGCCGTAGCCGTAATCGGTTGGAGGATATTATTTATTGTATAGCATGGTTGACATCATTACTATCTATATGCGAATTACCTATTCTTTAATATTCTATTAGAAGCTTTGTATTCATAACATCATGTAATTCAGGCTGTTGGTTTTTTTATGCTAGAGACGACACACGAGCTAGCGAGTCACCTGATGGAAAGTAATCAACGCCGCCCATGAACATCCGCGAAATCAGAGAGATCGCTAATGTGTAGCTGCCCTTTTTTAAAAATAGGACGCTCTCCTCTTGAAGGTCCCTAAGTCGTAGCCGTCGGGATATACTCCTGCAGCCAAATCGTTCCACTGAGGTACGTGGTAGAAAGTTCCGCGAGACATGCACATCCGTCGACATGATGGGGATGGAATGACAATCGCTTGCGTGGTGTACCAATTAAAAAAACCGCCGACAAAAACAAACAGGTGAAAAACCTGTTTGTTTTTATCGGCGTCATTCTCTGACTGCGGCCATCTTGGATTTGGAATTTGTCATAATAAATATATTTTGCTACTCAAGCCCTTTTATATGATACCCATATTGTGGGAGTTGTGTTAAAACATACTATCCATATGTTTGTGACGGCGGCCATCTTGGATCGATTGTTATCGAACATAGCTAAGAACACTCGCCCCTTATTCATCTTTCAAACAAGATAAACAAAATCTGCCCTTCATATGTTCGGGAGCTACGATGCCATAGACAGACACGCACACGCGCGCACACACACGCACACGCACACTTGCACACTCGCTCACTCACTCACTCGCACGCTGGCACACTCGCACACTCACACACCACACCCACACCCAAACCCCCCACACCCCACATCCCACACTCACACTCACACACGCACACGCGCACGCACACAGACACGTGAAAGTTATAAAAAATAGAATGACAGATTTATTTCGTCATTCTCCAGGTGGATGAGGAAGCAATAACAGCGCTGATGGAGCTGGGCTGGTCGCGCGGGCAGGCGCGCGCCGGCCTGCGCGCCAGCGGGGGGTCGCTGGACCGCGCGCACCACTACCTGGCCGACAAAGCGCGCGCTCAGGGACCAGGAGAGGGAGAAGCATCGCCGGGAGAGGTCAGGGGACCTATTTTTTTATTATTATGGCTCTCATCGTCAGCCCATTTAAGTCCCCACTGCTGGGGCACGGGCCTCCCTCAATCACATGAGGGGTAGTTGCCATACTCGCCACGCTTGGCAGACGGGTTGGCGAGGGTTTTGATATAAATAGCAGTGTTAAAAACATAAAATCTAACGATTCTTATTATTAGGATCACTTTGCGGCACTTCACTGCACAAATAAACACCAAATTTGTACACTAAAAATCACTAATTTAAAACTTTTGAATTGCATCAGCCAATGCGGCTTGTTTTAACCCTACCCGCCGAATCCTACTTTTTATTTACTCGATTGACTTATCGTCGTCGTATGCGACATATGTGACATTCGCTTTCTAAGTCGTATGAAGTCTAGTTTCCTTACTTTTTAATCATTCGATTTTGATGTTGCCAATATAATACAGTAAATTGAAATTCAAACCATTCCATGCAGAATTTTACTAAAACCGGTAACTTCCGCATTGAAAACGGAACGCAAAACCCATAGACTATTGGCT
Source organism: Marasmia exigua (assembly GCA_019059595.1). Lineage (NCBI taxonomy): Eukaryota > Metazoa > Arthropoda > Insecta > Lepidoptera > Crambidae > Marasmia > Marasmia exigua. The sequence goes on from CM032481.1 coordinate 19,332,329, forward strand.
GAATATGAAAATCTTTGCTTTTTTGTCACAAAAAACTAAGAATGATACGTTGTGTCAACTGTCAAAACCAGTCAAATCAAAGGCAAGTATTTTGACATTGCTTCTACCGCTCGCTTTATGTCACTCGACCAACCAGTGGGCGGAGTCACTCGTTGCAGACGATTTAAAAATGCGCAATATCGTATGTCGACGGTAAATCAACAGAAATCGTGTGATCGTCTTGAGGCGAGTAAATCAAAAAATAGAGATCTTGGTCGCGGGGACAGGCGCGTCTCATTACTTAGCTGTTAGAGAATAGAAAGGCAACCACGAACTTTTTGAAGAATGCGTATCGTAAGCAATTTGTATGAAAACCGAAGAGCGCCATCTATCGAACGTAAACATAACTAGGTAACTTTTCTCTTACTCTCTCACTTAGAATTAAAAGATGACAAAGCATTGCGTGGGCACGCTACGAATTCCTCGAATGTTCGTGCTTACCCCTCTTGAATGGGAGAACCATCATCAGGTCAGGGCCCCTGACCTGATGATGGTTCTCCCCTGACTCATCTGTATACGGTAAATACCATAAGTTTGGTAAGTAATATATTTATTATTTATAGTTGTTGGCGCAGGACCAATAGGTCTTGCGCCCATTGCATCTATGGTCGTGTCACAGTAGTGTTTCATCAGAATATGAGGGTAAGAGAATAGAGAGTGCACTTGTGTTTGCATACACACTTGTGCACTATAATATCTATAGCGTAAGATAATATCGTTGAGATTGGCCTCCGTAGCCGTAATCAGTTGGAGGATAATGAAAAATGAAATGAAAATACATAGTTTATTGAATTTAGGTCTGTACAAAACGTCAACATGTTTACCACCGGTTTGGAACGTAGTTTTCTCCCAAGAAGACACCAGCAAGAAACTCAGCAGTTACGCCCTGTATGCACCGGTATATTGTTTTTATTGCAGACAGCGGCGCTTCCTCGGGCTGTGCGTGGACGGCTCGGAGGTGCGGCAGCAGCTGGTGGAGGCGCTGGTGGGCATGGGCTACGCCAGGCGCCTGGCCACCGTCGCGCTGCGCAACTCCAACAACCACGTGGCCGAGGCGGTGCGCCTCATACAGGACCAGCCCGAGCTGGTACTTGCCATCGTCATCTTAGCTTGTTGCTCACGGTTTTGTCACATATCAACCGCAGAACCGACAGCAACCGTTTTATAGGCTATTTGACAAAATTCTGAAAACTATCTTAGAGTATTCATTTGTTTATAAGGAGCCCTAAAAAAATACTTTTGTGTTTTTATTTTAGATATTTTAATAAAAAAACGAAAAAGAAAATGCAATATTCAAATACGCCGCAAGAAACGCGTCTTTTAGCAATATGGCGGCCAGTGACGTAGATTGTCCATAAATAAACATTGAGCTTGTTGGTGTTTCAGTGTTTCTTTCAAATACTTTTTTTTTTTGTTTATTTCTTCCTATGAAGGAAAGGCAATCAACCATAGGCAGTAGAATTACGCGTAATCTACGTCACGGACCGTTTTTAGTCACGTGACCGCTGTTTAAAGAATAATAATTTTAGAAGACGAATTTTGATGAAATAAGTGCAATATTTTTATCTCGCGTTATTACAAATCGCTCCACAAAAAATATATTAACACTGATGTTATAAAAGAAATGTATATTTTTATCACTGTCAAATAGCCCTATTGTCTGCACGCTGTCTGTTGCAGTCACTATCAGAAGTGTCTATGGCCGTATAGACACTTCTGATGTTGATTGCAACATTTAATGGGTAGGGGGAAACTCGCCCTATTAAAACTTGTCCCAGAATTTTAGGATTTTTTTGCTGGCCACTGTTTCAACCTAACCCAACGAATATTTTTGTGGCGGTAATACATACTGAACTGGGACGTTACAAAACGCGTAGGGCGAGTTTCCCCCTAGCCCACATTAAAGACGAATATGTACACGGAATCATTTTCCAACATTTAAATTCATTTCACTGAATTTAAACTTTACAACTGTCTGAAGGCTCTTTAGCTCGGCTTCTGATTTTCGCCGCAGTAGCGCCCCCTTCTTCGATTTTCAAATACGCCAGCAAACACGACACTAACGTCATCATTATCAACAGTTAAGGGCTATGATTTTGACCCGTATTTATGTATGGTTGTTCATCTGTTCCCTCATAACTTCTAAACTAGTTACCATATTTGAACAGATGAGGTGACGTCTGAAGCGTCTTGATTGTCTTTTGGTTATAGCCGACATGACGTCACGTCTAAATGACTACAGCGCCCTCTAGGGGACTTCAAGTAAGGAATAAAAAATTAAACTTTATTTTTGCATACATATGATACAGGGAGCTCTTCAGCTTTCATTAAAAATGGTTAACATGCGCATACGCTTCGATTCTTCAAAAACTTCGTGGTAGCCCTTCTGGGAGTGGAGACCGCGTCCTGGTAAACGAAGTCGCACGCACTCCGATCAGATGGAGTGACGATCTTGTAGGATGGCTGGCAGGAGCTGGATGCGAGTAGCTAAAGATTATTCGGGGTGGCAAACGTCCAAACGTCCAAACAGGTCTATGTTCAGCAGTGGACTAATAGCTTTATAATGACTATGATGATCGCTCTGGAGCCCGAGGTACGCTTGGATCATATTTCACGATTCAGGAAGTTTAGTAATTATAGTAAGAATAAAATAACTTTTTCAGCGCCAAACATACACAAAATAAAAATAGAACGAAATGTACATTAGAATGACACTGAAATGGACTCCACACAGCATGTGTCGCAGTGTCTAGAGGACACCCCGACGCTGGTCTTCCGTGGACTCCAAAGAAACTAAGGAACGTCACTGTGCAATAATAAAATAATAAAAAAAAAACAGACCACCGAGACATGACAGGGACTGACCAGCCTACTTAGGCGAGCCCGCTGAGGAGGACCTCGCGTCCCAAACCCAATTCACCCTAGACCCGGGAGGGCCAGGAGAAGAAGCCCGGGTAAAGAGCCTTGGCTCGAGGCCCGCTCTCACGCTCCACGGCGTGAATGACCCGGACGACGACGACGTCACTGCGCGTGCCGACATCATAAGGGACATAAGAAACACCACACGTCTGATCTTCGCAACCCATAGGGGAACCAGACCAACTGAATCATGGTAACATGTTAGAGAAATTATCCAAAACTAGCAAATGTTATTCCTAACCTAATGGCAGAAATATGCACATAGGTATGAAAAATCCGCAAAAATCGCAGATTCGAATCTACGATCTCAGCTACCATCGCTTCCACAGCTGGTATTTTTACAGTGAATACACACGTGTATCTTGTAAAAGCAATGAGTCGAAAAATAACTACTGTTATTTTTTACAGCTTGCTGAAAGTGACATGTCGTCAGAAGAGTCAGGAACGCCCAGCTCTTCAGAGTCTCTCGTCGAAGCTGACGAGAATCTGGTAGCACAGGTTGGTTCTTAAAAACATTGTTTGCCGTGTTCCGATAACACATATTTTCGTATTTCTTGCTCGCCTTTTTTGTCATCAATAAGGGCTGCGAATGAAAATCCCGCTAGATGGCAGACGTCCAACGTAAGACGTAAGTCCAACTTCGTCGTCATTGGTTGATTTATAACATTGTCATTTTGACAACAAATCAACCAAACTTGTTGTTCATGGACCTCAAATCTATGCAGTGACCCGCATTCAATAGCAATATTAAAGGGGATGAAATGAATATTATCCCCTGAAAAGCAGCCGGCAAAATGTGCCCCATATTTTATATTTAATTTTTATAATACCACTTAGGAAAATCTTGAATTGTTCATCAGAACAGCCTGTTTTAAGTTGTCATCTGTCGATTTGACAATGAACTCCATCTCGAAATGTAAATGAAAACTACAGACCGATCAAGATCAGAAGGCACTTGAGTGACATTGACATGAAGGCGCTGTACAATATATTTTCTACGAGAAAATGTCAAAACCGCTGACACTTATTAAGGAAAAAGCGTTAGTTCGGACTTTTGCCACGATCCAAATAATCGTGATCGGACTTGTAAATTGTTTTAAAAAAAATGTGATTGTTGTCAACTATTGTCAACATGTCAGCTTTTAAATACCATAGACTCAATAAAATATGGCCTCTGACAAATTGTTTTCAAAAATATAGTATTAAAAATTGGCTAGACATTTTTCAACTGTTCAATATGTTACATTCTCGTAATTTTCATAGACCAGCTGGATTTTAGTAAAGAGTTTCTGAGAAAAGTAGACCATCTCCATTATAACTTCGTACTTATTTTGTTATCCCTTTGATGCTGACAGGTGACAGCGATGGGCTATGACCCGGAAGAGGCGAAGACCGCGCTCCGGATGATGAGGAACGACACGAGCAAGGCCGTCGACCTGCTCGTGGCCGGCGGCGGACACATACCTAATGGTGAGCACTCATCAGGGTAAAGTATCAGCCTATGTACGTTCTCACTGCAGGACAAAGGCCTCCATCATAGAAATCAAGTCATCGCTACTATGATGGGATTAGGCTTAATCACCACGCTTGCCTAATGCGGATTGATGATCACAAACCCGAGCTATATTCGAAAAATTCGCAACATACTTTTTGCTCGACCCGGGAATCGAACCCAGGACCCCGAAATCACGGCCTAGTACTTAAACCACTTGACCAAGAGTGAGGGTCATCATCATTTCAGCCAATAGACGTCCACTGCTGGAACATAGGCCTCCCCTAATGTTCTCCAACCCGCACTGGGCCAGCGTGGTGGGTGTAGGCCCAAAAATATAGAAATATCAGATATAATATTATTTGTATCTCTTTTAGAAGGTGACCCATCGAACCCGTCCACCAGCTCTGGTGGCGCCACCAAGCGTCGACTCAAGAAACAAAAGAGAGACAAAAGGTACGTCATCATTCAATTGATTTTAAATACATTTTTATCACATCTAAACCAGCGGTAGACAAGTAGATAGGATACACTTTGACTTGTATCAAAATGATGATATTATGTTATAAAACACAATCCGTCAATTTGGACTACAAGCATACGCAACGCCATCTGTCATATGTTTCGTTTGTAAAAATCTCCATCTACTATACTCCGTCAAATATAGCTTGATTAGAGAGACAGAAGTCACTTGTTCTTTATTTCGTGTTAACAGAAAAAAGGTTGAAATACAAATATTCCTTTATTTTAATGAGCATAAGGTTTAGTTAGGTATTTATTTTGTGCAGTGAAGTGCCGCGAAGTGATCCTGATGATAAGAATCGTTGAATTGTATAGTTTTTATGTGTGCAACTACACACAACTCACTCGGTGTTACAACTCACTCGGTTGTCACGTGACAAATTGCTTGGACCTAATAGAGTCTTAAAACCCGCGATTGTGTTTATAGTGGTATCGGCAGAATCCGTAGGTCGATAAAACGTAAACCACCGGCGTTTTATTAAGTGACTGTGACTTTGAATGTTGACTACCCATTACATTAGAAAGTTATCTTCGGGTAGAGTCATAATAGGTCATAATAATTCGGCGGCAGGAAAATCGGGCCCCTGGGCTATTTTCATACAAATGCGCTCACTTTAACGTCTCTTATATGAGAAACTATTTATGTCTCTCCTATGAGTTTAGGTCAATGAAGAGGGCAAACGCCCAATAAATGAACTCAAATTTTAGAAATTTGTAAAAAAACCCTTGAATTTTCCGAAAAATGGAAAACAATGAACCGAACTTTACGCCCCATATAACGTTATATGGGACTATGACTTTAAACTTATGGTTCTTCCTTTTTGAGAAATTTGGCGTATTTTTACAACTTTTTAAATGTGATATTATTTATTGGGCCTTTGGCCTCTTGACTGACGTGAAAATAATAGGAGAGCAGTTAGGCATGAATGGGCCGGCTCGACCGGAGTGATACCACTGCCTCACAGAAGACCGGCGTGAAGCAGCGCCTGCGCTGTGTATCGCCGTGTGAGTGAGGTTACCGGAGGCCCAATGGGGGGAAGGGGAAAAGGTTGGCAGCGCACTTGTGACTCCACTGCTGTTGCAGGTGTCCATGGGCGGCGGTCCATTGCTTACCATCAGGTGATCCGTCTGCTCGTCTGCCACCTCTCATATAAAAAAAAATCCCATATTATGAGACGTTAAAGCGAGCATATTTATATGGAAAAAGCCTAATGGCCAGATTTTCCTTCCGCTGAGAAAAAAAGTCTGTAGCAAATAAAATTTGATTAACTAAACAACCAAGTTTTATTCCATAGATTAGAGATCATTTTTCCTGTGACACTGTCATTTCTTACTTACTTACTTAACTGACTTAAACGAATTACAGGAAGAAAGACCGCGAAATGGCTCTCAAGCGCCTCTCCTCAGCCATCCGCGTGGAGGAGGACGACCACCTCGACGCGTCGCTGGTCGAGGAGGAGGAGTTCCTGGTGCAGTACAAGTCGCTGCTGTAGGCGCACACCCATCCCGCCGGACCACAGGGTTTGCCACGAAAAGCTTATGTGAGTTTATCTTATGTTGCTTTAAGATCGAAATTGGAAAATGAATTAATGAAATAATAAGTGAAATTGATGGGAGGTTTGGAAAATTAATGGGGACTTGAGTGTGAAATATCCGCTAGATGGCGTACTGTTAGACCGAGGACCCTAATTTCTTTTTAACTGGAGTGAATAGACCGATTCTGGGTAAGCTCGCTCTATCGTAAGCTTCTTCTACACTCTAAGATTCAGTACGAAGCCAAGAGCAATCAATCAATAAAAAGGTCCAACTTCAATAGAATTGGTTGTTTGGTTCGTCAAATAGACATTTTGACATGTTACGTTAATAAATAACCACCTTGTAGATCGACCTCAGTCTTATAGTACGCCATCTAGCGGATTTTTCATATAGTCCGCGCCACGAAAGAAGTCCAGCGGCATAACACAGAACTAAATATTTAGATTTCTTGTGTCTCTAGACACAAAACTCAAATTTGAATGTTGATGGCGCCTACAGCGCGTTTTTTAACGGACTTCTTTGGTGGGGCGTGAGTTTCACTCAAATGGTCTTCAAAGGTAGGCATTTATATGGGTTTGATGAACTTTATCGATTTGAAATGAAATTTTAAAAAAATGAGTGTTTGATGTCCATTGAGAAAATGTATATGGTGCTGTATGGACTGATGGAATAAAATTGGGATTTAGTGGTAAAATTTCGAAGGGTAAGATTTTCTTATAATGTTAACCTATGATATAACGTCAAGGGAACATTCATCTTTACATGTGTGTACTTAATGTTGTTGAAGTTGTTACATTACAAAATCAGTACCTTACAAAGTACATTATACTTGAATGATGCTAAAAGTATACAAATGCAATTATTATAATCTAGTAGCGATTTGGAATTTCTGAGGAAATCTACTGGCTTTTGTTGGATAAAACTTTGAGCATAAGACGCCATATTGCGGATTTTTCCTGAACTAAAAACACATGACGCTATTTTATTTTTCTAGTTCTATTATTATTCTACTGAATGCGATCCAAAATTTAGATATAGATTTTTCCGATATTTGAATTGCCTATGAGTTCAAGATTATTTATGGCGTATGTGATTTCAACATTATATTAAACTGATAGATAGGCGTATCTCATCATAAAGTTAGTCTCAGGAAGGTTTATCATAATACGAGCTATATATTTGACTCTTGTGTGTATTACGTACAAGAGATATTTTCATGCGCTCTCATTGTAGAAGATATTCGATGTGAGCCATTAAAACCTAAATTACTCGCACAGATTTTAGTCTGTAATAACAAAACTCTGTTCAAGAGAATTGTTAATACTTGTGCTGTACCTATATTCATTAATATAACCAGGCAACTGGACTTCTTTTATTTCATTGGTTTTCGACCTTATCTCATCTGCACAAAGTTCCAAATCTAGTGGACCCGTGTGGTTAAATGCCTGGTTTAGAGGTTCAGTTTTAAGTGTGTGTTGTTTATCGGCCAGTCAATTAGTTTTTTTCCATTTTGTATTCAGGCCAAGCCATGATCCTATGTGGATCGCTGAGCCAGCCAGTGTACCTAATAGTATTTATATTTATAGACAACCAATAAAATACCTACGGGCAAATTGAAATAGTCAAGCGTAAACTTTGTTGTGAAACTTAATTAAGTAACATGTATTGATAGTTGAAATATAACGACATTTATTCGATAACTGTACGAATTAGATAAGTGATATATTAATAAATGTGTGTGATGTAACCTTAAGCTTTTATCGGTAGAAACAAACTAAAACCACATTATATTTTTTAAATCTTTGGTAAAATAAGACCAGTCACGTCAGTTAAATTTGACTAAATATAATTTTATTGTTAAAGTATTCTATTAAAGTTTATACTAGCATACACTAAGTATGAAAACACTGAGTTTATGTACTATGTTATTTTATTTAGCCTTTAATTAAAAAGTAACAAAAAGAACTGCCTTGGTTGCTATCAGAATATAACTTTAATATATTGATTCTATATTTATTATTATTAGCTCTTATACTATTTGAACTAAGTATAAATAACTCATCCGATGAGTCCTTCCAAAGTTGTATTTAATGTTTGAAATAATAAAAATATATATACATTGTGACATTCGTGTTTTATTTATAAAATATACTTATTTATGTTTATATGACAGCATAGTATAGATAGGTAATATATTTAATTTGACTTAATTATTATTTCAAACTAAATTATACACATTTGTCATGTTACACAAAACTTACACTTAAATTTGTACAAAAATAACATAATAATGTATTATTTGAATTTTTCCGACGATAGCCGCCTATGACTTTATAAAATAAAAAGTTCCACTTTGTTATGGCAACCCTATGACTGAAAAAAAGAGTAGATGAAAAAAGACCCTGTATTTTCCGATGAAAGTAATTTGATTTGTACGGGCTCCGCGAATGTGCACACTGAATGTGTGAACGTGTGTGTAATAAATATTGTTTGCAGAGGTAAAACATTCAGGCTTTGCTGTTCGATTGGTCTGGTAGATTTTAATGTACCTTTCGACTAGCCAGACATTAGATACCCGCGTAACGATCCACTATTTTATCACGGTAATGGTAAGCTAGTTGAGTATCTTTTGCAGCCGATTATAAGTTGACGACGAACTCCAGAAACATGACGTCATTCTTGATGTAGTCGAACTTGTCCAGGCTGGTATGCGGTATGAAGATGTACTGCCTCTTCAGCTGCAGGACGGACTTGTCCAGCGCCTCCGTGGAACGGGACGAGGCTTTGTCGTCGGCGTCTGTGCTGTCGTAGTCGTGGCGTTTTGAAGATGAACTGCGCCGGAGTTGCAAGGATTTCACTATGTCCATTGCCTGTGGGATTTATCATTGTTACCTTACCATTGATAATGAGTTGCTTAGGAGATAAAAACGTGCGCCTTCTGACTCGGTTTTTTTATTATTATTATTTTTTAGTAGCGTTGCAGCTTTGAGTCGTCGGGCCGGCCAGTTTCTATTCAAACAATATCCCTCTTATTACAAAAAACCACTCTGATACCCTCTTTAATCCTGAACTAGGAATTTCATGATTATTACGGAATAACGTTAGCTCTCAATATTTTATTACAAATCCTCGACTAACCATAGACCAATTAGTACCTCTGGATAGTGTCAAAATTGATCGAATCATTCAATCATTCGTTCAGTGACGTTTCGTTTTACATAACCTTGTTTTGTTGTCTGAAGTGTTTTTGAAATGTTTTAGGTAACAATTAATTATAATATTGTATTATGTAATGTGTCCAAGAAATATGATTAGGAATCTATTTTTGGGATTAAAACCAAAAAAAAAGTTAACTACTTTCTCGCAAATAACTTACCGTATAACGGAATGAACTGTCACATGGATAAACTGTCATTGTCACTGAATCGATATTTTGAGGTTATTATTTAGGTACTAGGGGTCCGGATGGTTTAACATTAGTATTATAGTTGATATACTAACTAACGTTAAACTTAGTTTTGTAATAATGTTTATTCTAGTTCTTCAATTATATCTAGTATCAATCCCATTACTTATTTTAAACCACGTTTTGTAATGGGTATGATTTGCTACATATAGTTATCTGATGACTAAGATGTTCCAAATTTAATAAGTGCGCGGAAAAGTACTTTTCTGCCCGCTGAAAGTTTCTTAGTGGAAAACACCACCTTTGAGTGCACATTAAGGCAAACCAAGTCGTCCTTTTCGAATAGCTGTAATGATGAAAGTAAACCGCGTTTCCGGAGGAAGGTCGGGCGGCAAATTCTCACAGGGCGCAGAAACGTCCATTTCCGACATTGTCCAGATGCCAAGAGCAAGTGTCCTTGAGTGTTACCTGACTGCGGTTAGCTGGCTGGTCCTTGAGCACGATGTTGATGGAGAACTCGCAGGGCCACTCCAGCAGCGCGTCGTAGGGGCCCCCCACCAGCCGCACCGTACTCGTGATGTGCCGCCCCTTCCACTTGCCGATGCCGTTCAGGTTCAGTTCAGCCTTAAACAAGAACAAGAAAAAATCAAGAAATAAAAAGTACTTTTTTCCTTTGATTAAAACACTGCAGAGTTGGAGTCATCTAATTGTATAAAATTTCCTACGAAAAAAGAACCGCCTTTCCACAAATAATTCCAGGATCCCATCATCAGATCCTGATATCCTTATCATGGTACCATTCCGGGACTATCTACTTTTCAACTAAAAAATAATCATCTAAATCGGTTCATAAATGGCAGAGTAATCGGTGAACAAACATAAAAAAAATACAAGTCGAATCGAGAACCTCCTCCTTTTTTTGAAGTCGGTTAAAAATAGCCGTGACCTGAATGCACAAAGAAGATTCACGCTTTGGAACGAATCTTGGAAAGGGTATCGGAACCCCTTTTCGGGGAAAGACTCGCAAAAATCAGAAATACAGTTAGTAAGATCGAAATTAAACTTAAGATTTATATAATCAAAACAAAAGTAAGATATTGTTATCAGTTGATCTTCAGTTCATTTTCATTTTTTGCATCTTGAAATCAATGCGGAAATAAAAGCTCACCTTAAGCGTATAACCATATTTGCTTGTGCGAAAGAGAGGGCTGCTGAGAACTGTGCTGTTCTCTTTCGCGTCCTTCATCCGGGCTGTGAAGTTATCTATCCTCCAAATTAGGTGACCTGCCAACATTAAGAAAAAGTACATTAGATGATCTAACTTTATATATTATCTAGCTATATTTAATCTACTTTAAAATTGCGTTTTGAAAAGCATTGCCCATAGTGGGAGTAACTTCTGTTAGACCTTGGGACGAGACCAATTGGATCAACTGGATCATGGTTATACGTTAAGAATCATTACATGCGGATATCCACAGTTGGAGAAATTTTAGGTTTCCTTATGACGATTTCCCCCACTGCCGAGCCAGGCAGTAATAGGCACATAAATTTCTGGCCTTGAAATAGATTATAAAATCTACGATCTATTCGGAATTGGAATAGGTACGAACTACGTATTTCCTATACAAACTTAATACCAAAATAATTTGCAATTTAAGGATATCTCGACGTTTCATTGCTGTTATTCCGATCTGCCACTTCACCTGCTCTTAAAAATATTTACCCACTTAAGGTGACGGGTAGGGCACACTAGCGCAGCCAATCGATTGTATTTTTTTATCTATTTTAAACAATTTCGGGGTACAACCTTTCGGCAAACACATTTACTATTTATTAAATAACTATGCACAAATGTTGGACCCAACGCGTACGCGAAAAACTGGCTCACGCCAAAAGCGGCCACGTTCGGCGTGAATCAATTTTTTGCGTACAAAAACGGACCAAACATTTGTGCATGGTTATTTAATAAATAGTATAAGTGTTGCCGAGAGGTTGTAATCCCGAGATTGTTTAAAATAGATCCGGTTTAGTATCTAAAAATTAAAATCTACTGGCGTTGCTAGTGTGCCCTACCCGTCACCTTAAAAATATAAGCGATTACATTTCGTAATTTTTTCGACTTTAACGACCTATTTTCTGCCTACCTACTCGTACATATGCAAAACGCAATTAATTTAATTTAATTTATATTTAATAGACACACAGCTTGCATTGTCTAGTGACACAATGTTTTAAAGAAAATCAAAATATAATCAAGTTTCAATCAAGAGTAAAAAAAGACGTAGGTAGGTACCATTATCACTGCCAGTATCCTGGTTCTCAAAATTAACCCTCGACTGAAAGTCGGCTAGCTCCGTCCGTATCTTGTGGTAGGACTTGGTGAGCGCGCGCAGGTCCCTGGAGATGACGTCCATCCGGCTGGCGTGATCGGCCGCCTCGGCGCGAGCGTCTGCTGTCGCTACTTCTATGACTGCTAGACGGTCTAGGGCCTGGTGATATGAACAATACAACAAAGGTTTGAAATTCATATTACCCTAAATAATTTGGTACTCAAAACCAAAACCATGTGAAAAAACTTCCTTTACAATTGGATGGGCATGAGGACACGTGTGCAGAATTAAAACGGAAAAATAGACCAAGTTGCGTCCAAAGCTGTTGCTCTGGAGCCTGGAGTACGCTTGGATCATGATTCAGGATTTGGGGAGTCTGGTAATTACAATTAAGCGACTGCCGTCTGACCTTTGCAAACCTTTAACAGGGGAACCAAACCAAATGAATCATGGTTACACGTTTCAGAAACATCCGAACCTAGGAGGAAAGATAGACCATTATTGTTACGCTACATAATAGTAGCTGCCGCGGATGGTCGTCGCCGAGAAAAAAAGATTGTGAGACTTAATCAGCACACCAGAGACTGGGATAAAGTGACGGTGGACTGCAGTGGACGTTAGGGTGGGCCTTCGATCTTGCAGGACAATAAAAAAGTATATTAAGTACAGCTCGAGCGGAGAGATACTACGGCCAAACATAAAACCGGCGTGAAGCATTTCCTGCACTGTGTTTCGCTGTTTCGTTGTCAGCGCTTGTGACTCTGGTGTTGTGGGTAGCAATCGCTTACCATCAGGTGATCCGTCTTCTCGTCCGCATCATATCAAATAAAAAAAACAAAGTAAGCAAGTTCTACTAACCGGTCTCTCTTGAGAAGCGGCGTTCTGTATCTGCGCCCTGACAGAGGACAGCTCGATGAGCTGCTGCGAGGATCTCCTCGCCTCCATCAGCTCGGCCTCCAGCGCCGCGCGGCTCTCCGCGTTCCTCTGCCGCTCCTCCTCCACCGTCTGCTTGATGTACTCGATCACTTCCTCTGAAAATTCAAGGGAAACTCATGTCAAAGACTATGAATTCTAGGCTGTAACTTGACTGAATAGGACAACCTCGACAGTCAAAAACAATCTACCACAACCAGTAACTCCTTTATTTCCTCATGCACTACGCTGCTACTGTTTCCATTATCAGCACCGTCCACAGGTTCTGTCTCTGAAAGCTGATAAGACTTACCATGGTTTTGGACCACTCGTATCCTGTTATCGTGTGCAGACCAGACCTGTTCTAGCAGTTCCAATGCATGATGCTCGTGCACGATACTGCTGCAGTCTCCTCATGCTGGCGATTTCTATAACTGATAAAACCATTCACCCAGGTTGTTGACCTCTCGTGACCTATTGTCGTATGCAGTCAGGACTAGCAGATCCAGCAAAATCCTTGAATTCATGCTATTGCAGTCCCCAAATCTTGGCATTGTCTAAATCGGATCTCTGAAATCTCTCACCGAGGTAGTTGACTACTCGTATTCTGTTGTCATGTGCAGTCAGGACTTGATCTAGTAACCCACGTAAGGGTCGGCTCATGTACGGTGATTCTGCTGTCTCTTTGGCTGATGACACTCAAGGTTCTTGACACTCACCAAGGTTGTTGACCACTCGTATCCTGTTGTCATGTGCAGTCAGGGCTTGCTCCAGCAGTTCTCTCTCATGCTGCTCGTGCACGATGCTGCTGACGGCGCTCTCAAGCCTCATCACCGTCGACAACTGTTGACTCTGGAGCTCCTGCACCATGCAACACACCAGCAGATTGATATTAATTCACTTGATGTAGTCAGTATTGTTTTGGAGATTAAGATAGGTAAGGTAAGGTAGGATACTGACAGGATCTTGATCCAGCTGATCTCGTTCCTCTGTCTAAGGGTAACCCTTTCCCTCCCAAAAAGAACGGAAGTCGCATCTTTGTCATTACCAGGCTTACCAAATCCAGTATCATGGTCCAAACGTATCTTGGGCTCCTATCAACCAACTAGGACCAACGAAATGGAAGCCTATTAGCGGCACGCGACAATGACACGCCAGTATGAGATGATGTAATATGGTATTCTAACACTGCTAGCGATGGTGGGTCACCTATTGGCACGCTAGAACGAGGTAATGTAATATGGTGACAGGTGTGCTACCACTGCTAGTGATGGTGGACGACTTGCTTCAAATTGGTAAAGGTGAGCCTTTTCAAGAACTATACCTGCAAAGCAAGCTGCACATTCGCCAAGTCATGTTTGAACTGCGCCGCCCAGTTGGCCGACCTCTCCGCCTCGTCATCCACGGCAGCCCTCAGCGACACCAAGGTCGACAGGAAGTGCTGGCTCCGCTCCTCCACGAGCACTAACTTGGAGCGAAGAGTGTCCTAGCTCCGTGGACTGGATGTCGCGGTGGCTGGACTCTTCTGTAAGGACTAGTCTGAAAGGTAAGGCATAAATTCAGGGTCTATAGTGGTTGATTTGTTATACTTTACCATCTGTTATGTACACTATGGAAGCAATAAAGAATTTAGTATTGAAATTAGTTTTTTATTTGTTCGTAGTATAGTTCATATTGCATGCCGTGGCAGCCTTCATGTAGGTTGCCACTTAGATTTATTTATCCTCCTCATCTTAACGTGTAATTCCATAGATACCGCTTCGGAGCCCGGGGTATGCTTGGACCATGATCCAAGATTCAGGAAGTCTGGTAATTAGATTGAAGCGACTGCCGTTTGACCTTCGCAACTAATTAGACAGAGGAACCAGCCCAACCGGACCACGGTTACACGTTCAAAATCATTATCTCAAATATTGTAGGTATATCCATAATTTTGAGAAACTATCTGATACGTGCAGGTTTCCTCACGATGTTTTCCCTTACCGCCTAGCTTAGGCACGTAGATTTAAAAAATCCAGAGATACATGAACTTATCCACTGTGCTACCCATCGCTTCATGTCCTTATTATCCGTTGACCTATGTTTTTTTTTGGTCAATAGTGTTAGCCACGCTTGATCACAATCGCACCTCATTGAAAGCGACGATGAGGTCCTGTTCACTCTTGCCTTAAAGATTGTTCTCCAGAAGATGTTATTCAAAACGGAATATGGTTGGAAATTAAATCTCACTTGATATTGGCGACCTCCTTCTCCAAGTAAGTGAGGCAATCGTCGAGGGCGGCGGGGCGCGGCGCCCAGGTGTGTGCGGAGACGGGCGCGGGCGCGGGGGGCGGGAGGGGGTCCGGCTGACGCGCGTGTGTGGGTGACGTTGATGTGCGGCTCTGGAACAGTGAGGTAAGGAGTTATATACAACATTTTTTTTAAATACGTCGCTGGCAAACGTGCGTGCGGTTTGCCTGATAGTAAGCATTTAGCCAATGGACGTCTGCAACTCCGAAGGACCCCATTCCCTCAAAACAAAGTCAAATAATTCTTTATTTGCATAGGCTTGTACTCAGCACTTACAAATCATCATAAATTTGAATGACTTAAAACTATTTGTAAGTACTTATATATAATTTACTTGTTAATACATATATATGTTGATAAATAAAATATACTAAAGAAATAAATAAACATAATGCGATTCTACCACCGGCTCGGAAAGTTGTTTCTGGTCGAGAAGATGAAGAACCTTATGCTGTTATCCTCCTGGGAAAGCCTCTGATGAGAGGTCATTCTACAGCCGGAGCGTTAGCGGGAGGAAATTCCTTCTGATTTTGGACTTCTCAATATCGCAGGGACTGCTGGCAGAAATAGACTCAGAACTTCGGTTGACTATATCGCGTACTAAACACGTTACGCACACATATGCGCGCGTAAAGTGGAACAAAACAGCAGACACCTAATAGGCCTCTTGTAATTTTGTGCGATCTATCTTTGATCTTGATGTGGGCGGCACAGGACTGATCTGTGTGGAGAACATTGGGGGAGGCCTATGTCCAGCAGTGGACGTCTATTGGCTGAAATTATGATGATGATGATCTTTGATCGTCTAACTCTGGTGCTCCATCAAATTCGAGGAATAGAGAGTGCATCTGTGTTTGCGCATAGACTTGTGTACTAAGTACTTATTTATTTAGTTAGTGGTTGATTAGATCGACCGAGATATGTCGATGGAGGATATTATGGTATTTATCTATATCATTTTATTCAGAAGACCAACAGCTGGGTTAATACAAAACAGGTCTTCACTGATAGAAATAAAGTAGGTTTACATTTTAACGTGCGAAAATCCGTGGAAAGCAATTCAACGAATAGTACAAAAAGGCAATGAATGGTATGGTGCTCACTTTGTCCATCTGTGGGCAGTCTTTGGCGTGCGTCTCCTTGTGTTTCCTCTGGATCCACGCGCCGCACCGCAGCGGGCACTGCTCCAGAATGCTTCCGCATTGCTTCAAATGGTTCTGGAGACAAAGCACAAAGTCAAATACCCTAATCATTTAGCCATGGGAGAGCCACGCTTCGGCAATGGGCCGTCTCGACCGGAGTTACACCACGACCTCAGAGAAAACTGGCGTGAAGCAGCGGCTGCCCTTTAAAATTCCGGGAATTCCCGGTTATACGTTACCTACTGCGGAATTCCCGGAAACCCTAGTAAAGGAGGCCCAATCCCGGTCGAAAGAGGGTTCAAAAATTAGCAGACCACTTGTCTCCACTAGTGTTGCTGGTGTCCGTGGGCGGCTGCAATCGCTTACCATATTTTATGTAATAAATGACAGACGAGCTGATGGATTACCTGACGGTAAGCGATTGCCGCCCATAGATACCCGCGAAACCAGTGGAGTCACAAGTGCGCTGCCAGCCTTTAAACCCCCCTTCGCCCGGGTTGGGCATCCGCTACCCTCTCTCACGCAGCGGAACACAGGACAGTTCTTCACGCCGGTTTTCTGTGAGGCCGTGGTATCACTCCGATCGAGCCGGCCCATTCTTGTCGAAGCTCTCTCACGCTCGGTGATCCGTCTGATCGTCTGTAACCTATCACATAAAAAAAACCATGAGGAACCCTGCTTGCTTCGGATAGATCAACTGTGCATATCCACCCCTGTTGAGGTTATGATTCAGAAAGTTACCAAACTTCCCAAATCCTGGATCATGAGCCAAGCGTACCCCGGACTAAAGCGATAGTTTTGGACTCAACTGGGAATGAATGACTCGCTGACTTGCTGAGATCATGCTCATAATTTATTTCGACACAAATCGCCTCACAAAAGTACTTAGCAACAAATGATGGTTATTTATTACTGTGAGTTTGAAAATAATTGCCGTTACCCGTATCATTATTTGTCATTTACTCTTATCTGATTTGGTTCTGTAACTTTAATTTCCGGAACGTGTAGCCAATCAGAGCTGAAAGTAGCGGAAACGAAGATTTACAGACAGTCTCATTGCCAAATGTTCGCCAGTCGTCCTTCAGTTCTGTGATAACATTCCACGAAACTATATCCAGATAATGGCGTATCGATACGTTTAAACTGATACTGGTTTTGGTACTCAATGCGATGTAGCAAATTTTGCCAGTAGGGTAGTCACACTTCAGCAGAAATGTGATACCAGGGCCTCACAGAAAATTTGCATAAAGCAACGCTTGCGCTATCGTCGCCTATTGAGTGAGGGGTATCGGGGAGTAAAGGGAAATGTTGGCAGGCGCACATGTAGCTCCACTGATCTCTATGGGCGGTGGCCATTGCTAATTATCAGGTGTTCTGTCTGCTCGTCTGCGACCCACATGAAAAATGTCTCTCAAAACGATTACTATTAAACACAAACCCATGGCAACATGTCGTTTAAAAAATCTTTTGAAAGAAAGAAGAAAGCAAAATGTTTATTATTTTATTATTTTGGACATCACAACACTACATACGAGTACAACATTAGTCTTTTGGAATTCTGCCAAATCTTTCCTGGAACTCGTCAAGAGCTTTTCAATATTTACCATAACATTTTCGATGTTAAATAGGTAACTGTTTTGCAGATGTTCGATATAAGTAATGTAGCTACACCCTGTCTAACATATGTTATTTTTGTAGATCCATTTGACAGTTCAAAGTAATGCAACTAGATGGATTTATCTTTCAAGATAAATTGATGAATAGGCATAGGTAGGTATCAATAGGTATGGCATTCCCACTTCCCAGATACTTTTAGACTTATCTCATTCCGCATACCTTTGTTTTTAGAAAAATCTTAACATCATTTCATATAGGTATCTAATGTCGGTCAAAGAAAAATATGGCACACGGGCGTATTGGTCGCCACGGTTAGATTCGTTGGCTAGCAGTGCTGCAGTGGTTTACTGGCGCATTTTCCAGCATTTTTTTTCTGTACATAACTTCAATTTGAACCACCTTTATACCCCATTAGGGGGTGAATTTACAATTATCCTTTCTCAGTGCTCCCTAACGCTATTAAATGAATCCCTCTGCAAAATTTCAAAATTCTAACCATTAGATATAGTTTAATCCCAGCGTTGATAGATCTGTCAGTCAGCTTTTGCTCAGGATCATACACATCTTAAACATAAGAGCGATGCTAGCTCAGTGTATACAAAGAATGCGCTTTCTAAACGGGAGGTCGTAGGTTCGAATCCGAGTGCACCTCTTGATTCTTCAAATCTATGTGCATATTTCTACCAAAACATCGTGTGGAAACTTGCACAGTGAAAGAAAAGAAAGAAAGGAAATACATTTATTGGCCACAAACAATATACAATAATACAGAATGACATCCAACAGCGGAAACATTGAATGGTGGATATTTACATTTTGTAAGGAATAAGTGAAGGGAGTGGCCAATCAGGTCCCAGCCTCAGCATTTGCTGCTACGGCATTATCTGCGATGCCGCAGCAGCGCTGGTATTCTGGTGGGACCTGGTTGCGAGTGAGTTAAGTAGGATCTAAAAGAAGGAATACAATATTTAATGCAGGTGGGAATAGACATATTATACACGTATATTACATATTAAAAGAAGTGTACAATGTGGCAGATATATATTGAAATACATAAATAAATATTAATACAGAAACTCAACATTCTAGACCGAGACACAACAGGTACAATACAAAGCATACAACAAAAAGAAAACAGCAAACACAATACAATTTCTGGGTGTGATGTACAAGTGCGACACAGTGGCGTCACTACCGAGACATAAAAATGCGGCATCATCCCATACTTCACGGGATTTACGTTAGTTCCTCAAAAATCTGTTGCCACGACTTTCTTGACGCAGTGTACTGCACATCATCACACAACATGACTATGTACCAAGGCCAATGAGAATTTAATTACGCAGAGGGGCAGAGATACGTGTGTACGTCACGGCTGTCACGACTTCACTGTTATTATTCTAACGTGTAACCATCATCCAGTTGGTCTGGTTCCCCTGTGAAAAGGTTGTGAAGGTCAAACAACAGTCGCTTCATTGTGCTTACCAGACTTCGCAAATCCTAGATCATGATCTAAGTGTACCCTGGTCTTCAAAGGGATAGCTTTGGATGCAACCGGAAAGAACATGATCAGATCAAGCGTACCCCGTTCTACAAAGCGATGCCTTTGGACGCTTTTGGTGATAACACGCCCAGATGATGATGACATAGATTAAACATACCTGCAGCTGTCCCATAGTGAACAGCTCATTGCAGAAGTAGCAAGGGCTGTCCCTGCCCTGGCGGCCCGCCGTCGTGACGTCACCGTTGCTGGAGATCCTCTTGCTCGGCAGACTCATGGTCACGCCCACCAGCTTCAGCAAGCGTTTCAACTTTCCCACTTTGACTTTATACTTTGGTTATTCGTTTTTTTACTTTTTCAGTAGGTCACTTTTTGGCTTCATTTTGTCATCGTGTAGGTTCTTAAAATGGGTTTCTTAATGTTTTAACAACTTAGCATGTATGTATAATTCATTAATAAAAAATATTTTTAGGAAAATAATAAACATAATATCGTTGATATTTTTATAGCAATCTTTTGCAAATAAATTGCACACTTAAAAATTTCATCTTCAGGCGGGACTCGAACCCACAACTTCCACAATTAGACCACTGAACGCGTTACTAAGCCGTCGAAATATGAAAAGAATTGTGGAAGGGAATTGTGGGTTCGAGTCCCGGAAATTTTTAAATGTGTTATTTACTTCGGGATACATAATATATTTTATAATTACTGGGATAAGAATTTATAATAATTTATTATCTAAATCGTACCATAACATAGTTAAATAGACAAAAAAAATAAAGAGAGCACATGTACTACTGTACAAATGTGCACAAAAATAATCGCTACAGTTATAAACTGTGTTGCAGTTATCAACGCCCACCTCAGACGAGCATAAGGCATTGTATCTTTACATATAGGTATTATTATACCAGTAGATAGATTTATTATTGTGTGGGTGAACACGAGTACATTCTTCGACGTATAACGTCCTAAATAGATTATGTAGCTTTGATTTATTTTCCAGCAAACAAGTTTTATTGCACCCTAATTTCTAGCAACCAGTTTTAACAGTGGGAGTAATACCACTTCCTCACAGAAAACCGGCGTGTTCCGGAAAACTCCGGGTTCCGGAGGCCCAATCCAGGGGAAGGGAGGTTAAAAGGTAAGCAGCGCACTTGTGACACGACTAGTGTTGCAGGTGTCCATGGGCGGCGGTAATCGCTTACCATCAGGTGATCCGTCGGCTCGTCTCCACCTATATCAAAAAAAAGAAAAAAAATATATTGAACATTTAAAACATACAGCTGAATTCTTACATCGAACCACACGCAAGCGATTGTCATTTCATCCCCAACATCTCGATGGATGGTGATCTAATACTGTGCGTTTCTGGCGGAACTTTCTACCACGTACCTCAGTTCTGTGGAACGGTTTGCCTGCGGGAGTATTTCCCGACGGCTACGACTTAGGGACCTTCAAGAGAAGAGCGTACTCCTTCACATTAGCGATCTCTCTGATTTCGCGGATGTTCTTGGGCGGCAATGATTACTTTCCATCAGGTTACTCGCTTGCTGGTTTGTCGCCTCTAACATAAAAAAAACGTTGCTTATCATTTTTAGCAATAAATTTATCACTAAGCTTTCAGGTATCACTTTTAGAATCACTTTGATAAAACAACCATCTGTGTTTTTGCTTTCAATTTACAATATTTGCAATACAGAGCTATAAACACACATAAACTTTTCACAAACTTGTTTTTTACCACAATTTCAATTAAACATCGAAAACAATCTGTACGTTTAGAACTCAGCGTTCCTTTGTCAGAAGTGATTCAGTTCGGCTTATCTGCAGATATCTGATACGGGGCGTAGCTGATACACTGATACACTGATACACTCTATCAGTGAGCAAATAAACACGCGGTATGGGCAATAGCGAGCTGCCTTTTGGGTCAAGGGCGGGAGCCAAAAATAGCGCCTGGGATTTTTCTGGACCTATTTTGTTTTACGTGATACCATTTTTTATGTGATAGGTGGCAGACGAGCAGACGGATCACCTGATGGTAAGCGATTGTCGACGCCCATGGACACCCGTGACACCAGTGGAGTCAAAAGTGCGCTGCCAACCTTTGAACCCCCCCTTTTTCCCAGATTGGGCCTCCGGTACCCTCACTCACGCGAAACACAACACAGTGCTGCTTCACGCCGGTTTTCTCTGAGGCCGTGGTATTACTCCGGTCGAGCCGACCCATTCATGCCATGCGTTGCTCTCGCACGGTTGAACGGGCTAGTAGCGGGCTACTAGCGACCTGCCCCGGATTCGCACGGGTGCAATATTTTGCAAGTATTACATCATTATACAAGTATTACATTATTATTTATAAAAACCGCATCAAAATTCGTTGCCTAGTTTTAAAGATCTAAGAAATACATACGGACTTACTATTATTAAATCTATGATACGGACAGACATTGGCTAGACTTAGTTTTATACCATGTGTGGTGATTATAGTGACGGGTAGGGCACACTAGAGACGCCAATCGATTTTAATTTTTATCTACTAAACCGGATCTATTTTAAAAAAATTCGGAGCTACAACCTCTCGGAAAACACTTATAGTATTTATCAAATAACCATGCACAAATGTTGGGTCCGTTTTTGAACGCGAAAAATTGATTCACGCTAAAAGTGTCCGCTTTTGGCGGTAATAAATTTTTCGCGTACGCGTTGAACCCAACATTTGTACATGGTTATTTAATAAATAGTATAAGTGCTTAGCCGAGAGGTTGTAACCCCGAAATTGTTTAAAATAGATCCGGTTTAATAGCTAAAAATTAAAATTGATTGGCGTCGCTAGTGTGCCCTACCCGTCACCTTAAGTGCTAGTTTCGTTTGTTCGAGGAGAGGTGTAAACCGTGTAAACGGCCTCTCTCTTTGTACAACCTGTGCGGATAAAGAATGGGATCAGAAATGGCGGCGCATCTATTCACTTCTCGCTCGCACACTATTTGCGTCTATACTCGCACCCCACGAGTGCGAGTATAGACGCAAATAGTCTGATCCCATTCTTTATCCGCACACAGTTGTATATATATTTTTATAAGTCTGTTGATAGGTAATTGAACTAACTTATTCTATTGCCTACCTTAAAACATCACACAATAATGACGAAGTCAGAGCTCAGCTTTACTAAGTAAGAACAAAGCTGGCTAAATCTACGAATTACTCCTACCTATAAAACCGGCAACAGATCCGATCAGCAACTCTAGGGCCTACAAGCGAAAACGTCCCGTAATGAACAAGAAATTGCCTGGCGCATCCAAACAAAAGACCGCACAGCGCATATGATAGAGACGGGTATAAATATTCGGTCGTGAATCCCGTTTCGACGTAACCCCGCAGACTTCTGCAACAAAGCGCCGAGCAAAGCTCGCAACTCTAGTTGACCTTGAACGAATTTCATCTGTTAAAGGCTACAAACATGCAACCTCAATACTCGTCTAATACGTAATACAACATCATATCAACCTCTTTTAATTTCAAAATAGAACCTGCGCCTGAGCAAGTTGTCGGTGGAGCCACCTCAGTAGCCACGCGACCGATCAAGGCGAGTGCACGTCCGATCGCTAAAAGAAAACTTTCGACGCGCGCGTACTAGCTTTGTTTATCAAATCAATTCAATTAGACTCCGTATTAAAACATTGTGAGTGTATTTAGTGATTTGTGAAGTGAAACACAGAGGGTTTTTTCCAAGAAGTTTCAAGAGTGTAAGTTTGTTTTTTTTCATTTGAAGGGTAGTTCACTTAAGCAAATGTTTATTTTTGTTTGGCTATTCAAATTGGCAGGGTAAATATAGTTTTTGAAATTACAATGGCCTTCGTTAAGGCAATCGTACGTCGATGTTTGATCAACTGTTACTTGTCTGTATGTATTATACTGCGAAGTACTTCTGCAGTTGTAAGGTACTGTCTAAATTAATTAGAAATGTATAAAGTTAATTTATGTAAATTACCAACTGTTTCAATGCTAATATTTTACGTAAAAGTTAACAAAATTAGAGTATATTTATGAGTTATAATGTATGTACAAATATGAAAAATTATACGAACGAAACCTTCGAAATTACATGGATCATATCAAATTGTGAAGGTGTTAATACCATACAAATTGCTTGCCGGTAAAGCCTTACAAGTATTAGGTAGGGATATTACTTCCCTAGTTAGGGGGTGAGCACGAAAAGTAATCGATGCGACGTATCGATTTTATGGTGTAATTTAAACAGACTTTACCTACACTTAAACTATTTTTTAAGTCAATGTTATCTCCTTACCACAACCGACCATTGTCACACTAAATTGCCATATCAGTGTGTAAATCGTTAATTTTATTTATGCTTCTTTATACCACAACAATAGTCCAATAGACTTTTGGCCATTGATATAAAAGATGAACGCAAATAAAAAATTGTAATCTAACAACCTTTATCTTCATAAAAGAAAGCTGACTGATGATCTATCAACGAAGGGCCTAAACTATGACCACTTCATGCTAAATCGCGATCTAATGTTATTACCATACTAAATGTCATATCATCCCATTCCAGCACTTAATGTTAAAAGAAGCTCGCCCGAATTTAGTTCCGGAACTATCCTTAGATTGCGATTAGTAATAAAGGGGTGAGGGTTAAAATCTTTAGATTTTGCATAAGGTTTCATTTTATAGTGTAAGGGATAACTAAAGAAAAGATTTTGATTTGATGCATTTATATCTAAACCCTCGCCAACCCGTCTGCCAAGCGTGGTAAGTATGGCAATTACCCCTCATGTGATTAAGGGAGGCCCGTGCCCCAGCAGTGGGGACTTAAATGCGCTGACGATGATGATGATGGGCCACAAGGTAGTTCGTTTATTTTACAGTCCGATCACGGCTTTTTGGCACGTGGCAAAAGTCGGAACTAATGCTGTTTTGACATTTTGGCATAGTAAAATAGTTTTACAACGCCCCCTTGTCAATGTTGGTCGGTCTGTATTATAATCTTAATCTATAGAAGCTGACTAACTGACTGGTCTATCAACGGGCCTAAAAGGATAGGAAATATGAAATTTTGCACAGTTGTTCCTTTTATGGATTTTTGTAAATTCATCCCCAAAGGGTACCTAGTACCCTAACGTAAGTAACCTAGGTTTAATGTTAGTAATAAAGTTAAATCCATCGGGCCACTAGTTAGTCTATAAACACAAGTTTTAGGTAAATCCCTAAAATTAAAGTAACTTTACCTCCCTTATTTCGTATGAAGTTGCAAATTGTTGTTGCAAAAATAAACTCTACCCTAAGGTTGTCTGAAAGAAATCGCTATAAGCGATTAGACCGCCTTATTGTACTGTCTGTTGCTGTTGTATCATGCTTGTATTTTATTTTTGTGAAATAAAGAATATCTATCTATCTATCTATTGTTATATCAAATCAATGTAAACACAAAAGATCATTGATGAAAGTCACAAGTCAGGCAAGTCAAGTCATCCACCTTTAAAACATGTTTCAACCTGTACAATTAGATAAACGTTATCGTCGTACCAAATTATTGATTGCCTTAACGAGATACTACCACTAAGCGAGACGAGATACCGCGATTTTAGACTGTACAGTGGCGGTCAAAAAGTGTTTACCAGTTTTGAAATTTGATTCTATATCACACTTTTTGCACTAAAGTAAAGTTACATATTTTTAAAGTAAATACCTTTTTAAAGTAAATATGAAAAAAGACACATAAAGAGGATACAACACAGGAGCAGCCATAAAAGAACTTAATTTTTTTTTTTTTTTTTTACTGTAGATAGGTAAGCGTTTGACCATATTTCATCAATTTCTTTGAATTGACATGACATTTGTCATAAAACTGTCTGCTGCTGCTGTAATTTCTTTGAAATGACATGACATTTGTCATTTGATCCTTAAGGTGGTAAACACTTTTTGACCGCGACCGTACCTATACCAACATACACGTTGCCCTTGTTGGACTTTGGACCGCCCTTATGTCTGAGATACAAGTGCTATTATTGCACTGCAGCAGAGGTAACTCGACATCACGTAGTCTGTTCCTACGTTTCAGATAATACAAATGTTATATTATCGATTATAAGTTTGAATTTGGTAAATACAGGCCGTGCACTATTAAAAATACGTTGTTTCTTACCTCTACATTGTCTGGATGAAATCGATAAGAAATCCAAGCGATGAGACCGTCTTATTTTACTTTCTATTGTATTGTATCTATTAAAATTATGCACGCAAACAGATCAGTCAGTTACCAAAATTAAAAAAAAAATCTGCGAAACAAACCGCCTTCAAAAACCACGAACTAAAAAGTGTAAAATAATATTTTATAGCATGTATTTAACGCTGCGACTAATAAATCTGATTTAAGGTTAAAATAATTAAAGTGGATAGGAAATATAATAGGTTGGCTGCAACGGTGGAGTACATTATTATGTAAAAACTGGCAGCATTAAAAAGTAATTTAAGCTTTAGTTTAATTTAAACTGGCATCGAGCTTTTCTTATGGCAATTGAATTTATGGTTAAGCGGAAACTCGGAAGCAACTAAAGAGTACAAAATTGGCATTCATAAATTGTAAAGTAGAGGTTTCTATTAAAATGATTTTAGTTAGTATTTAATAGGATTGAGATCTAACTAACATAATATGTGGTGTGACATGTAAGCTGCAAATAAAGTTAAAAAATGGCATGCAATTTAAATATTGTAAGTTTTATTTCTTGACTTATTTTTTATTTGTAAGGGCGAAAAAAAGTCATTCAGGTTATCAATAATCAATCTTTATTTATTTGTTTATTGTTACGTAATTGTTACGAAATTATACCTTATATATATATATATATATATATATATATATATATATATATAAATATATATATATATATATATATATATATATATATATATATATATATATATATATATATATATATATATATACTAAAATTATCACCACAAAATTATTATTAGGGCCGGCTTCGATTTGGCGGGGCGTCCACGCTTTCTTTTTTGTCCTATTGGAATCATTTTTGCCTCCAAAGATTGTATTGTACTGGATTCCCGCGATCTTCACCAGATCGTCGGTTCACCTCGTGGGGGGCCTGCCATGGCTTCGCACGGCAGTCGCTTCATTGTAATTACCAGACCTCCCGAATTCTGGATCATGGTCCAAGCGTACCCCAAGCTCCGAAGCGACAGCTTAGGACGCAACTGGGAATTACACGCTAAGATGAGGTGTATTATCGTCAAGAGACATCCGTCCATCTTGCCACGAAACATAGAATTAACGACGAAAATTCTATGTTTTGATACGACCGTAGCGATTAGAAACAATGAATTCGCGTGTTTTTATGTCTTGTATTTTCTGAAAAAATTTTAATGTATATATTAGGTCGTCATTATGGTTTTATAAGGGACATTTTACATTGTTACTTATTGCTGCAAACGCGATTTAGTCTCGATGTAGCATTGTACAATATCGACTGATAAACTGTTCGCCTACACCCATGATAATGTATCTACTTATAAAAATTTTGGCGATTAAAAAGAGTAACTGGCGAGTTTCTTGCCGGATCTTCTCGTCAGATTCTACCACCGGAATCATTCCGATTCCGGTGGTAGAATCACATTATATTTATTCATTTCTTAGTTTTTTGTATCGACATTAATGTTTAATTTTGTACATGTATATTATATACAGTTATAATTTATATTTTTCATGTATGACGATTTGTAAGAGCTTTATTTGAGCCTATGCAAATAAAGTACTTTTGAATTTTGAATTTTGACACCACCCGTTTCTAAAGGTAGCCATACCATCTCGACGCAGTAGCGCGACAGTAAACTCGAGTTTGTATCGCTACAAAAACTCGCAATATAAAATGTTTTGATAACCACTAAGATGCAATAAAAGCTAATGAATGTAATGTGATCTTTCACCTTTTTCTCCTTCTTCTTCTTCATTAATCAGATCATGTTTAAAAATCGTGTTTAGACATCCATTTCAATAGACTGTTTTATCAGTTATCAAAGTCCATTTTATTTAATGGCTGAGTCGTTCAACCAACTAAAGTAGTATACCTAGTATCACCGGCAAAATCTCCGTCTGTCTCAAATTAAAAATCTTACAACATTTCATACATGAAAAGTATAATAATATCTACTGTTTTCTGTCGATTTATTTTTGTTTATGTAAACCTTGGTCTTTGTTGGTAATTTCTATGTAATAGCATAGTTATATATTTATAAGGAAACATAGATCACCAGGTGTCATGTTGGATCAATCTTTTTTAATGTAACTTGACGTATTTTTTGTCATTAATTTTTTAATAAAAAGTAAAATACCGGTTAACGTGTACTTTAGACATGACAGCCACAGGAAACTTATAAGCCAAGGCTGTGTTATAATTAGCCGAAGCATAACACATAAGCACACGAGCCACATAGTGTATATTTATCTACCGCGAGATCCACCAAGCGGATCGCGATGGTAGTTAAGAAGCCAAGTCGAGGTCAAAAACATGACATGCACGTTCGAACTTGCGAGAAGTTAAAATTCGGCCAAGAGCGTGTCGGACTTCTGCAACAAGAGTTCTGTTTATATTTTCAACATTAGATTAGATAATGTCTTAGGCAATTTTTAACAAAAAATAATAACCCCCCTTTTGGATTCGCCATAGTGGGTTAAAAAGTTCAAAAATGAAGATTTTTGTATGGGAGCCCCCTCTTAAAAAAACATTTGTCTTTCTTTTTTAATGTGTCAACAGAAATACATCACTTGTGAGGGAAAATTTCTACTGTCTAAACTATCCCGGTTCATAAGATACCTACAGCCTGATGCAGTGGCAGATTTACACATTTGCCACTATCAGGCATCAGGAAATTTAGCCGCCCCTATAGCTATGCTAGCCATAACTTGCTGCCCCTAAAAAAATATGCCGCCTAGGCTTTAGCCTCATCTTCATTTCATTTCAGCCACTGCTGGGCATAGGCCTCCCCCAATGTTCTCCACACGGTTCTGTGCCGCCCGCATCTAATTGATTCCCGCGATCTTCACCAGATCATCGGTCCACCTTGTGGGGGGCCTGCCACGGCTGCGACTTCCTGTACGTGGCCTCCACTCGAGGACCTTTCCGTCCCAAAGGCCGTCTATTCTCCTCGCTATGTGCCCTGCCCATTGCCACTTGAGGCTTGCAATCCTTTGAGCTATGTGACCTTAGTTCTCCTACGGATCTCATCATTTCTGATACGATCACGCAGGGAGACTCCGAGCATAGCTCTCTCCATTGCTCTCTGGGTGACTTTGAGCCTCCTTATTCGGCACATTGTAAGCGGCCACGTTTCGATTCCGTATGTCATCACTGGCAACACACACGCATTGAAGACTCGTCTTGAGACACTGCGGTAGGCTTTAGCCTACTTAGTCACTATCCCCCTTATTACGAATAGCGAACTAGGGATAGTCCCGGAGCAAAGCTCTGCCAGCCATTTTAACATTGCGTTTTGGAACGGGATGACATGAGCTTTAGTACTGTAAAACATTTAGATCGCAATTTGTAATAAAGTGGTATGGTACTTGTACTGGCCTGGTGGGTAACAGGCGGACGGATGGACAGTGAAGTCTTAATAACAGAATCACGGAACCTGTACGGGCGAGAAGCGATGGTTGTTAGGCACCGCCTCCCTGCGAACAGCTTATAAGGAAAGGAAGGGAACCTAACTCTCTAGTGAGCCTAGAGCCCCTTTGTCTAAGACACTAAGTCCCTAGAGCCCTAGCCCTGCCTATCCATGGGAATAAATACATAAATAGATAAGGTGATGGGAGCTTGCTCCCGGGTCGCCCAGGGTAGCAAGCGGGAAGAGTCAGGACGTTAGGTAGGAGGGAGACCGCTGCCAGTCGAGCAGGCTCACTCGACTGATCATAGTGACGGCTAAAGGTGTCTTGGCCGCAGCGGGAGAAATGAGACCCAACACAGACGGTTGAAATCTGTTTAATGTTCGAAAGTAAATATGTTATTATCACATTAAAAAGTGTTTGCTAGTGTGCCGTCGGTGTAGAGTGCCGACGGTGCAAGAAGACGGTCCATCGGTCAGCCGCGCTGCATGTAGGTCGTTGCTGAGTTGGTCTGTGCGACGTAGCTCGTACAGAACCCTAAATATTACGAAGATAAAAATTTCGGCGCGCAAAAACAAATCTTGATTTTAATACAAATATTACAAGTGCAGAGTGCTTCGTAAACACGCCTAGGAGGCTACGCTGAAAACGAATACGCGATCGAATCTTTATCCTTGTCCCTTTCACACGCACTATTCATCCTTCCTGACGAAGTCAACCATTGAATTGGACAAAAGAAATATGTTGCATTTTAATAAACACAAAGACTCGTGGCAAATGGTAGAGTATATACCTATGAATGAAATACGACACCGATTGCCACTAGTCGGTTGCTCGAGTAAAACTAGGGGGCCATTCTATGTCTATCATTAAAGGGGCGGACCAATTTTTAAAAAACTTTGGTGTCATAATATCAGTCATATTAATGAATAAAATAGTCTTCCGTCTGCCGCGAGCCTTTACGTTTTGTATAGTGTGCTCTATGACTTTTTTATGTGAAAAGTGCCAGACGAACTGACGGATGCTCGTCTGCCACTTATCGCGGTGGCACCTTCATATTATGACGAAAAAGATTACGCTTCGATGAAACTAGCGCCGCCAATATATTTGCATTAAATGTAGCGATTATGAAACATTTAAAAAAAAAGTACAGTGGTGAATCCTTATAGGAAATAATTAATAATTTTTTAAGACAAAATTATGTCATAATTTCTTCCTACAAGTAACCATAATTTTTGTAATAGATAGAAATGGTCACTTTAGGCATCACTTTCCATCAGGTGTGCCGTCTGCTCGTTTGTCCGCTATAATGTAAAAAAAAAAAAGGCAATAATAAAAATTATGGTTACTTGTACGAAAATAATATTACACAAATACATCTCAAAAAAAATCTTAATACTTTCCGTTATGGATTCACCGTTGTACTTTTTTTTTTAAATGTCTCATATTTGCCACAATTAATACAAATCTACTGGCGGTGCTAGTTGCATCGATGCGTCACCTTAAGGCTGGTAAAACAGGGTGCTTCAAATAATATGTTCTTCATTAACATCCGAGCGACAAACTTGTTGCTTAAATACGACACCAAGTTTACGTTCACCCATCGTTCAGTCTCCAAACCTAGGCACTGTTGTTTTATTAACGCCTTTACGTGACTCCTGCGCAGACCGCAAGTACTTTTACCGGGGAAATGATCGCGCGATTGAAATGCTCACCTTGTTGTGTGACGCAACGGCGCATGCGACAGTCGGAATAGCAGATTCGGCGACCCCGTTTGCCTGCGCTTGCGACGACGGCTGCTGGTTCCAGTGTTGCCAACATGATATCGAGAAAGGTGCCAAAAAAGATTTTCATAGATGAAGAGCAGACAGATCACCTGATGGTGAGCGATCGTTGCTACCCATGGATACCAGCAACATCAGTAGAGTCATCAGTGTACTGCAATCTATTTACTTCCCTTCCTCAAGGCCTAATCAAAGGGAACCGGCGGCCTAACGCCCTAGGCCTCCGGTACCCTTACTCACTGGACGAAATACAGCGCAAGCGACACGCCCCACCTCGGTTTTCTGCGGGGTCGTTGTATAAATCCAGTCGAGGGGCGGCCCATTCTTGCCGAAGCATGGCTCCTACGGTCAATATCAAAAGCTTGTTAATTTTCAAAAATAGGTTGTAACTGAAGACCTAAAAATGCTTTATTTGAACTGAACCTATAGATCATCATCATCGCCAAGAAACGCCTACTGCTGGACATAGGCGTCCCCCAAACATTTTTCCTGTACCACCCGCTAATGAATTCCCACGATCTTTACCAGGACTTGGGCCATCTTGTGGGAGGCCCACAGCGGCTCCACTCGAGGACCTTTCCGATCCCACGTGCCGTCATTCTTCTTTATGTGTCCTGCTTGCCCAGTACCACTTGCGGTTCCTTCATAATGCTTTGGCATGTATCAGTGACCTTGGTTCTCTAGCGGATTATAATATTACATAAAAATGTTACGTAATGTTCTGTTAACTACTTACATCATTGTTTTCATATTATCATAACAGTCGTATTTTAAAAGGCTACTGAGTTTGTAAACGCGTCTTATTAAACAATGCCTATGTCTCAATAACATTGTCATAGGTTTTGACCGAATGAATTCGGCATAGTAAAAATAATATTAAATCATAATCATAATCTTTATTGTGGAACACAGGTGTAGGAGATGTTACATAGATTATTCTTAAAGAGCTACTGTGACCTGCCTCTTAAGGCGTACAAAATATTTTGACTTAAACTCTATAATAAATTAAAACACATCAGTAATAAAATTAACATAGGTACATAACCAAACAATTGAATTATTAAATTAAATCATGCAATATTAAATTGAATAAAATTTTAATGTCATACTTATTATATTGTATTTTTGTCAAAAAAGAAGTCTTTAACAGAATAATAACATTTTTTAATTAGGTAGTCAGATAGTCGTTTTTTAAATATATAAATGTCATTTACATCCCTAATGACCTTTGGAATTTGGTTGAAGATGCGGGGAGCCATGCAAAATAAAGATTTACTAAATAAGGTGGTCTTACTGAAAACAGAGCATAGCTTGCCCTTTTGCCTTTCCCGAGTTCTAAATTGAAATTTGTATAGGTTCGCTTTTATAAATGTCGCACTCTCAAGAATATATACACATGGAAGAGGCAAAATACCATGTTTTAAAAAGAATGGCTTGCAAGACTCATCAGATTTAAGCCGGAAAATCGACCTAATGCAGCGTTTCTGTGCTCTAAAGATACGCAGTACATCCTTCTCAGAACAATTGCCCCAAAAAATAACTCCATACCTTAAAGTCGATGCGACGTAACTATGATATGCTGTTAAAACTGCAGATGTGTTTACTATATTTTGCAGTTTATAAAGCGCAAATGAGAACTGACTCAGCTTATTGCAGATATGTTCTGTATGTGATGTCCATTTTAATTTGTTGTCAATACGTAATCCTAAAAATTTTGTAATGTCCGTTTCATCAATTTGTATTCCATTATAATTTATGCTTAACCTACAACTAACACCTCTTTGTGCAAAAGACATTATTTTTATTTTAGTTAAATTAATTTTAAGGTGATTCGATTCGAGCCATGTTATGATAGATTTTAATGAACTATTAATGTCGTTTTCGAGATTAATCATATTAAGGTTTGAAAATAATATAGTGCTGTCATCGGCGAATAATGTCATATTACTATGGGCGTACGATGCAGATGGCAAGTCATTGATATAAATCAAAAATAGTAGAGGTCCAAGAACACTACCCTGCGGAACACCACGCTTTATAGTTTTAAAACTAGATAAATATACTGTCTCTGTTCTGTCTCTTGGATTTATTCTTTCAATTTGAGTTGCCTGCTGCCTACCAGAGAGATATGATTCTATTAGCTTGTTAATATTACCTCTTACACCATAAGCATACAGTTTTTTCAGCAATATGTCATGATTCACGTGATCAAACGCCCTGGTCATATCCATATACATTGCTGCAGTAGGTCGTCTTTTATCAACGTTAGAGTAGACTTGAAATAAGAAATCATAAATAGCTAGGTTAATTGTTTTATTTTTCCTAAACCCAAATTGTTGACTAACCAATAAATTGTTGCATTCGAAAAAATTTTATCAACTTCTTTAACGAGATATATTAATGTTATTGAAAAACAAGCGAACGGGAATACCATTGTAATCTAACGATTTAAGGTGACGGGTAGGGCACATTAGCGACGCCAATCAATTTTAATTTTCTACTATTAAACCGGATCTATTTTAAACAATTCGGTTACAATCTCTCGGCAAACACCTATATTATTTATTTAATACTTTTAGTCAATTGTTTGGTCTGCTTTTACACTCGAATCCAAAATTATAAATAATATAGGTGTTTGCCGAGAGATTGTAACCGAATTGTTTAAAATAGATCCGGTTTAGTAGCTAAAATTAAAATCGATTGGCGTAGCTAGTGTGCCCAACCCGTCACCTTAATATTTTCTTGGCTTGAGTTTCCTGCGCCACAACTTCTTTGCAGGCTATTGATGTAGAGGTTCTGGTAAACCGGCCAAGTTCATTCGGGCACGGTGCATGAATTCCCTTACACTCATATTCCGATGGGACACCAAGGTGACACAACCGGAGAGGGATTGGGCGCAAGACCAACGGCTTAAAGTGCTTTTCGAGACCTGGAGATACAAGACTGCCAACTTTCAGACTCCGGGCTGACACTGAGAATTTCTTAACTGAAAAACTCAGTTACAAATTTTAGCCTGACAGGACAAGCGCAGCCGTCGCTTTAAAGTGCGACCCCCTACCCAATGCCATCGAGGCAATCATTACATAACTAAACAGAGCAGATAACGAGGATCTCCAAAGATGTGTAAAGTTACTGAGTTATGTGTATCTCGTGGTGATTAAGCAACCATTAGGAACCTGTTGTGCCACTCATATTCCCATGGGACACCAACGTGACACAACCGGAGAGGGATTGGGCGCAAGACCTTAAGGCTTAAAGTGCTTTCCGAGGCATGGGGGTACAAGACCGCCAACTTTCAGACTCCGGGCTGACACTAAGAATTTCTTACCGAAAACTTAGGCACACATTTTTGACCCGACCCGGAGATCGAACCCGAGACCTCTTGCGCAGCTGTCGCTTTAAAGTGCGACCCTCTAACCACTGCGCTTCCGAGGTAACCTTCTACATATATTATTCTGTGCCATGGTGTCGAACTGGTGAAAAGACGAGGAGTTCGCCCGCCGACCACTGCCGCAATGCCAGCGAACGTACACTGCGATTTTTTGTTCAAAACAAAAAAATAAAAGGCTTATGAAGTATATCAACTTTTACATTTTATTCAGAAGCAATAAAAGCTGGTTGTTTAATTTTATTTTTATAAAATCTCAATCTTTATTGCTTCTATTTATAGTCTGCATGAGATGACTATAAATAAATTATAACCATCTTATTTAGCCCTGTTGGTCGAGATAGTTGTTTAAGGTGACGGGTAGGACACACTAGGGATGCCAATCGATTTTAATTTTTAGCTACTAAACCCGATTTATTTTAAACTCTTTAAACTTTATTTTAAATTGTATAAGTGTTTGCCGAGAGGTTGCAACCCCGAAATTGTTTAAAATATATCGGGTTTAGTAGCTAAAGATTAATATCGATTGGCGTCGCTAGTGTGCCCTACCCGTCACCTTAAATACTGGGCCGTAATTTCGGGTACCTGGGTTCAATTCCCGAGTCGAACAAAACTTTTTTTTCTATTTTTCGAACATAACTCGGGTTTGTGATGATTAATCACCAATCCGCTTTGAGCAAGCGTGGTGATTAAATACCGTCATAGAAATCAAGTCATCGCTACTATGAAGGGGTACGTTAAAAATTCTGCTACTTTACACATTTTTATCTTAATTAAATCACCAAAAATAAGCAAACTCGGAATAAATTAGCATATTTCTGTGCAAAACCGCCAAACATAATATTTGCCTGCGACTTCGCACGACTTTGGCCGCTGCACCAAAACCAAGGACAATCATTACTTCTATTACCCAATTTCGACTCATTACGACCACTAATTGACGAACCAAAACCTCCAACTTAACGACATACTTACCTGCGTCAAATATTAAACATATACAATTTGTCTAGTAGGCAAATAAAAAACTTTGAGTGGGTAAAGTTAAGGTGAAGGGTATAGCTACCACTACCCCACTAGCGACGCCAATTGATTTTAATTGTTAGCTACTAAACCAGATCAACAGATCTAACAATTAAAATCAACTCAACTGAAAATCAACAATAATCAAATCAAAGGTAAACAACAACAACAGACAAACAACTAGGGGGCTTCAGTCTCTCGGTAAACACCTATTTATTTAATAGTTATAGCTATTTGATCTGGTTTTGCACTCGAATTTTGAATTACCGCCAAAAGCGGCCACTTTTGGCGTGAATCAATTTTTAGTACAAAAACGGGCCTGACATTTGGGCATGGTTATTAAATAAATAGTATACGTGTTGGCCGAGAGACTGAAGCCCCGTAATTATTTGAAATATATTTGTTTTGATAGCTAACAATTAAAATCAATTGTCGTCGCTAGTGTGCCCTACCCGTCGCCTTAAGAAAAAGGTTACGGTTGAAGGAAATGATTCTCAGTTTGCAATAATGACTACAGGGTATTACCCTGAGGTCGGCAGATGGCCACAAAAATACACTAATAGGTTGAATACGATCCCAATCTTTGATTTAATCTAAGTAGTAGACAGTGTTTTTAGTCTGAAAAAATATGCATTACTTAAGAATCTAGTCTTGTTAAAATCGTCATCTGATCAAGCGCCATGGCCTGAAGGTACTCCTACCTCAAGCCATGGCCGAAGCTGAGTGAGCTACTTTTCACTGGCTATCGCGACATACCTTACACACACACAGACACCTGTACGCAAATACTTATTGCCCGGCTTAAGAAGCCATATTATTACTTTTTTTTTATATTTTAATTTTTTTTTGTTTGTCTCCTTTTATATTTGTAATGTTGTCTTTGCTGTTTTAGTTTGTCTTTGTTTCTTTTTCTCTTTGTTTAAATATTATATGATTATACTTGTTGCGTCCTTTCTTATCTGTTAAATGTGGTGTGTCGTATTTTTTCAGTGAATAAATGTTTCTATCTAATTCCCAGTTGTGTCCAATGCTGCCGCTTCGGAGCCTGGGGTATACTTGGACCATGAACCAGGATTCAGGAAGTCTGGTAATTACAATGAAACGACTGCCGTCCGAGCACCGTCCGACTCTGGTTCCTCTGTCTGCCGGTTGCGAAACCCTTAGACAGGGGAACCAGATAAACTAGATCACGGTTTAAACGTCTTTTTGAAATCGTTTCTTATTTAAAAATAAGATTCAATAAACTTGGTTCACATTAGGCATGCGTGTGGTGATTAAGCCTAATCCCATCATAGTAACGATAACTTGATTTCTATGATGGAGGCCTTTGCCTTGCAGTGGGGCAGTATGTAGGCTGATACTATAAGTACTATACTATGCCTACTATAATATTGATTCTATAATAATCCACTAAACACCTTTTTGTAATCATTTTTTTTTTCGTGTAACTCCTAAATATATTTGAAACAAATGTTTTGTTTCAAATGTCGCAAAATTCGCAGAGTTTTGGGTTTATAAAACTAAATCCTTAATGACTAGATTTAAGAACGATGTGATTATACTTAGACCCTTGCGGCATTTCGTCACAGCGCTCAGTATCCTACTGTCCCAGGACGAATGAGGCAGAGACGGTTTTCTGAGGGAGCCTGACTTCAAACCCTTTTCTATAGCGGGACGCATAGACGTCAAAACTTGGCCATGAGGAAAATTTGCAGTCGAAAGATTCCTCGATCTGTGAGAGTGAGGTAGAGACGGTTTTCTGAGGGAGCCTGGCTTTAAGCCCTTTTCTAAGCGGCACGCTAAGACTTCGTCTTTTCTGGTATGGCCTATGTAATGAGAAGAGGGAAAGAACGTGTAACCAAAATAGCGATGAGTGTAAATGTAAGTGGGTGGAGGAACAGAGGACGGCCGACAAAGAGATGGATGGATTGTGGAAAGAATGACAAGGAACAGGAAAAGGGATGAATGATTCAATGTTGAATGACAGGGACGTATGGAAAAGGGAAGACATACTGCGCCGACCCCAGTTAACCTGGGAAAAGGGCAGGAGGATGATGATGACGCTTGGTCTTGAAAACTTGGCCAGGAGGAAAAATATTTGCAGTCGAAAGATTCCTCAAGCGCTTCCGAAGGTACTGGAAGAACAAGCAAACAAATAGACATTACTGTCTGCCACATAATAACACTAATGCAGTGTTATCTCAATCACGTTCTCGGCTGCATCTTCCTATAATTACCTGTAATTGCATCTCGCATGAGGAAACCGTCCGTGTCGGTCGCACAGACGGACAGTTTGTTAGGGCGAAGGCAAACTTTAGCATCATTGTCTTAAGAGGGCCTTAAGTCTCAGTGCGCTGCCAATTGTTAATACATTGTAACAAATATAAGACATTAAATGCAAAATTATGAACGACAATAGGGTATATGACTAAGCTCAAGATTTTCCAAAATATAAATATTTTATCAAAATATAGGTCAATATGTGCCAATGGCAAAAATGCTCAATTAAAAATATAATGTCTAGCCGGTTTTATGGTCATTTAAAGATTCATGGGCAAGTCCATTTTAAAAGTATGAAATTATTAAAAAATAATTATACCATTGAATAACCCATACAATTTGCATCAATTATTATAATAGAACCATTGACATAAACGAAACATTTGATATAGCTACAACAACAACATACAAAATTCAAATGAAATGCATACAAAATATTGAGGTGTGACGTCACATCTTAGTAGCCATTTGTATGGAGCGTTTTGGGTTTGTCCAAAATAATGTGATTTTAAAGTTGTGATATCTCAGGTAGTTTAAATGAGAATCAAGTGATTCTTTCAACGATGTTTCTATCATTACGAGATATTTTGATTGCAAAAATAAAAAAAAATAGTCATATACCGTATTAAAACATATGGATTTGTGTTTTTTCAAGCTTATTTTGCACACTCTACTCGTGATCCGCTCTCAAAGGGTGTCTAGAATGGTTTAAAAAAGTGGCCACTTACATCTTCAATCGTGCTAGAGATGAACGTGACTCGTGCAAAGAAGCTTAATGATAGATCGTCCGACCCTGTGTCCTGCTGGAAAACGGAACTTAAGTCTTGCTGGAAGTTCGCGGTTAGTAAGAAATTGCTCCTGGTCCTTTCGGCAGTACGGTGACCTTGCCCTTAAACGTTCGTATCGCCAGGGGTTGTAAACATTGGTTTGCTTTTATAAAATACGAGATTACCCGGTGAACTTTTTATCGCTAATCTAAGAAATTCAATATAGTACCTACTTATTTGCATAGAGAATCATCCAGACCAAGCGTGCAAGGATGTAAAAAAACAATGCAGAAGTATTTTATATTGTATTTATTAAAGTATAAACTTCAAACACGTTAGTGTTATTTTTACCTGCCTACCATGCTATTTTGGGTACAGATCGGACTCGGGTATTTGAGTATGAAGTTGTGTGATTTTTTTGTCGTTATATAGTGTATCTAATGTTAGTAATGGCTTTTAGGTGTGAAGAAATAAATGTGATGTAAGATTCTGTTATGTACTGAAGCCGGACTCTTACCTAATTATTTTACTATTTTTCTTCTTCTGGTTTCTCTGTGGAAGTTTGATTGCAAGTTGCGATGGTAGATGTCCAGGAAAATTACCCCTAAGGCCACATTAGATCTCTATTTATTCTCGAACAAAGACTAGTAATCGAGCCTTAATTGTGTCTTTAGATTCAAGATTCTGATTCTAAAAATGATATCCGGACATCCCTTTAGAGTGCCTAAGAAAAAAATAGATCAACTCGACACAGAATGATTGGCAGTCCGGCAAATAAAGTATTTTGTATTTTGTATACTGAAGGGATTGGCGAGGAGATGGGAGAGTGCGCTAATGAGGTACTGGACCACAGCCCTTATAAACCCGAACGCGGAGCAGGTTTATTTTATTAATTAAATAAGCAAATAATAATATCTTCACGAACAATAATAATAAGAGCTATGTTTTACTACCAAGTGGATCTAGTTATCTGTAATAAACAAATTTTAATAATTTATTTTAAGAAACAGACGTATGCGCATAACCTTATGTCGATTATGTTATGCAGAGGTGCACATTATGACGAGTTATTAACGTGTCACCGGGCCACGAGCGCATAGATCGTACGTATTTCCACTACATTATGCTTCAGATCAAAATAAAGGTAGATTTCCAATCATGTGAACATAATCTTAGTGTCCCGGTTGCGTCCCAAGCCGTTGCTTCGGAGCCCGGGGTCCACTTTCCTCCTCCACTTTACGCGGTCTTGTGCATCCGTAGTGGCCTGTTTTCGCACGCATGTCATCCCTTACGATGACAAGCTACACCTTTTTAGGTCTACCACTTCTGCCGGTACCCGGCGTTGGTGCCATGGCCAGACATTTGTTTCCCACGTAACTGTCCGGTTTTCGCAGGACATGACCGTACCAACATTTCCAATCACGTCTAAGGACAAAAAAAAACGCAGTTGTAGTATCATTCCAACTGTGACGGAAATATTATAGCACGCGGGTGGAATCTTGAAACATCACCTTAAATAAATCATCATACATTCATCTGATTCCGTACTGAGTAGCTTTAGCACTTGTGTTACGGATATCAGGAGCCCAATTCTCGTGCTCGTGATATTTTGAAAACATGGCGGATATCACCTGAAAACCATACAAAAAAACTATGTTTCAGTGATATATGTCATATGAAAATAACTGTCACGAGCATGAGAATTGGGCTCCAGACCCTATCCCAAGGGTGTCCCTGAAGCGCAACACGTTCGCGCGTAAATATCGCCTGAATATTTAAGTGCTAAACATTGGTTGTTCGTCTTAAGAATTACTTATTTTATTTTATTTATTTATATTTATTTAGTACAATATTTGTATGATTCCCAAATCGTAGCAACATTCAATTTACGTGTTGCAAATGCTTACTGAAAATGCTCTCCTGTATAGGACTGTGTGACAGCCACGAGCGCAGCTGTAATGTCACCACGCCGCGCGATGCTGCTTAAAACATCTGGAGCCCAATTCTCGGGATTTCGATATGAAAAAAACATGGCGGATATCACCTGAAAACCATACAAAAAAACTATGTTTTAGTGATATATGTCGTATGATAATAAATGTCACGAGCCCGAGAATCGAGCTTTAGATGGAAAGGCCTATAATGATGATGATGTATAGTTATATTTATTATAATTATTTAGAAAGCCATAATGTTTTTTTATCGATTCTCACGTTCATTTCATACAAGTCAATTGAGAAAATGCAACAGATCTTTGTAGTAGTAACCAGGTTGATGGCTCTATACGTTCCCTGCCTGCGGCCTGCAGTCTGAATTGGAAACGTACCTTAAAGTATCCCATGATTTAACTAACAATGTTGTATGCCCGTACCAACTACTTAACACGTGAGAAATATGTTAATTGCAGAAATTAATTAGGTAAATATTCATCGGAATTTAATAGTTAAGATTTATTTGTTAAATAACACACCTCGGAAGGGCCTTCGCATTTTTTTAAATAAATTTATTTAATTGGACGTGTAAGAGTGATTCGTACCTACATCGTTTAGATATCATTCACTTAACTTACAACTAAAGCACGTACCTAACATAAATTTGAACTTGGTTCTCAGTAAACTCGCCACATTTTGTTATCTCCATACATTGAAAGTAAACTCACCACATGCATTAAAAATATGTGTAAGTTAGAAACAGGCGGGTGAGGTTTGTTTACAATAACCAAAATTATTAATTAACAATTTACTTCATAAAAATAGAACTGTGGTAAGTTTACACTTACTTTTTTCTGTGGCGAGTTTACTTTGTGGTCAATGTACAAAAACCCGTATTTTTTTATGTTTTTGGGGGGATTTCAACCTACTAACGAACCCCCGTTTAAGGTGACGGGTAGGGCACCCTAGCGACGCCAGTCGATTTTAATGTTTAGCTACTAAACCGGATCTATTTTAAACAATTTCGGGGTTACAATCTCTCGGCAAACACTTGTTCTATTTATTAAATAACTATGCACAAATGTGGGGTCCGTTTTTGTATCGTCACGCCAAAAGTGGCCGCTTTTGGCGTTGGACCCAACATTTGTGCATGTTATTTAATAAATAGTATAAGTGTTTGCCGTGAGGTTGTTTAAATAACCCCGAAATTGTTTGAAATAGATCCGGTTTAGTAGCTAAAAATTAAAATCGAAGGCGTCGCTAGTGTGCCTTACCCGTCACCTTAAAAGGCGCTTATGGGCTCCCATCGCTCCATCCAGGGGAGTACTTTATTTAGAGGAGGTACTTAGCCGGGTACAAGGTGTTTCTGTTTTGTCACGCTTTGGTAAATCCTGAAATCCTCTCTTGGGCTCCTCTACTATTAAACAGCTATCACACGACGCATTGGACAGTGTGACATAACGGATTGCCCAAGCTGCGCACGCGCGCTTACGACATGCGCCATGGGAACCCGCTGTGTGCTAATGATGGAAACTGTCGCGTACTGATTAATTGTGTGTTTTTTTGCTTCTGATCAATAGACACGGCCAATATATTAGGTATTTATTACACCTACGAAAGTGGTAGTTTTATGGAGATTTTCAAAGAACTTGGATCTCACATACTTACAAACTTATAATTATATTAGATGACTAATATAATTATTATACTATTAAACATTTCAGCCAATAGACGTCCACTGCTGGACATAGGGCTCCCCCAATGTTCTCCACACAGATCGGACCTATGCCGCCCATATCCAATGGATTCCCTCGACCATCACCAGATCGTCGATCCATCTTGTGCGTTATATTAATAAATAGTAAC
The DNA here is from genome assembly GCA_019059595.1 of Marasmia exigua. Classification (NCBI taxonomy): domain Eukaryota; kingdom Metazoa; phylum Arthropoda; class Insecta; order Lepidoptera; family Crambidae; genus Marasmia; species Marasmia exigua. The sequence continues at coordinate 19,374,725 of CM032481.1, forward strand.
TTTGGTAATGGTTGAAATAAATTTAATAAATGTTTTTTTATTTATTAACGGTAATTTAACAGACAACGATTAGGTATATGTATAATAGTTTTTTCTTCGATCGACTTTTTCTGACAAATCAAGACCTGGCAACAAAAATACAGAGAAAGTTTAGTGAAACTTTGTTTGGAGTAGTCAGCTGTTCCGTGCATTATCGTAATACATTATTATAACAAAATCAGATGTTCCATACATTATTGTGTGGTCCCGGCAGAGTAGAATAGGAAACCCTCACTCTTACCGAGGTGTCGTAAAAGGCGACTAAGGTAAAGCTGCGGGCATGATCATCAGCACCCAGAGACGGAAAACCCTGCATTTATATCAAAACCCTCGCCAACCCATCTGCCAACTTGGTGAGTATGGCAATTACCCCTCATGTGATTGAGGGAGGCCCGTGCCCCAGCAGTGGGGACTTAAAGGGCTGATGATGATGATGATACATTATTGCCGGATAAGTATTCTATTTTGTATGGAACGGCTGATAGATGCGTATATTTAAAAGAGTTCTGTGATTGGTCGAACATGTAAAATTTTACGAATAGATATCTTTTAGTTTATAAATTTACCGTGTGACGTCTTAATTGATAAAATTTACGAAAGTGTGGAGGTAAAATAATACAATTTATCTCCCGTTTAGAATCCTACGAAAGTTTATAAACTTCCTAGTAAATGCTAAACTTACCGGATCTTGTTATTTTCCGGTGACATATATATAAAATGTCGGCATTTTACATGCACTGCTTAACATTTATCAATCTGCCTTTTACACAAACCTTCCAAGAAAATCAAAACAAAATTAAAATAAACTGTTGTATTTTTGGTTGGTAGAGTATTGCATTCATTAAAATAATGGTTGTTCACAATTATCAGTAGATGTAAAGGGAAAAAAACTGTAATTACTGGAGGCAATGACTCGTGGCAGTCCATGTGATAAGTATATCATTGAATGATTTTCCCTCAGTTTTGTGGTGCGTCTGCAGGAGGAATTAATTAATGTTTGTTAACAAGTAAACACGGATCGTGATAGATAACTTTCATAAATTACCTTCTAATACATGAAGGTACCTACTCACCGCTTCCTAAAAACGCCGACACCACAAATTAGCATTGTTTCCACTCGTACTGCTTGTGGGAAAATTGCTCACAGTACACCCTGGGATACAGTGAAGTCATTGACTATTCTTAACTACGTTTCGTGCAAACGTTACAATCTGTTAGCGTAGGCAGAACATACAGAAGGCTTGTAAAGTTTGAGACGTGCTCAAGATTTACCAATTGAATAGATAAATAGATAATACGTTTATTCGCATCAAAAAGCACACATACGAGTACAGAGCATTATGGATAAGTCCAAAAACCCTGTGCGAAATGACAATGGCAATTAAATTTCCGCTTAATTTTTCTAATTTTATATTAAATCTGGGTGTTAATAGGCTAAGGTTTAACATTAAGATTAAACGATATTATTTTGTCAAGTGTTCACCAAATCCTAATAACAGCACATGTCCGTCCGATACCAAAAACATGCTTCAATGCAGATTTATTTAATATTTCGGAGGTTTGTCTATAATATATATCAATAGTGGACATGTCAATAGTGGTAGCTTAACAAGTTTCGGGTCGTTCACAACACACACATACCCAACCGCGGTCTTCACTCCAATTCATTTTTACTTAAACGAATAACATATCTACTCAAAATGTTTTCAAAAAGATTCTTCGCTGTCATTTACCCAACTGCGGGCTGTTGTGAGAACATAAGCTGTAGGCTCGACGCAAAACCACAAAACACACGACTATTGTCACAGCTATTAATAGTGTTTGAACTCGGTAAATCTCTTGTAAAGTCATTGTCCTTACCGCTTAGGTTTAGATGAAAATAACGTATGTAGTATTAACATAAAAAAATATTAGCTGTCCCCCTGTAACTCCACTGTTGTTACGGGTGTCCATGGGCGGTGGCAAGGGCTTAGCATCAGGTGATCCGTCTGCACATCTTACACCTATCACATAAAAACTAATACTTCAAAGAGCCATACTCAAGATTGCCCTCTGGTCAAAGAAGGACCTCTGGTCCTTTCCTATGTCCCACCAAACCCCTCTACAATGACTGCAAAGATCTTACAATCCGTCAGCTTGTTATCTTAAATATGGTACTCAAATAGCATGCCATACTTCCCTTTGATTCCTCTTTTTAACCGACTTCAAAAAAAGGAGGTTCTCAATTCGATATGATCGGCTTGATCGGATCTATATATATATTATGTTTGTTTGCCGATAACTTTGCCATTTATGAACCGATTTAGTAAATTAATTTATAGTTGGAAAGTAGATAATCCCGGTACCTTGATTAGGATATCAGGATCTGATGATGGGATCCTGGAAAAATTGAGTGGAACTCAAAATTTTTAGGGGGACGTAATGTTTTTGTATCTTTTTTCAAAACTGCACTACCAGTATTAACGCCTGACTGTATATTAGTAATTTTATAGCTCTGCTGATGGTGGAAGGTCAACTGCTCAATGGTAAGGAGTTAAAGGATAACTCTTTCAATACAGTATTGAAAGAGTTATTTATTAAACGAAAAGATATGTACCTACTTAGATCATTGAGGGTCCCGTCATCACACTCCTGCTTGCAACCGGCTGTTAATTTATTTATTTTTATTTATTTATTCATAATCATTACATGCTAGCTTACAGATTTCTCCAATTTGCTAGCAAGTCATACGGTAATTTACATGCATGCATAATTATGTGATACAATTTTAATTAAATCAATTATTACAAAAATACAACGTCAAAAAATTAAAAAATAATAAGTACATAATTAAAATAAATGAATAAAATATGGCAAACAGACAATCAAATTAAATAAAATATTATTATTACATCCTATCCACTCCATTAATAATACAATTGAATTGATTTAATAAATGTCCAATTTCGTCAGCAATATTAATTTATAGCCAGCCAATAATTAATAGCCAGCTCCAATCAGATACAAGTAATAGCTTGACCCGATTGTTGCCATGTCAACGATTTCCCACCAGATCCTAGACTCAGACATTGTTCCCAGAGGCGGCCTGGGAACCGAAGCTTGTGCAAGCGCGTGCGCAACGAATATGCATGTGTGTTTAATAAGCGCTTCGGCGATTTCTTGTCCGTTTGTCGTTCTGAAGGACCTTCGATGCTTCTGTGAATGCCGATGGCTTATGTTGAAACATAATTGCCGTGTAGATGTAATAACTGTGGTAGCTATAGCAATCAACTTATTATAAACTCAGGTACTCTGTCAAAAGACTGGTTTGCATAGTAAAAGCTAGCGTTTGGAGGAGCCTGGCAAGTAGCTGAAACTGCAGTAACTCGCACTGTCTGGTTATTTACGGGTAACTTGCATGGGGAGCTAGAAAGTAGATCGCATGTCAGGTCGAGTTACTGTCTGCTAGCTGGTCAGCAGCTCGGATTGTATAAAAAGACTACAGGTCAAATGAAATATGCCGCCAGGTGCGATTTGTATGTACCAACACCACAGCTATAACAAGGAAAAGCTATTGTCATATATACTGTGCCAATACTATCTCCATTACTGTAGAAAACGGGAACGTGATGTTGGGGCTTGGGGCAAATGAAATCGGATAAATACAGCAACACGGGTTTTATTCTTCTTTCACAATCTTAGATATTAAGCCTTATTAATCTTCTTATTTTAATTAATTGGAACTCTTCTCGCGCGCGTCTTTCGTCTTACTTCTCCATCTTTTTCCTCTCTCTTTCACACCCATCATTCCCTCTCACTCACTCGTCTGCGTTCCTTTCCATTCTTTAATATTCACATACTCCTCATCTCACATACAGCAATCCTACATCAGTTACATCAGTTTTAAAAGAAGAAATTCACTGCGTTGTAACTAAATACATAAGAATTAAATAACACACTTAAAAATTTCATCTCGTGTTCGGGCGGGACTCGAACCCACATCTTCCACAGTCCGGGTGGATTTTCTGCCAATTCGACCACTGAACGCGTTACTAGGCCGCCGCAATTTGTAAGTGCTTGATTCGACATGAGCTGTCGATAGTCTCATCAGTATTGTGGGTATATTTACAAAATCCAGTGGAAATATTATTACAAATATTTGACCGCTGGTTTACTAAAGAATGCTAATACTGTAGAAATAATAAAACTGAGTAGAGCACTGCAAATTAAACAAGCACCTGCACAACATGGGCCTTTCAGATACCAAAATCTGCAGGTTCTGTCGCTGGGACGAGGAAACGATTATCCACGTCCTCGGCGACTGCATAGCGCTGCACCGCGGCAGAAGCCGATCACACTTGATCTCAGCAGACGAGATCAAAAGCTCCCCTATCAGCTCCATTCTCTAGATTATCCTGGAACTGGAGCTACATGAGGTGCTGTAATAGGTTACGGGGCTGCCACAATAGATCGTCTACTGGTCGCAGTGGCTATGAGACGCAAGGCTCACCCCATTTCTATCAAATAATAATAATTATACTTAAGAATAAATTGCAAAAGATTGCTATAAAAATATCAACTAACTTGGACTCATGTAGAGTTACATAAGAGTAGACAGCTGTCAAAAGTGTTCAGCTACATCATGATAACTTAAGTGAGTAGTAACTTAAGTAAGTAGTAAGTTAAATAAACTGAGGCAAAATAGCATCTTACAATAGTTATCCATACTCCACTAAATGTCAAGTGCAAGTCAGTTCATCAAGTCAACTTTTCCGTCAGTGTTGAAACCGGGTCCGGCGCAGCGCAGCTGATCTGACAACATGCGCGTTGCCCAATCACTATGAGTCCTCATTGTACCGACAAATCGTATAATTACAAGCGTTGCTGGCAATTTATCCGCAACTATAAAAAACCGGCCAAGTGCGAGTCGGGCTCGCGCACAAAGGGTTCCGTAGCAGCAAATATACATTATAAAGATTTTATATCATCGCGGATTTTTAAAGGTGTACAATACTGTAGTATATTTTTTGATCTATCTTATAAGGTTCAGCCATCGTTTTCAGTGTAAGCACAATAACTTAACCAAAATTACAGTTAAATCAACCTATCTCAAAAACTATAAGAGATACTTTGATCAAACCAAAAATCGTTGAAAGAGTTAATTAGCATGCATCACCTCTATTTTTTTTAGAATTTTATACCCCGTAGTTATAAAAATAGAGGGGGGGGACATACTTTTTACGACTTTGAGAGCTGATATCTCAAAAACCGTTCACTTTAAGAAAAATGTTTTTTAGAAAACTTTATATCATTTTAAAAGACCTTTCCATTGATACCCCACACGGGTATGTACATCGAAAAAAAAAATTTCATCCCTCAGTTACATGTATGGGGGGCCCCACCCCCAATTCTTTTTTTTACTATTTAGTGTCATATTTTTGTAGCGGTTCATACAACACATATTCCCATCAAATTTCATCACTGTAGTACTTATAGTTTCCGAGTAAATCGGCTGTGACAGACGGACAGACGGACATGACGAAACTATAAGGGTTCCGTTTTTGCCATTTTGGCTACGGAACCCTAAAAAGCCTTTTAAACCTAAACAGAAATAACTTCAAAATAATGATACCACTTATAGAGACTGTAAGAAGAGAATGAGACTGTCTCGTAAAGAAAGCATAGGTAAAGAGCCGACCGGTGTTAGCCTTAAGGTGACGAGTAGGGCACACTAGCGACGCCAATAGATTTTAATTTTTAGCTACTAAACCGGATCTATTTTAAACAATTTCGGGGCTACAACCTCTCGGCAAACTATTATACTGTTTATTAAATAACCATGCACAAATGTTGGGTCCGTTTTATACGCGAAAAATTGATTACCGCCAAAAGCGGCCATTTATAGCGTGAATCAACTTTCGCGTACAAAAACGGACCCAACATTTGCGTATGGTTATTTAATAAATAGTATAAGTGTTTGCCTAGAGGTTGTAACGCCGAAATTGTTTAAAATAGATCCAGTTTAGTAGCTAAAAAAATTAATCGATTGGCGTCGCTAGTGTACTCTACCCGTCACCTTAATACGGCTACTACTAAAATTATCCTGAAATTCTGTCCAAATCGAAGTTTCCCTCCCTTTCACACGTGCTGTGTGTCTCCTTGGATGCGACAGGTATAATCTTATTCGTTACATCATCATCATCATCATCAGCCCATTTAAGTCCCCACTACTGGGGCACGGGCCTCCCTCAATCACATGAGGGGTAATTGCCATACTCACCACGCTTGGCAGACGGGTTGGCGAGGGTTTTGATATAAATGCAGAGTTTTCCTCCTCTGGGTGCTGATGATCATGCCAGCAGCTTTACCTTAGTCGCCTTTTACGACACCTCGGTAAGAGTGAGGGTGGCCTATTCTAATCTACCGGGGACCACACGGCACCTGGCATAAGGAAGCTACCTGATTGCAATAAACACAATATCTTATTGACACATGTAATCAGGAGTAGTTCAAACTCTAAAAAAAAGGTTTTTGATGACTCCACTGCATGGTGTTGTCCACCCGTCTGCTCGTCTAGGTACCACCTCCTCATCACTTAAAAAAGGCCCTTGTTGCATGTTGACCTTCCACAATTATAGTTTTTTTACTGTTACCGGTTTGAATAAGTTATATTGGTAGCACAAAACCAACTTGACTTATTGTTTTTTGGTTTGAAGGACAGGGCAGCATTCCAGGCTATTGACCTATAACTTCGTTTGAGTAGGTATGTTAATTTTAAATGAAATATTCCATAAATCTACACTCGACACGAGAATAATAATTAAACAAATACTAACATCAACACTACAATAAACAGATTGAACTGACTAAATTGATGTTGACTTCATTTGGAGGTCATTGGAACCTTATTGTAAGCCCAAGTCTTAACTTCGAATTTCCACCGCATTAATATTTTTATTTATAACATCTATGTACCTGTGTATATCTTAAATATAAACTAACTATAAAGCTTAATCATATATGAAAGTGGTATAATTTGCTAATGTCAAGTGTAACTAAATAACAGTTGACCTAGGGATCTAATCCCTACCTCAGTCGTTTTTAGGGTTCCGTAGCCAAAATGGAACCCTTATAGATTCGTCATGTCTGTCCGTCTGTCCGTCCGTCCCTTTGTCACAGCCACTTTTCTCCGAAACGATTAGAACTATACTATTGAAACTTGGTGAATAGACGTATTTTGTTAACCGCATTACCATTATTACACAATAATTTAAAAAAAATTAAAAAAATTGGAGGTGTCTTCATACTTGAAACTGAAACTCAATTTATTTTTTCATTAACTAAACGTGTGGAGTATCTGTGGATAGGTCTTTAAAAATAATGTGATTATATAATAATGAATGAATTATAAAACTAAAAAAAATATATGAGGTACGTAATCATGAAAACTAACAACGAAAATTGGCTCGAACTAGATATAGTGAGTAGTTTTTTTTAATACGTTATAAACCATAAACCGCAATTTACCTTTCATATATCTTACTTGCTGCTACGGAACCCTTGATGGGCGAGTCCGACTCGCACTTGGCAGGTTTTTTTAAAGTGCTAGTGGTTCGCAGTGCGCCATCAAAGGGTTTCGATTCTCCACCCATTTTTAGGGTTCCGTACCCAAAGGTCAAAAACGGGACCCTATTACTGAGACTTTGATGTCTGTCCGTTTTGTTTCTGTATTACGTATGTTTTATTTTTGTATTATTGATTTTATCGATGGTAAGCCTTTCATGCGCGAGTTGGACTCGCATTTTTTTATGCTAGAGGCGACAAACGAGCAAGCGATTCACTTAATGGAAAGTAATCTTCGCTGCCCATGAACAACCGCGAAATCAGAGAGATCGCTAATATGTTGCCGGCCTTTTTAAAAAGGAGTACGCTTCTCTTGAAGGTCCCTAAGTCGTAGCTTCCACAGAACTCAGGTACGTGGTAGTAAACACTTGGCTTATTTTTAGCTTTACGATGAACACAAAAGCCACTTAGACTCGAGAAGAAAATCTCGTTGAGCTTCGACCTACCTTTAAAGATAGGATATTTTAAATACCTATTGTGTTTATCTCATAGACTTAGAATGCCACCTGTTTACCTATAGTATCAGAATGTTTACCTAGTATTTGTAATTGCACTTTCATTGACGTAGGCACAATCGGAAAACTGCTAATTCTCACACGAATGGTCACGTCGACGCGTCGCTTGAATGATGAATGACTAAGCATTTTTTCATGTTCATCAATACCTACTAATATAGAGGGTATTTGTTTTAAAATAAATAATATAGCATAGCCCCTACGGCTAAGAGCTTTCTTGCTATACTGTGCTATCACAGTATAGCAAGAAAGCTCTTGTTACACTGTGGCCATAGCATTAAATGTTGTGTAGCATTGAAAATGGAGTATCTATATAGGAATATATAAGTAATATATTCGATTAGAGGTTCGCCTTTTCATTTAATTTCGATCAGTGGATCATTTGAATTAGTGGTAGTGAATGCTGCCTCTGGTGCAAGGGTTGCAGATTCAGTCCCCGCACAGTACAAACATTTGTGTGCATGTCATTGTGTGTTTGAATTGGTTTGGTTGTTTTCTGTACAATGTATTTACAAAAGAAAAGGATTACATGTATAAATTTCTAATTCCACTGTCGGTTCTGTTATCACCTGTCTCGCAGTCAGATCAATGTATGTGATGTTGTGAAATATTTATTATTTGTTTATTGTAGAGTTGAAAAGAACCCTAAGGTAGAACGAGATCTGACCAATTTATTTGCGGCGTTATACCGGACCGGTTTTCCTGACCCCACCTAGGACTTTATCGAGAGCGCTCTCGAACTTAGACACACGTTGTTCACCACTAGACTTTCTAAGACCTGATTGAGGGATGTGTACAGAGCATCCGCATAACAGTGGTTATCTTCTATAGACAACGTGCATATATACTTCATGTCCATAAGGAACAGCTTTGGGGACAACACTGTGCCTTGTGGGACACCAGCGTTAATGACCAAGCACATAAAGCAGCTACCGTCAATGGCTTTTATGCTTCTGCCAGTCAAAAAGCTGGAATATACGTTCACACGAGCCCTCGAGGTAAATAGCACAGTATAATAAGATATCTCTAGCTAGCTAGATCTATTCAATAAGATACATACATATACGTAGTTGTAACTATGCAGCTGTCATTACTACGTGCAGCCTGTACTCGTATGGTAGTAAGTACGTAGGTTCAATGCCCCGCTTCGGCCCTTCATTATCCTTGATCTGCATGCAGCTACTTTGGCAACCTTCTACTGTACTTACTATTAAGTCAACCTACTTGTGTATTTTACTGTCTTCAGGTATAGATAAAACATTTGCAGTTTTTTATTAGAATAGTTTTTTTCCGGGATTGCTAACATGTAATGCCTTTTTTTTTGAGTTTGCTAATTTTTTAAAAATCTATTCTCATATTTGAAAGTATTGTCAACTCTTTGTATGTAAAAATTTTCAAAAACGATCTTGTAAGGTCAACTTTTTAGGTACTTACTAAGAGAGTCTTTTAGATAGTGGGCAGACGAGCTGACGGATCACCTAATGGTAAACGTATGCCGACGACAATGATGAAACACTACGAGTACCTAAGTATGTATTTTACGTTTTGCGAAGACCATTATATAAAAGTGGTAAGACCGACGGCCTAACGTCTTCTCTGAATGATCTTCTCAGGATTATATTTCCTAACCAAATCGAGATCACGAAGTGGTAGGTATGTCCCTCATGGGATTTGAGTCCACGGTCTACCGGTCCATACCTTCTTATTCACTGACCTCGGTGGCGCTATGGTTAGTGGGTCGCACTTTAAAACGACGGTTGCGCTTAAGGTCCCGGGTTCGATCCCCGGGTCGGGCCAAAATTTGTAGGTACCTGAGTTTTTCTGTTAAGAAATTCTCAGTGTGAGCCCGGAGTCTGGAAGTTGGCGGTCTAGTACCTCCGTGCCTCGGAAAGCACGTTAAGCCGTTGGTCCTGCGCCTAATCCCTCCTCGGTCTTGTCACACTAGTGTCCCATTGAAATAAGAGGGTACGGGAATAGAGAGTGCACTTGTGTCTTCGCAAATACTTGTGCACTATAATATGTCCTGCGTCGATGGCTGATCGCTGAGATTAGCCGCCAATGACCGAAATATCGGTTTGGAGGACATTATTATTCACTGACCATGTACCTATCGGAACAGAATGACTCTTCATCTACTTATTGACGAGTACCTACTTATCCATCTAGTCTGAATCTCCTACAATTTGCATGGCCACTTAGGTCCTGATTCCCGGCCTATTACACGCCTGAGGCAGACAATAAATCCTGCGCATGCGATCTGTACTAGCAGCAACACAAGTAACTGTACACTATTGTATCTTATTTCGTAAGATACACTAGTCGAGTGGGCAGTTACTTGTGTTGTTGATGGTACATAATTATTGCTCTTCCTGGAAGCGATCGGGTTCTGGAGGAAGCCCTCGTTTCCCAGCTCCTTACGTATTTGCCTGCAAGGCGAAGTTAATCTTTGCTAGTTCCGGGTACAACACATTTTGTTTATATTTTTGCTCGAAAATATTTAAAATCTGCCAATTGCAGTAATTAATTAGGAAGAGTTCGTACAATTACGATAATAATTATAATATGTACTGGGTATGTCACCGTAAACTTATAAAAACGAGCTACATACTTAGCAAATTTTATTTCGCCAGTCGGTCTGTTGAATTTATTTACAAAAATTGATTTACTTAATCGATTACGATAAAATCGAATGTTCAATTTATTTTTCTATGTTGGCCACCCTGATAATTTTATTATTTTTCACTCTCTCTCTGAGCTAGCGATCGGACGTAACGGCTTCCGTGTTATAATCTAAAAATAGAATCTGAGAATACAAAGTTTGAGTTAATTTGTTGTTTATATTCGTCCCATAACCTGAAATCCTATACGGTCGTTGTGTCGGTGTGTGATGAACAAAGAAATTTTTTAGCTTTAGCCTATCAATCTATCGATAAAATGTGACCCGCACATGATTTATTTAAGAGCGAGCAAACAGTTTCAGTTCGATAGATAATTAAATCTATCAATCACAATTGGTTGATAGAAAACGGGGTCTTCCTCGCTGTCTGTTTCGCTTTTATTATTTTGATTTTAATCGATCGCTGATTTCACGTCACTACATCAAAGTTCGATTTATCTTGGTCTAGTTTGGAAACTAGGCGCCAGGTGACCTTGGCGTACCTGCTGCTGTAAACTGACATAACTACTCCTGTTTTGCATATTGGGAGCTATACTTAGGCATACTTACATAGTTATTAGCGCTAGCATAATTCGTCTATGATTCTAGAAATATAGCCAAAATATGAAAATAGGTACATAGGCTTTTAGGCCATGAAAGCAACACTGTGCTGTGTTTCGCTGCGTGAGTGAGGGTATCGGAGGGCCAATCCGGGGGAAAGGGCGGTTTATAGGTTGGCAGCGCACTTTTGACTCACCTGGTGTCACGAGTGTCCATGGGCGGCGGCTATCGATTACCATCAGCTGATCCGTCTGCACGTCTACCACCTATCATATAGACCAAGTATAGGTGTTGGCCGAGATTCTAGAGTTTGAGTACTAGCTAACCATATAAATCAATTGGCGTCGCTAGTAGGGTATAATACCCTTTACCTTAACAATGAGACGACCCGATTGGAACAGTGGTAGTGAACGCTGCCTCTGATACAAGGGTTGCGGGTTCGATCCCCGCACAGTACAAACATTTGTGTGCATGAACATGTTTGTTTGTATTGGTCTGGGTGTTTGCTATGTATTGTAAGTATGTATTTACAAAAGAAAAGTATTATATGTATATATGTGTAATCCCACTGTTGATTCTGATATCCGTAACACAGGTGCTTGAGCTACCTATCTCTGAGTCAGATCAATGTATGTGATGTTGTGAAATATTTATTTAATGAAAAGACGAAAAGTAGCTGTAACTGGGGTTGCCAAACTTTTCTAATATCGTCTATTAAATATTGAGTTTCACTACAATAATACTTTTATTAACTAGTAAATAAAAACTCATGCAGTAATACTCGTAGTTAAACTCTTGCGAGTGTAGTACCTACCGTCGATTATTCTTATATCCATATAACACTGTGATCAGCTGACTGTACGATAATTTAAAACACGAGTTTAAAAGAAAATTGTGGCCAGGCAGTATTTATCGTTAATAAATGCTCTGCAAGTGGCATTTCAGACATAAAATAACGAATTGAAGGTCGGTTACATATACTGACAACGAAAGGATTCTTTAGCGGCTTTTTAACTCTTAACATACACCAAACTACTTGTCGTGCCCAAAGTAATCAATCTCCATAAAATTCTAATGTGAATGAATGAACTTTATTGGCACAATACAAAACAAGGAAATATAATAAGAAACATAACCTAGACGTAAACAATAGTAGAAAAGTGGGACAACATTATCCCTGTATGTGCCAAACAAGCGGCCGCTCAGCAATAGTCGGTGCTGATCCAAGAGATCAACCCCGACGCTGGTTTACAGCGACTACCTTGACATTATTGCGCATCTGTTCCATATCTATGTAACAGTCGCATGTAGGTATAAAATTGTGATGACATAAGAATATCAGTCGAGTTATCGAGAGGTCTCTCGACCCACTTCCTTCTATATACTTTTTTCGTGCATGTCTTGGACACGGTTAATCTTGCCAATGTCAAGTGATTAAAGAGACACGTAACTGCTAACTATGGTGAAAATTGGCAGGTGATTTGAGTGGAATATCATTTTGATTAATTGGGTTCCTTTTTAGGTAAAGTATAAACTATAACAAATGAAACATGGACAACACAGTACTTACTTACTAAATGGAAGGTTCATATCTCTTCCTTCTTTTGTTTAATAAACAAAAAATCTGACATATTTATATGTTTTGTATTAAACAATAAACCTTAGAACCTACCTTTATTATGTATCTTATTGATACTCTCTCATAATCTGACAGCTAACACATCGCTGAATTCTTATGCATTATTTTCATTCCTTTCAATCCATTACCAGAAACATGGATACAAATGCAAAAGAAACAAATAATTTACTGAGAAATCAAAGGACGATGACATCAACAATGCGTCTTGAGATAATCAAAAACAAAACGATCAAATTAGATCCCGACGAATTGAGAACCTCCTCCTTTTTTGAAGTCGGTTAAAATCTAATTGTTTTTCTGTGGTCTTTCCACAGTATAATGATTGCCAGTAAAAAGACAGGACGCTTTGACGAGCGGCCTGCTCTGGTGGCGAATCTGACTTTTAATTATGCGAACTAAACTGGCAGATTGCATTATGTCAAGCTCCCATACACATTTGACATCTGCTCCTATCAAAAGGAGCAAAAAGGTATAGGAATATCCTGGCAATTAAGTTCGCATAGTTAAAAATCTTCATTTACTTATGTAAGATACAGAATGTCGGCTTTAGCTGATCTTAGAAGTTTATCGACGAATTCACCTACGTGCTAGAGAATATACGATATCGTGCCTCCTGTATACGTTTCGTAAACTCTCTGTGTCACGCCGAGATCACTGTACTCCCGCATATATGTGTTAATGTGTGCGGGAGCTAGTTGGGCACGCGATGTAAGCAACCGCTATTCTGTGTCAATTATATTTTTTTGTGCCATCCGGACTAGAGAAACTAAACTGAACTGCTCAAATCGGTAGCGATGCCCGCCTTGATCTCAAATTCTAAACCTCGGCGTTGAGCCATGGTTAAGCTACTGACTATGCCAACACTGTGGCCTTATAATCCTCGAATTTATAATTCTTTGTTGAGGAAAGATTTGTCTGAAGCGCGGTTTATTTTTAGATTCGTTATGCAGACGGTTTTGTCAGATAGTGCTGCGGTTTCACTCGTAATCTTATTTATGAGTTTTTAGCAGAATCACAAATCTATACTTTTTTTTTCATATCGGTGAACATTTATATCCCTTTGACCACGATATTTACCAAACATCTGTCATGTATCTGACAAACATTTGTTCTACTTTTGGAAATTCATCGATTTTTTTTCTTACTCCCCGTATAAAATGAACAAGTTACGTGACGAGGTGACCGACTTTGAAAAGAAATGAAAAGTAGATTTTTATTATTGCGAATTTCTCAAAGTCATAGAACAAATATTGTTCAGAATGGTTGGTAGAAGATGTGGTTAAAAGAAGGGAAGCTCGCAAGAAATGAATGATTTTAGCATGCGTGTAACGAATAAACACAAAATCAATTTTACCGATTTAAAAAAACCTTTCTAGATTAGAAGCTACATTATCCATAGGCTATAATAGCCTATAAAATTTTAATTTATCACATTTTACCACAGGAAAATATTATATGTATACTAGCTGACCCGGCAAACGTTGTTTTGCCATATAAATAAAAGGGTTGATCGTAGAAGGGTGAAAATTGAGGATTGTATGTATTTTTGTATGTTGTATCATAAAAAAAGAGAAATTAAAAATTTTGTCTAAAAAATAAAAATAAAAATTTAGGGGTGGACTACCCCTAACATTTAGGGGGATGAAAAATAGATGTTGGCCGATTCTCATAGATACCGGATAAGCACAAAAAATTTCATCAAAATCGGTCAAGCCGTTTCGGAGGAGTATGGCAACGAAAACTGTGACACGAGAATTTTATATATTAGATGTTTGTAATCCCACTGTTGATTCTGATATCCGTAACACAGGTGCTTGAGCTACCTATCTCGGAGTCAGATCAATGTATGTGATGTTGTGAAATATTTATTTATTTATTTATTACTACGGGAAAACATCCATTAGTCCTACCCCTTGGTAAACCCGCGCAGCGCAGCGTTGTTACCTGTATGCAGTAATTGATATTTTCCTGTAGGAATGAGACGTTTTCCCGTAGTAATTATAGCATTTGATAATGAAGAATAATTTAGCATTGATGTGGTGAAAGTAATTTGAAATCAATATTGTATTTATTAGTTATATTCGTTAGATATTTCGACTAAAAAGGAAAAGAAAAAAAAAGATAAAATATTTTTTTATTCAATTTGGGTCCACACAGAACACTTATGAATGTCAAAATAGTACATATTATCTACCGCTGGTTCGGAATGTCGATTTCTACTGAGAAGACACCAGCAAGAAACTCAGTAGTTACTCTTTTCAAATATTGATGATGTTACAGAGTTTCAATTGAGATGAGAAAAAAAAATACAATTATGAAAGTTAATAGACTACTATGAATAACAACTCAAAAGATTAAACAATTGTATTTCGCTAAGTTTGAACATCATTGGACTTTCGCAATATTCTGTAGATGTGTAGTGAGTCTATACCGTGTGTATCTAAATGTATGTAGGTAGGCACTTATCTATTGTTTATCGGAGTCAAAGACTTCATTACATGCTATTGTTGAATCATAATAGTCAAATGTATCGTAATTTAGAGCAGTTTCCCCCATTACCCGTTTCGGAAGTAATTACTACAAGTATTATGGGAAAACGAAAATTTTGTTACGCAATTATGTGACTGAGTGTCTCCGCCCACTACCGGAGTTTGACTGCACGGGCTCAATTATACGACATTAAGTTAATGGTTGCGATGACGCCTGCGCAGCAAGATGAGAATCATTGGCACACCAGAATTTGCTTTAACGTTTTAATAATCCTGATTTTAGCTTGCATTTCCCGATTGCGACCAAAGCTGTCGCTTCCCCTGTCTAAGGATTGCGAAGGTCAGACGGCAGTCGTTTCATTGTAATTACGAGACTTTCCGAATTTTATTTATTTATAATGGTACACTGACAGATCACAGTCATAACTTGGCAAAAATAAAAACAATCATAAAAATAAGGCTAGACAGTAATCCATAAATAGTATACACAACATGTCAAAATTAAATAAAATTAAGTATGTAATTAAATTAATTATAATAGTAGTATTAAATTCAAATAATATTATTAAAATTAGATCCTATACAATTCAATTCAATGTCAAACAAGTATAATCTACTTACTGAAGTTACTAGAGAGAGAGAGGGTTATATTCGCGAAGTGTTCAGTTACTGCTCTTTTGTACGACGAAAATTTGTCATCAAATACGAATCCTAGATCATGGTCCAAGAGTACCCCGGACTCCGAAACGACAGCTTTAAACGCAAACATATAATAAATATACAGGGACGCAACTGGTAAATACACGCTAAGATATGATGAGTTATAAATTGTGGTGATGATATTTTTGACCCAAACCAACACACTCACAATGTACGCAACACAAAATGCAACGCAGCGGTATTTTCGAACCGGTACGACATTAAGATCTTCAAGAAACGGGCGGGCGGCGGTAATCGCTTACCATCAGGTGGCTCGCTTGCTCGTTTGCCTCCCTTTCTCATAAAAAAAAAACAAATAAAGTCCCCCAAACTAACACACACACAATGTACCTACAGAACAAACATTTAAATAATATCGAATAATATCTGTCTAAAATTCTAGTTTAATTCATAGTTTGTAGATCTTAGTATAATCGTTTCGAACAGTGGCATCGATCTCTCATAGATCATTAGTTGTGATAGTTCTCACCGCCACCAATAGATGTCACTATGCATAGTTACATCGCACCAGCGTTTGGTGTTTTCGGAAACATAAGAGGTTTGAAAATGTATGGGATTTTGGGTTTCGCTTTCAATATACCTACCTGTTGGTTATATACAAGCTTTGAGTTTTATTTGAGAGAGATTTGGGCCCCTATTTTTACAATATCGTTTGGGTAGTTACACCGTATATTTTCTCTACTCAGCCTGAATACGTAATAAAAGTTAAAAGAAATACGTAAAATGTTTTTTTTGTTTGTGTATCGGTCAGTCAACAAGACCATTTTTTTCTTTTCAATACCACTTCCAACAAAACATTGTTTTTACTATTCGTGAGTCTAACTGAGTAATAGCCAAATCAAAAATAAGAGACCTTTCCAGTCGTTCAAAGACCCTACGATTTAAAGGCTTGTAGTGGAAAATTTCGAATCGTTTTTGATGCGCTCTTTCCTTAAAAAGATCTTGAACGAAATTAATAAAGCCTTCATTGGAATAATGAAGTTCTTATTAAAAATCTGCTACATCACTCCGAAGAATTATACAGGCAGGCGAGGAAAAGAATACCCTGTGTGAAATATTACATTCTTGCTTAGATTAAATAAGCATTCTTGTTTAAACTTGATTATAAAGCGCGACTCGTCTTCTCAACTACGAAGTCTTTTATAGTAGGTAGTAGATAGTCACGTAGTAACGAACCGTCCGTTGGTCTAGTGGTTTAAGTACCTGGCCGTGATCTCGGGGTCCTGGTTCGATTCCCGGGTCGAGCAAAGGTATGTTTCGAATTTTTCGAACTTAGCTCGGGTTTGTGATCACCAATCCGCATGAGGCAAGCTTGGTGATTAAATCAAAGTAGTAAGCGATGACTTGATTTCTATGATGGAGGCCTTTGTCGTGTCGTTGGAAAGTTCATATAAAATATTAAGTATTCATGAATAAAATGGTGGCTCAACTTTTTTGGATAATCTGTGCAACACCTGCCATAAATCTTTACACAGTGCGTCTGTAACATACAGGCGGCGACAGGTCAAGTTACCCAACAATGCAAAAATATCACTTGTGTCTCAAACATAAGTACGACATTTCTAGTAAAATCCTTTTCATTAGTACATAGAAAAGGACAACATTGGTTAAATAAATATATTTATAAGTATATTTTTTTGTTCTAATACGCGGAACCTGCAAAACGTAAGTCTACACTTTTAGCCATCTCAGCATGTAATAATTAAATAAATAATTTGTTTGTTATGAAACTGAGATGGCTGCGATATGCCGAGGTCGCCTCACAATAGCGACATACCAACCATTAGCATTAGTGTTGCTCGGTTTCCGGACGAACTCGCGTTAAATTCCCGTGACGGATTTTGTGGCCAATTCATGACTGTTGATTAGTGAGAATTGAAAACGAGGAAATGTACTAGGCAAATGACGATTCAAATGTGATATGTGTTTTTCGAAGATTCGTCATGGGACTACTAGTAATGTATGTATATCAAAGATTCACTCCCCTTGATAAGCTGGTAAAATCAAAATTTCTTCATTCAGTTAACATCCATACAGAACAGTTATGAATGTCAAAAAAAATATGTAAGGAGGTATTATAGCAAATATGTTCAGCAAAGCCAGTCCTGACGTAACGTAAACCTGCAAGAAAATAGCGTATTCCTTTTTAAAAGGTCGGCAGAGCACTTGTGACACCTCTAGTGTTACAGGTGTCCATGGGCGGTGGTAATTGCTTACCATCAGGTGATCCGTCTGCTCGTCTGCCCCCTATCCCGTAAAAAAAACTAAACCACTTCCAGAATGTAACAAAGAGATACATTTTGATTTTTAAAAAGTATAACAATCGCGGTCAGACAAACAGGTCATACTTACCTTTTTTGAAGTTTATAAACAGTTTTTTTTTTTAATATAAGTAATAATAATAATAATTCTTACAACATCTCATACGTTGTTCTGATCCCGTACTAAGTAGCTTAAGCACTTGTGTTACAGATATCAGACAACAGAGGAACACAAATATATACTTAAATACATATATTACACCCAGACACTGAACAAACACAAGTGTTCATAGCACGAATGTTTGTCCAGGGTGGGGATCGAACCCACGACCTTTGGCGTCAGAGGCAGGGTCACTACCAATTGCGCCATCCGGTCAGTCGTAAGTGTACATACCGATGGATGGTAATAAATTTTATGAAGATTCTGGTCGTCTAAGCAGAAAGAATTCACGATCATGTAAGATCGGCCTAACACCAATGTCAAATACTTGTTATATCGACTTCATCTTCAGTGGGATGATGGATGCCATTAGAATATTCAAGACAGCTGGTCCATGGCATGACTAAGGCGTAGCGTGACGGAGGTTCGCTTGACCTGCACTCAGGACACTCATCTTGGCCGCTCATGTTTATTTATTAGCTCAGAAATGAGATAACATCTAACTAGTTGAGCGGAGCGTTGGCTGGGTCTAGTTTTTGTTGGCCATTGTCTTTAAAGTAATGAGGCTTATTTAATTAGTGTACCTAACCTGTACATATGTTGGGTATTGTTTTCACCTCATCCTGCTCAAACAGCAGGCAGATACGAAAGAAAAATCAATTGTTTTGGCTTTAAAAAAGGACATTTGTGCAGAATGAAGATTAAGAGTATATTAATCGCTCAGTCTAAATACTGGTTTACACTGTGCAAGCTACTGCCTACGCAGTAGACAACTAACTAGGCAGTAGGCTTGTCTACTAGTAAGACAGTATCTCGGCTCGTCTTTTGTTCAACTTGCACGTGTGAATTGTACGTGATGTCCAAACAGTGCGATTCACAGTGTCATTAGATATAATGAGTATAAATAATATCTCCATCTTATCTTAGCGTGAAATTCCCAGTTGCGTCCATAGCTGTCGCTTCGGAGCCCGGAGTACGCTTGGATCGTGATCCAGGATTCGGGACGTCTGGTAATTACAATGGAGCGATTGCTATCTGACCTTCGCAACCCTTAGACAGGGGAACCAAGCCAACTCGATCTCAGTTATACGTTCAGAGTCATTAAACTCATCATCCTCCTGCCCCTTTCCCAGGTTAACTGGCGTTCGGCACAGTATGTCTTCCTTTTCCATACGTCCGTGTCATATCATCAAATCATCCACCCCTTTTTCCATCATGTCATTCTTCACACAATCCATCCATCTCTTTTTCGGCCGTCCTCTATTCCTCCACACACTGACATTTAAACTCATCACTTTTTTAGTTACATGTTCTTCCCCTCTTCTCATTACATGGCCATACTCTATCAGTGTCATAATAACTCGACTGATACCTTTAGCAAGCTCTTGTTACTGTGCCTAAGGAAGGATATCAGAATCATCAACGGTTTATTTCACTCAGCCACCGTCGCTCTATATGAAAAAGACACTGCATGTTGAAAGATATTAAATTACCCTCTACCAGTAACATGACTCATCATGTGGCTATGAAGTTGTTAAGTATGAAGCTGTCTACTTGCCCATTTATTTGATTGGGTACAAAACATCACATATGTTTTTTTCCAGCAAACGTGAGTTCACGGTTGGATGCGCCGTCGCATTGCAGCTATCAGGGTTGTGATGAGACATTTTTTGTATCTTCTAAAAATAGTATAATAAATAATAATAAATATTTCACAACATCTGACTCCGATATAGGTAGCCCTAGCACCTGTATTACGGAAATCAGATTCAACAGTGGGATTACAGATATATAGATATAATACTTACTCAAAGCGATAAAAAAACGCCACTAGAGATCAAATTATATTATTAATAGCACTGCAGCAATACGGCAGTCTTTTCTCTTCTCTCTGGCCTGTGTTGATATAATTATTTTGTGCAATAAATTATGGATGTAACGACGGTCTTATACCTTCCGTCGTTATCCACTGCGTCTATCTATAATCTAAATTTAAGTGGTTAAGAACAATATTGAGAATATAAATGCTTCCTAGTAATATAAGTGATAATAAATAAGTCATATCTATGAAAATCGATCTTTTCCAATATCGTTAACCTTTGACATCATCATCATCATCATCAGCCCATTTAAGTCCCCACTGCTGGGGCACGGGCCTCCCTTAATCACATGAGGGGTAATTGCCATACTCACCACCCTTGGCAGACGGGTTGGCGAGGGTTTTGATATAAATGCAGAGTTTTCCTTCTCTGGGTGCTGATGATCATGCCAGCAGCTTTACCTTAGTCGCCTTTTACGACACCCCTACCTACCTACCTTTGACATCCCTAGCGGCAATTTGGTGATTACGCCTCACTATGCGGCTCGCGTTATGCCCACACACTGTGAAATGGCACGGTACGGCACTACTCTAATTGTGGGTGATCATCGGGCCGTCTTCAAGGACATGTGCATGTGGTCCGTCGATAGACTTTAGGAAGATATAAACTAATTTCCTATACTTCTGGGGATCTACCTGACGTACTCGTAGGGTGCAGCGCGGAGCACCTGATGGTATGCGATTGCCGCCGCCCATGGACACCCATAACACCAGTGGAGTCACAAGTGCGCTGCCGACCTTCGAACTCCCCTTTTCCCCCGGATTGAGCCTCCAGTACCCGTCACTCACGCAGCGAAACACCGCACAGTGCTCACGCCGGTTTTCTGTGAGCCCGTAGTATTCATGCCGAACTTGGCTCTCCCCCCTTAATTAATTATAATCCATCGCAATAATTTGGAATCATCACTTGTAACTCATATTATTTGTACTTAGGTATAGTTTAAAATAGAAAGACGGCGGCAATTTCTTACAATCAGGTGATCCGTCTGCTCGTCTGCCACCTATCACAAAAAAATGGAAAAAATAGAAACATTATAATATTTGCAAAGGAAAGATTATCTCGTACTCACTGCGATCGCCTTTTTATAAAACCTTACTTGTTTTTTTTTCTTCCGGCTCGCTTCTTGCGGTTGCTGACGTCACACTCTCGTCGCACGTCACTTCATATCAGCAATTACAAACCTGTTGGGCTGCGGTTTTTCCCTCGTGGAATCTTTAATCTCTAGAATTTAGGTTAGGTTTATTTATTAACTGCGTCCACCAAAAACTTAGTAAAGGTATTTTATACCTATATCTTTTCCAGTGCATTGTCCAGAATGTATTTTTTTATGCTAGGCGACAAACGAACAAGCGGGTCACCTGATGGAAAGTAATAAACGCTGTACATGAACATCCGCGAAATCAGAGAGATTGCTAATGTGTTACCGGCGTTTTTAAAAAAGAGTACGCTCTTCTTTTGGAGGTCCCTAAGTCGTAGCCGTCATTTAAACTTATATAATTTCCAGTCAAACTATATAATGTTAATAGGTGCTCGTAGGTACTTAATTATGGCTAGAAATGAGAGGAATGTCACACCTTGTCTGTTTTGAAATACTCTGATTTCCTTTGCGATCTGTAGTGGATTTTTGACCGTAGGAGTGATACCACGTCTCACAAAAAGCTGTGTTTTGATGGGTGAGTGAGGGTAAAGGTTTGCAGCGCACTGGCGTCGCGAGTGTCTATGGGCGGCGGCAATCGCTTACCATCAGGCGATCCGTCTGCTGATCTCCCACATATCACATAAAAAAAGACCTCCCACAAGAATAACTCGATGGATTTTATAGATCAGATTACATTTCATAGAAACCGTTGCATGATTAAAATATATAATGTTTGTTTGTTTTGGTCTGGGTATTTGCTATGTATTATAAGTATGTATTTACAAAAGAAAAGTATTATATGTATATTTGTAATCCCACTGTTGATTCTGATATCCGTGACATAGGTGCTTGAGCTACCAATGTATGTGATGTTGTGAAATATTTATTTATTAGTTATTATACAAGAGGTGATTGATACAAAATGCCATACGGCCTACAACGAACACGTTGCGCAAAGATCGAGAATAAACCTGTCGCATCCAAACAAATCAGACGTACGTTGCGTATGAAAGGGACGGAGATAAAGATGAGGTCGTAATTTAGGCCCTAAGATCTGTGCAGGGAACATGACTCATGAATTTCCCAATTCTTTTTAGTAAATGGCAAGGTTTCTAACAAAGATAAGACCGCCTTGTTGTACTGTCTTTATTATTCTAACCCATGTACGGTACAGAGAATAAAAAGGTTTGTCACCTTAAGGTAAATTTTCGCTTGCACATCATTCCGTAACGCACGTGCTTGAGTTACTTATCTCGGAGTCAGATCAATGTATGTGATGTTGTGAAATATTAATTGTTATAATTATTATTATATACTTATTAGAAAATATAGATTCGAAAGTTGAGTGTCTTCAGGAAAATACTTCTGATTCCACTGTACCACAGTATATAAATACACTGTGACTGTACTTTGTGTACGTTTTATTCATCTTGGCAGATGCACTGCCGTGCCCTTAAGTTATAAATAAAACAAAACATTGTCTAGCCTCGGAAACAGGTTCCTGTCGTAATTTTTAATGGCTTTTACCGCAAAAAAACCAGGAAACGTCATAATGATCCCATCCATTCAGTGCTAACGATGCAGTTTAAAATAAACTCATCGAGTTTTTGTCCTCTGCCAGGTCTGTAAACAAATTATTATGGCAGCTTAAAGTTAATTCTTATTCTATTACCCAAAATAAGGCTTACGGCCACACTCAGAGACGTCATTTAAGCTAATGTTCATTAACTTTAGTGTAGGTAGTCTTTATGCGTATCAAAATAAGTGTCAATATTTTTTCTTAAGTAGGCAACTAACGACTGTGAGTGTGGCAGTAAGGATAGCGCACACTAGCGACGCTAATTGATTAAATTATCTAAGTACTACTCGTAGGTTAACTGTCTATTTTTACCAATTGTATTTTTTATGACAGGTGGCAGACGAGCAGACGGATCACCTGATCGTAAGCGATTGCCGTCGCCCATGGACTCCCGCAACACCAGTGGAGTCACAAGTAACCTTTAAACTCCCCTTTCCCTCCCGAATTGGGCCTCCGGTACCCTCACTCACGCAGCCAAACACAGCACAGTGCTGCTTCACGTCGGTTTTCTGTGAGGCCGTGGTATCACTCCGGTCGAGCCAGCCCATTCATGCCGAAGCGTGGCTCTCCCACGATTAAAACTATATTGTATATACTATTTATTTATCTGTTGTCTGATATCCCTAACACAAGTGCTTAAGCTACTTAAACGGGATGAGGTCAATGTGTGAGATGTTATGGGAATTGATTTATTTACTATTTAATCATTGTGTTCTACGTCTTGGTTTGTTTTAGTACTCGAAACTTCAATTAACGCTAAAAGCGATTTTTTTTATAGAAAGGCTAATCAGCATGACCTCACTCCGCCTGATACTGGCAATGTCTCTACGGAGCTGAAGAGGTGGCTTTTAGCATGAATCAAAGTTTCGGGTACAAAAACAGACCAATATTTGTGTATGGCTTTTAAATAAAATAGTACACATGCTTGCCGAGTCTCCACAGCACAACGGTTGTTAAAAATAATAGATCCAGGTTAGCAATCAAAGATTAAAATGAATTGGCTTCTCTAGTGTGCGGTACCCTTTGCCTTAAGGAGATGGGTAGCCCTAACTAAAGACACCAATCGATTTAAATTGTTAGCTACTAAACTGGATCTATTTTAAACAATTTCGGAGCGGGACTCTCTAAGCAAACATTTATACTATGTATTTATTTAATATTTTCACATTCATAAGTGTTCTGTGAGGACCTAAATTGAACAAAGATTTTTTTATCTTTATCTTCAAATAATTGTACACTATTTTTTATCTGTTTATTTTTATGTGAAATTTGGATTAACGCCATTAGTGGCCGTTTTAGCGGTAATTCAAATTCCGAGTACAAAAGCAGACCCAAAATTTAAGTATTAAATAAATAGTGTAAGTGTTTTCCGAGAGGCTGCAGCTTCGAAAAATTTAAAAAGATATCCGGTTTAGTTGCTAACAATTTCTATAATTGGCATCGCGCCAATTGCCCTACCCGTCTCCTTAAGTCAGACCATCGATACAATCGACTTATAAAACTTAGGAAACAATGTCCTCATTTTTAACGATGTCAACACGTTTTGTGATAATTTTCACAGCCTTTAGCTCACGTTTTCGTTCAGTAGTCATCACCCGAACTAGGTTAGTCAATGAATGTCTATGGAATACTCGTATTATTTTCTAAGTATTTTGTTCTTTCTTTGATGCTTGGCATAGTGTAGAGTTATACTTTTTTTTCAAATTTATACAACAACTAGTGGCCCGCCCTCACTTCGTTTCGGGACTAATAGTTCCACTTTATACTAATAGATGGCGCTAGGTGTCAACTACATCGCACAAGCGTTTCGTGTTTTCGTAACAATATATAAACGATATAACCTATAAGCGTTGGCGCTGTCTGTTGGATTTGCCTCTCTGAATAGTATACAGGGTGTACCTGTGAACATTTACATCCATTTAACCACGTGTTCTATCAACCATTATGAACAACATTTGTTCTATGTTTTTTGGAAATTCCCATAAAAAAATTCAACTTTTCATTCAAAGTCGGTCACGTGACTGGGTAATTTTGTATAGGTAGTCGAAGAAAATTTCGATTAATTTCAAAAAATCGTAGAATAAATGTTGCCCAGAATGGTTGGTAGAACACGTGATTAAAGGGATGTAAATGTCCATTTTGTATACTACTACTCAAACCCTTTTATTTGATACCTATATCGAGGGGGGTTGTCATACAATATGTTAATCCGACATTTTGGGGCCGCGGCCATCTTGGATCAATTTCCATCTAACATAGCTAAGAACGCTCCTGATCAATTACCCTTTCAAACAAAAAAAATCAAAATCGGTTCATCCGTTCGGGAACTACGATGCCACGGACAAACACACACACACACGCACACACATTTTTCGTCGGGGGTTAAAGTCCAACTGGTTTTAATGTTAAAAAGAAAAGATCCAAGATTATGTAATGTCAGTTTTATTATCCTTTTAAGAACTAAAATGGCGTCTTTAAAAGCCAGGTGTTTCTGTTTTGACCTTTTATTTACACCGCCAAGGGTGATTGGGTGAGTGACTTGAGTTTTAACTACTCACCTTACTCTGTGGCTTTTACTCTTTAGTTTTTATTGAAATGGCGATTAGGAAATCACATTTTTTTTAAATAGTGGAAACATTTTATTAAAGAGCATTTTTTTTTATTTGTGATATGTCTCTTAGGTACACTGTGCCACCCTAAATCTACTTAGGATTTTGGTGTACATTTCTAGAGATATTTTTCTACTTATAATTAATTCTGTGCGTCCTGTGAAAAGTGATACAAGTCGACCTATATCGAATTTGATTTTCTTCTTGCTACTTCATCACAAAAAATCCCCTATTATTCTGTCTGGTCAGACGGAAAAATGGAGGATTTTTTGCATGTCTGATCAAACAGAAAAGTAGCAAGAAGAAAATCAAATTCGATATAAGTCGAGTCGAAAGTGGTACACACTTTTCACAGAACGCACAGAATTGTTAGTCTCAAACGAAAGTTAAGATCCCTACCCTAGTATAGTCAGCAAACGCAAAGCAAACCTAGTACAGTCAAAAGCAAAGCAAATCTTAAAACCGGAAGACACTAATTTATACTGGTAGTTTGACCATTTATATCACTGCCTACCTAGATACTCTGCGCATATCCGTTGCAAACTAAATGCAATTATGCAATCTGCGCTTACGCAAAATAAAGTTACATTCAAGGCTGCCTGCTGACGTAGGACTTGTCTTAGACTACTCCATAGAGTAAGGTAATAAATTACTCTGGACTACTCGCTCGCTAGGCGACAGAGGATTATCGTCACTTTGTAAATAGGCTGACCGATCAAATTAATAAGCTGTTTTGTCATCTTTTTTTTTAATTGTAGATAGGTAAGCGTTTGACCATATTTCACTTGATGGTTAGTGATAATATGGTCTAGGATGTAGCACGATTACCGCTTTTAAAACCCTCAAATTGTAGCTTCTAGGGAAAACCTCCTCAGGCAGCTGATTCCATTGTTTCGCCTGCACAACATGGGCCTTACAGATACCAAAATCTGCAGGTTCTGTCGCGAGGACGAGGAAACGATTATCCACGTCCTCGGCGAGTGCATGGCGCTGCACCGCTGCAGAAGCCGGCACCTGGGAGCACACATGATCTCGGCTGACGAGATCAAGAGCTCCCCCATCAGCTCCATTCTCGGGTTTATCCTGGAACTGGAGCTGCATGAGGTGCTGTAATAGGTTACGGGGCTGCCACAATAGATCATCTACTGGTCGCAGTGGCTATGAGACGCAGGGCTCACCCCATTTCTATCAAATAATCAAATAATCCATTGTTTCGCAGTACGAATAAGGAAACAGGATTCAAACCTCTTTGTGCGGACTTTTTTTTGGTATTTCTACCATGTACCGGTGTCGATTGAGGGTCTGCCTGGTGGAGTAGTGGAAAAACGGAGATGCTCCAAATGGCATTGTACAGTTCCGTGGCGCACTCTCCAAAATCATCTGTTCAACTTTCCCATTCCGGTGGAAAAACATTATGTTTATAAATTTCTTACTCGTAGTCTATTTTATGTATTTAAATAGGTATATGTGTAATTATTACATGTATACCTATTATAAGTACTACAAATAAATAGTTAAAATCTTTTAATTTATCACGATTTGAAAGATCTGTATATAAATATACTAGCCTATGCAATTAAAGATATTTTGAATGTCGCATTTTTTGAATATTGTAAAAAGGTTTTAACTGTAGGAAAGCCACGCTTCGGCATCAATGAGCCGGTTCGACCGGGCTGACAGAAAAACGAGCGCCTGCACTGTGTTTTGCCGAAGGTATCTGGGTTGGCAGGCCATGGTGAGTCCACTGATGTAGCGGGTATCCATGGGTTGCAGTAATCGCTTACCATCAGGTGATCCTGTCTACTCGTGTGAAAAAAAATACATTGTATTACATCACCAACAATATACAACTAGCGATGGGTACCCCTAACTAGCGACACCAATAGATTTAAATTGTTAGCTACTAAACTGGATCTATTTCAAACTATTTCGGAGCGGCAGGCTCTAAAGAAACATTTATACTGTGTATTTATTTAATAATTGTGTACTACTTTTTGATCTATTCTTGCACTCTAAATTTGGATTAACGCCATAAGTGGCCGTTTTTGGCGCTAATTCAAACTTCAGGTACAAAAGCAGACCAAAAAGTTAAGTAAAAGTATTAAATAAATAGTTAGGTATAATTGTTTTCGGAGAGGCTGCAATTTAAATAAATTGGCGCCGCAAGTGTGCCCTACCCGTCACCGTAACATACATACAGGCAATCTATGTGCGTATTTAATATAGCATCTAGAACTTACACAATTAATTGGTTTCAATACAAGGAAGTGTCTGTTTACGTTTTCAAGAGCATTCAGCCGTAATCCCATTAACGTGTTTTGTTTATCTAAACCGCCTTTTTAACCGCTTACTCGGCCGAGTGCGCAAATTCGTCTATTCATGTGTGATGACTGCGTTTCTCAAACTTCTTATAAGGATATACTAAATATTTATTTTTATTGCACAAAAACACGAAATAGGTACAGTCAAAGAACGAAAAGGTTCGGCAGTGTTCAAATTGATTCGTTTGATATGCTATGAGAACTTATTAACTTTCGTAAATTTGTCAGAGTAATACCTGTTGCACAGAAAATTATGCTTAACTGTCAGATCAAAAAGTTCATATTAGCTTGTAGCAACATTGATTCATTTTGATGTAAAGAAGGTTGGCAGATCTTTTTAAAACGGTATGTTGGTATGACTGAGTCTTGCCGTGCAAGCGAAAAATTACCTTAAGGTAACAAACCTTTTTATTCTCTGTACCGTACATGGGTTAGAATAATAAAGACAGTACAACAAGGCGGTTTTATCTTAGTTAGAAACCTTGCCACTTACTTAGAAGAATAGGGAAATTCATAAGTCATGTTCCCTGCACAGATCTTAGGGCCTAAATTACGACCTCATCTTTATCTCCGTCCCTTTCATACGCAACGTACGTCTGTTTTGTTTGGATGCGACAGGTTTATTCTCGATCTTTGCGCAACGGGTTCATTGTAGGCCGTATCGCATTTTGTATCAATCACCTCTTGTATAATAAATAATAAATAAATATTTCACAACATCACATACATTGATCTAACTCTGAGATAGGTAGCTCAAGCACCTGTGTTACGGATATCAGAATCAACAGTGGGATTACAAATATATACATATAATACTTTTCTTTTGTAAATACATACTTATAATACATAGGAAACACCCAGACCAAACAAACAAACATGTTCATGCACACAAATGTTTGTATTGTGCGGGGATCTTACCCGCAACCCTTGGACCAAAGGCAGCGTTCACTACCACAGTTCCAAACGGGTCGTCGAAATTGTTAATTTATTATTTGTGTAATAAAATAAATTGTTTTTATAATCATGGAGTACCGAGTTCAGGCCTTGCTCCTATCATCATAGATTGACATCCTTAGCCGTGACCTTAGTAACTTGAACAAACTGAAGATCTAACGCCTCGGGCTCCCAGGGCTCCGAACCGAAAGCTTAGGACGCAACCGGAAATGACGATTCGGTACGAGGCAAAGAGATCACCCTAGCTTGAGATTAGATCGGTATGACTTTTCTGGCGTATTTAATAGAATAAGCGGCATCCTAAGTCTATGATTTAGGTGGAACTGCAGCGCCCCTACGCAGTCACCGCAGTTTCGAAACCGTCTCCGCAACTGCTGAAGCTCGTGACGAATTCCGTTGTATTGCTCACCAGGTCCTTCGCGTGTTACGCCATAGTATATCTTATTACAATAGGTATAGTGCTTACTGTTGACTGCCTCGTTGACGCAGTGGGTAGTGCGTCGCATTTTTAGAGCGACGGCAGCGCTTGGGGTCTCAGGTTATATCCCCGGGTCGGGCCATAATTTGTACCTGAGTTTTTCTGTTAAGAAATTCTCAGTGTCAGCCCGGAGTCTGGAAGTTGGCGATCTTGTACCCCAGTGATTCGGAAAGCACGTTGAACCGTTGGTCCTGCGCCCGATCCCTCTACGGTCATGTCACACTGGTGTCTTATCGGATTATGAGGGCAAGGGAACAGAGAGTGTACTTGTGTTTGCGCACATCCTTGAGCACTATAATTAATCCTGCGTAAGTGGGTCGTGACCGAAAAGAGGGTAAAGAGGCCTTTGCCCTGCAGTGGAACAATACAGGCTAACAATAATTATAATAAAAAAGTAGCTGATCATTGAAATTAGCCGCCTTAGCCGAAAACGGTTGGAGGATATTATTATTATTAATAGTTATTAGGTTTCTTTTAATTGGCAGGTGGCAGACGAGCAGACGGATGATGGTAAGCAATAGCCGTCGTCCATTAACAATCGCAACACCATTGCTATGTCCCCTACGGCCACTCACCGCAGTTTCGGAACCGTCTCCGCAGCTGCTCAAGCTCGTGACGAATGCCGTTGTCTCTGCTCACCAGGTCCTTCGCGCGTTATGCCATAATGAGCGCCAGAGCGACTGTCACCGCTCATTGAGCACGCTCGTGCGATCATTAGCATATCTATAATTGGTGTGAGCGAAAAAGTGTCTGTAGGTCAGAGATCTCGTATTTTTCAATAAGGTTCGTTAATGACGTTCTGTGTGTGTTTTTTTTTTCAATTAAATTAAGTTATATCCGCAGACTCTAGTTCCGTACCTTTGTTTGCTAGTTAGTTACAATTACTTATAATATAATTTGTTGCTCCGCGCATAAAACATATTTTCACCGGGAAAGGATACTTCCCGGAGAAAATTTGTCTAATTTATTATCACAATATTTTGAAACCCATATGAATCAGACGGGAAGAACCGGAAGTACCTATTTCCGGAGAAATGTCCATGTTTTATTTATACGAAGGTTAGGTACGAAGATAGCCGCCCTTCTTCACCCTTCGAGTGTGGATTTTCCTATGCCCTTTGTACCCTGCAGTGAAGATAAAAAGGCTGGATTAAAATGTGTAATGTCACAATGCTACTCAAAGTGGCCAATCATGACGATAGGTTAGGTACCTATCTAATAAAAAAAATCATAAATTTCTATTTATTTTTTTTTATTTTATTTTATTTTATTAGGACAACCAACAAGATAAACACTGTTACAAGCAAAAAAGAACATAGACAAACATAATCTTAAAGCTAAGTGTCACCTTACTTATAGGTTGCCACGGCATGCAATGTGTATTAGTGCGTTAAGATTAAACTAAACTTTATAAAATTTAATTACATCCAAGACTAGTGACGTGTTCTCTAACGAGTAGGTGGTTCAGGCGTCAAGCATTGCAGCACCTGACGCCTGAATTTTTGAGGCTTATTTGCGAAAATATCTATTTCACACGCTTTTTGGAGCTTATTGTATTGTCGCTGTAGTCTGTGCATGGTGGCGTGATGACTCACGTTGGTTCTGGTACCCTATAATCAAAATCAAAATGTGGCCGATAATCAAAATGTGGCCGAGACTACCCAGTAAGTTGTCGTAAGGCACTTGTGTTGGGTATGACTCGCAACTTCCCTTACGGCTATCTTAGATTATAGATTTAATAGGTAACTAGTTACTAATTAATTAACAGTAGAATGTGTGTGTGTGTGTGTGTGTATGTGTAAGTAAGAGTGTGCGTATGTATGTGTGTGTGTGTGTGTGGAACCTTGTGCGTGGGTCTGTGCTTGTGCATTTGTATGCTTCTATGGGTGAGTGTGCTTTTGGGTGTTTGTAAGGAAGGGGTACCTCACAACATCTCATACATTGACCTGATACCGTACTAAGTAGCGTAAGCACTTGTATTACAGATATCAGACAACAGAGGAACACAAATATATACTTAAATACATATAATACACCCAGACACTGAACAAACACAAGTGTTTATCGCACGAATGTTTGTCCAGGGTGGGGATCGAACCCACGACCTTTGGCGTAAGAGGCAGGGTCACTACCAATTGCGCCATCCGGTCAGTCCTGTATGCCCTACGGATTGTGTACCTTGGGATCTAACTATGACAAACTATCTACGTTTGGAAAACGAGGGGTTTACGAAGTAACTTCCTTCTCATCTTAGCGTGTAATTCGCTGTTACTTCCAAAGATGTCGCTTGGGAGCCCGGGGCACGCTTGGACCATGATCCAGGATTTAGGAAGTCTGGTAATTACAATGAAGCGACTACCGTCAGAGCTTCGCAACCTTTAGACAGGGGAAACGAACCAACTTGATCAAGGTTACTATATTGTAGTTCTCTACAATTCTCCACTAGTATTCCATATGGTATGGATATGGAATACTGCTCCCATCTCGGGGCTAGTGCACCTCAGTACCAACTTTTTCCGTTTGACCGCGTACAACGTTGGGCTCGAATTGTCTGTGACTTGAATCTCTCTAGTCGACTTGATCCTCTAGCCTCGCGCGGGATATAGCTTCCCTCAGCATTCTATCCCGCATCTATCATGGGGAGTGCTCTGAGGAACTGTTTGATCTACTCCCTGCAGCTGAATGTTTACATCAAACCACACGCAAGCGATTGTCATTCCATCCCCATCATCTCCATCGATGGCGGTCTAATATTGCGCGCGGAACTTTCTACCATGTACGTCAGTTCTGTGGAACGGTCTGGATGCAGAAGAATTTCTCAACGGCTACGACTCAGGGACTTTCAAGAGAAGAGCGTCCTTTTTAAAAAGACCGGCAACACTTTAGCGATCTCTCTGATTTCGCGGATGTTCATGGGCGGCGTTGATTACTTTCCATTAGGTGACTCGCTTGCTCGTTTGTCCGCTTGTAGCATAAAAAAACCGAATGATGCCTGATCTGCTTTTATTTGTATAGGTATGTATACCGATTGTGACGTCATTAAAAATGAAGGAAGTAAGCACTTCAATAAGTGGGTAAAACTACTCTGAAGATGATACAGTAAACAGCATAGCAGTGAAGACTAAATATTTTCCCTTAGTTGCATCTTTACTAAGTCTTTTGCTCGGTAAACTTTAGTTTGAAGTTTCTGATGGTGCACAGTGATAAACTTATGGCTATCGTTAGCTAGTACTCATAGTACAGGGAATACCCTAGTTTGATACTAAATGATTAGTTTGAATGCTCTACTAATGTATTCTAATGCTTATTTTGTATAAGGTAGGTACTTGTACGTACAGACCGATTTGATGCGTGGCTGTACGTATATAGTGACTCATTTTGTACATATACAGTCGCCTGCAATGAAATGTAAACACCTCGACTCTTAAAGCGGAAGAATAAGGTTCATATTTTAATGAGGTTGTACACATATTAGTGCACGCGACTGTACTTACTTAATGGGAATATTTATATTTTTATATTTATTTATTGCCGTGTGGTCCCCGGCAGAGTAGAATGGGCCACCCTCACTCACTTACCGAGGTGTCGTAAAAGGCGACTAAGGTAAAGCTGCCGGCATGATCATCAGCACCCAGAGAAGGAAAACTCTGCATTTATATCTAAACCCTCGCCAACCCGTCTGCCAAGCGTGGTGAGTATGGCAATTACCCCTCTGTGATTGAGGGAGGCCCGTGCCCCAGCAGCGGGGACTTAAATGGGCTGACGATGAACGATGAATGGGAATATTTACACATAATGTACAGGGGCGTAGCTGCTACTGTAATCAACCTTATAATATGGATAATGAAACGTGTTTTTTTATTTTAAGCAGGCAGCTATGCAGGTCCTATTCACACCAGTATCACTGCGACCATTTTCATCTATTGTGATCGCCACTGTGCTACATATCAGTCCCAAACCCTACACTTTTCAGAAAGTGTATTAGTTGTTTGGGACTGAGATCCCCAACTTCATTCGTGCACAAAAAGTGATTTCCCAGCTGTAAGCTACGTTTGAGCATCAGTGGTCCGCATTCAGTGATTATGTGTATAGGGGTTTCATCCGCCTCGTTACACATTCTGCAGATTCTAGTGTCGCTGATACGTGTTTTGCTGTTAATTGTATAATTATGTAGGTTTTATGTGCTAATACCACATTGTAGGCAATTCAATTAGTATCTTTTCCTCTTTCAACACCGGAGTATCCGCACTGTTATTAGCCGCGCTGTGCCATCAGTTCTCAAGTTGTCAGCAACTAAAATTGGACTTGCGTGTACATAAACTGTACTTGTCCGTCGTTCTGAAATGTCCTAACCCGTCATTTGTACTTTTTGCTTTACTTACAACAATAGCAATCGTTGCAATGACGGCTGTGGTGCCTTAGCTTATTGTTAGGCAATGTTAATTATTGTATTCGCTGAAAACACGAAGTTGACGCCGTGTTGTGTGTTTAACTAGTAAATGATATGGTGTAGGTTATAAGGTGCCTATTTTTTTTTTTATAGAAAGGCCAATCAGGATGACCTCACTCCGCCTGATGGTAAGCGGCCGTGAAATCCAAAAATGAGGCTGACAGGCACAGAAGAACTAACAAAGTACCCATTGTGTCTGCCATCCTCACCCTAATGGACTGCTGAGATGCCGTTTAACGCCCCGCCTAAAAGACCCCGGATTGTATGAAGGAGGAAACACATGACTATTTAGGCTTCATAAGGTATGAAAATGCAAGTTACACGCGTATCTCAAAGTAAAAAACAACCGTTCCCCAATGAATTGACTGAAATGCTTGATTAAAAGACGAGCAAAATTAAATACGAATCATGTTATGTAATAATAATATTACATACATCGACATGACCTCAGATAGCTGTGTCATGGGTTACATAATGAACGAAATAAGTGTTTATCGCACGAATATCTTGAATCAAAGCCTGTGTTTTTCTTTCACTGTGGAGCTACTGCTACCAATTACCCACTTGATTTTTTTACCTACGACGTTAACAGACAAACTTTTATAACATTTACTAACCCTGCCTCCCTTAGCTTTTTTGTGATAGGTGGCAGACGAGCAGACGGATCGCCTGATGGTAAGCGATTGCCGCCGCCAATAGACACCAGTGGAGTCACAATTGCGATGCCAAGACCTGCCAGAAACAAAACAAATATCTGTGCTGACATTTGTGCTGGTGCGGGAATCGAACCCACGACCCTTGCATCTCAACCGGCGCACAAACGCGCGCGATTTACGCCAGCAATGGCAGAATATGCGTCTACTAATAAAATTTAAAACCACCACTTAATAAGATTAATTCGCTTATAAGTATAACGGTTATCAAGTTGAAACAACACGCAAAAGGGTATCGTTGTCAGCCATTGTGTACGCAGTCAAAATATCGTATGTATTGTGTGCGCCGGCGCACCACAACAACTCGACCGGATAAAAAGTGTCAACACGTGCGTTGTTCATTGTACGGCTCGTGTCTGGTGTCCACGGAAAACCTGCGTCATCCAGACCAAGCTATTTTCATTATTGTACCTGCGTTGTTTCCGTGACGTAGCGTGAGTGGCGGCCGCCCGGGGTGGAAGACTTTTTGGCCGACCTCTCTTCTTCCTCGAACCAAGAGCCTTGACCACCACAAACGTGTGGCCTCTCAGTCTTCTACCGGATTCATTTTAGGGAGTGTGCGGAGGTTCTGCATAATTTGATGCCGCCTAGCCCATTCCATCATACGTTGTTGGCTTACCCCTTGTGGCTTAATTTAAAGCCCGCCCGTAACGAACGAGAATATACCTGTCCCTGAACAATGAAGACACACAGCGCGTGTGTAAGTGAAGGAAACTCCGATTCGGTCGTAATGTCTGCTTTAAATTAGGCCCTCTTATCTCTTCTCTCGTGGAGGGAGGCTTTGGCTGTATCACCATGATATTCCCCAATATGGGCGATGAGGGAGACCCGCAGGGGGTTTAGTGGGTATGCCTTTGCCTGGCTTCTCTTTGGGAGAAGCCCCCCGCCAAAGGTCAGCCCCACATAACCCGGCCACCCCCCGGTGGTCTGGTATGCATAAGGTAGTCGGCTCATCTCTTGAACCGGCGGCATTCCCCCTGCGAAACCAAAAAAAAAAAGGCCCACTTATCTGCACGAAGCGTTTTGCTTCCACATTCATAATGCGGGCAGCTAAGGAATAGAACTCCTGGCCAAGGTCGGTTTTTCCGTACCACTACAATCTCGACATTTTTAAAAGGCAACAGTGAACAGGCATAGTCTAGGCAAACGCGTTAAATCCTAAACCTCTTCGTGACGCTCCCTCAGGTGAGATTGTGGTCAAGCATTGGTCTATAGTTCATAAAAAACCCTCCGCCCGGTTGAAGCTACGACTTAATCGCTTCCTTAACCAAAAAGTGCCTTTTTCGTATGGCACAGTGTTTCAATATTCAGTTAACCTACACCTGTGTGTGTACTCTTAAGTTTTTACGGACAGCCGCACATCAATGTATACAAATCTGTCAAATTTTTTTACTCGGTTCTCACTATAATTTCAAACACGTTTGGTTCAATACATATAATTAGTTTGTTGTATCCAGATGTTTGGCTGTCTGTACTTACTGCTCTACAATAAGTGTTTGTGTGATCTCTAATGATCGTACTTACAGGTGATGTGACAACACATTGTCATAGTATACAGAAGCTCTAGTTACCTATAAGCACCTGTGCTACGGATATCAGAACCAAATCAAATCAAATAATTTATTCGCTATAAACAGGGTGATTACATTAAGTAGGTGTAACAGAAAATATTATTTTAAGACAAACGAATAGTTAAATAAACTACCAGTTTAAACTAATGTCAAACTATTTACAAACAGACTATTTTACTTAAGGTGACGGGTAGAGCACACTAGCGACGCCAATCGATTTTAATTTTTAGCTACTAAACCGGATCTATTTTAAACAGTTTCGGGGCTACAACTTCTCGGCAAATACTTATATTATTTATTAAATAACCATGCACAAATGTTGGGTTCAACGCGTACGCGAAAAAATGATTCACGCTAAAAGTGGCCGCTTTGGCGGTAATCAATTTTTCGCGTACAAAAACGGACCAAACATTTGTACATGGTTATTTAATAAATAGTATAAGTGTTTGCCAAGAGGTTGTAACCCCGAAATTATTTTTAAATAGATCCGGTTTAGTAGCAAAACATTAAAATCGATTGGCGTCGCTAGTGTGCCCTAACCGTCACCTTAATACTAGAGAATGTGTCGGCAATACTTATCATACCTTTAGAATTTCGTGTATCGATTACAGTTAGGATTTTTTATTGTTATAAGTAAGAACAGTAAGAAACTCATAAACTGAATAAAACGACTTTTCTAATAACCAATGGCGCAAACAAGTTTTAAATTGATTAGTAGGGAGCATTTTTAGGGTTCCGCAGCCAAATGGCAAAAAACGGAACCCTTATAGATTCGTCATCTCTGTCCGTCTGGCCGTCTGTCAGTCCGTCCGTATGTTACAGCCACTTTTCTCCAAAACTATAAGAACTATACTAATGAAACTTGGTAAATAGAAGTATTTTGTTAACCGCATTACGTTTTTTACACAAAAATTGGAAAAAATAAAAAAATGGGGGGGTCTCCATATTTAAAACTGAAACTCAATTTTTTTTTCATCAATCCTATACGTGTGGAGTATCTATAGATAGGTCTTTAAAAATGATGTTCAGGTTTTTAACATCATTTTCTTCTAAACACAATGCTTTGCGCAAGAGACGCTCCCAAAGTGGTAAATTGTGTCCTTTTGTATGCTCCCAAAGTGGTAAATCGATTGGGGGCCCCCGAAATTGTTTATAATAGATCCGGTTTAGTAGCTATAAATTAAAATCGATTGGCGTCGCTAGTGTGCCCTACCCGTCACCTTAAGGGATCACGAACTAATAAACTAATTTATTTAAATCACGTAAGCATAGTAAGTAAATCGTAAAACAGCATATTACGCCGTGAACTTGTTAGAATAACGTTTTATGATAATGAGGGTTTTCGCGTGTGTAAAATCCGCTAGATGGCGTACTGTTGGGCTGAGGTCCAACGTCAACCGCATTGGTTGTTTAGTTTGTCAAATTGACAGATCACGTTTAAAAATAACCAATCACATGGTATATGCACGCCTATAGTACTCCATCTAGCGGATTTTTCTCACCCCAAAACCCTCATCTGATTGTATAGTTTTGATTCCATGTTCAAAATTTTAAAACTTCAAGAACTTGTGCGCGGGCAACTAAAATGGTTACCCTACCTACAGAAGTAATTAATTTATCAAGTAAGGTGACTATTAATTAATTACCTTAATTAGGTTGTGTTACCTATTTTGGTTTTTAATTGTGTAATTTGCGGATTGGTAATAGTAAAAAATACTTTCACTGTCACACCATTATTATTTGCCGTTAGGGGAGTAGTATTTCAGATTGATCTTGACTATAGATTTTTATAGAAGTCCGTTTTCAACGAATATTACTATGTTCTTAGACATTATTTGATCAGATTGTGATAAATGTTTGTATGTTTGTTCCAGTAATGACGGGGCGTGGGTGACATGGCGATGGGCCGGCAGCTGCGGCTGCTGCTGTGGAAGGACTACCTCACCAGGAAACGGAAAGTGGTAAGCATCGTCGTGCCACTGCTACGCCACGGTCTTATTTGTTCAACCCTATCAGATTTATATGAGGTTAAATTAATTTACAAAAAAAGTGTCAGAACGAAAAATGTAAATAAAATTATTTGGAAAAGTGAGCTGCAGATACTCGGTTATTCACTTGTGAAAGTGGTAAGAGAGGGCCACCATTTGAATCTCACGTTCAAAATAACCTAGAAGACGCAATAAAAACCATCGCACTTGACTACGCAAATTGCAAAATGGCAGATGATGATTGATGGACACCGATTTTTATAATTGGCGAACATAGAATTTTATATCTCTGAAACATTCCCTTTTATGCTATTCATTACGTTTAATGTTCAGATCAAGTTAACGTGTTATTTAAACAGTTTAAATATTACCTGCAAATGCCAGATTTTTTTTCCATCGCGAATCGGTGTAAGTAATTGAATACTTGAGGCACGTCTCTATGTATAAAAGTAAAACTTTCGGAGGCTCTCAAATAGGAGGCCAAATGCTGGTGTTGGTTCGCGTTCGACTTCGGAGATCTAATACCTAGTCTGCACAAACTAAGTAGAAGATCATCATCATCATCATCAGCCCATTTAAGTCCCCACTGCTGGGGCACGGGCCTCCTCAATCACATGAGGGGTAATTGCCATACTCACCACGCTTGGCAGACGGGTTGGCGAGGGTTTTGATATAAATGCAGAGCTTTCCTTCTCTGGGTGCTGTTGATCATGCCAGCAGCTTTACCTTAGTCGCCTTTTTTAAGTAGAAGATACTACGTATCTATAGTCCATTCAATATCTGAAGGTCGAGTAGGACAGTTCAAACGTTTCGTATCATGCATCCATCTTTCTACAAATAAAAATATTAAGTTGAAAAATCATTACCTTTTTGTGTTCTTATTCTTCGAAAATAACAATTATTAATCTTCCTCAATTAATCTGAACAAGAACTTTAAATAATTATTACCAATAAAATTTGTAAAAAAAATCTTATGAATTGCATAATGCGCTAATCGGAATTTTCGCTCATAGGGATTGACACAAACAATCGCCATAAATCAGTAATCGGTAAGATGACCATCTTACCATCGAATCATGATTATTGTCTCGTACAAAATATGTCCACATAGAATTGACGAAGGTGGTTCCGACACGTCAAGCGAGTGTTGTTATTTTTCAGATTAATAAGATGCATATTATTTCACTACTTGTGATTTTTGGCGTCCTACCAATAAGAGTAATAATAATAATAATAATAATAATTCTCACAACATCTCATACGTTGATCTGATTCCGTACTAAGTAGCTTAAGCACTTGTGTTACAGATATCAGACAACAGAGGAACACAAATATATACTTAAATACATATATTACACCCAGACACCGAACAAACACAAGTGTTCATCGCACGAATGTTTGTCCAGGGTGGGATTGAACCCACGACCTTTGGCGTAAGAATTGCGCCATCCGGTCTAGACTCTAGAGGTCCGTCAGAGTATTTATATATTGTATTTCATTTCCAGATAGTTCAATTTCAGTTCATTTAAAAATCAAACAAATAAATAGTCGATTAGATTTGTAAAGAAAATATTATCCATTCTTAAAAATATCGGTGAGGTTTAAAAGGAGCGTCTCACTTTTAATGTCATAATAGAACTGTCTTAATTCACCTTCAGATACTGAATGGACTATAGTCTGAAAGTGCGAAGCGCTGCGTGTTCGACATTAAAACATCGTACGTGTTTTGTTTTGTTGCAAAATTTGCACCAGATAAATTTATAACTTGTTATTATAATTTTTATGTAATGTTAACCCATAATATTCGGGCTAATTGTAATTTAAATAAATCTTTCATTATTTTCAGATAACGCTCGCTGGTATAGCATGGGCGACCATGGTGATGATGTGTTTGTACGTGGTGAGGATCAACGTAGACAACCAAGACTTCCCCTCATGTAAGTCGATATTACTCATAAAGTGTCCACTGCTGGACATAGGCATCTGTGCCTATATAGAGGCCTATGTCTGCATAGGCCTCTCCTATTATTCGCCATTTTAAACTGGCAACCCGTAACACTGGTTAACATCGCCGCCGATAAGACCGCCGAAATTGTACACAAAATTTCTGTAATGCCTAGTACTTTGTGTTCCTTCGTTTTTATGTTACTTGGAGACTTTATGTTATTCATATTGTTTTTTCTTGGGTTCTATTAGATTTTTTCTCTTTGTTTTGTCTTTCTTCCTGTTGTATGTTATGTACACGTACGTCGCCCAAGGCTCTGCCTCTCTCTGCAGCGGCTTCGGCCACTGCAGCAAATGCTGAGGTTAGGCCTTGTTGGCTACAGATTTTTTCTTTTTGTGTATTTATGTTACTCGTATTTAATTTTTTTTGGCATAAGATTTAAATAAAGTATAATAAATAAACAAACCTTTATCTTTAAGTTGTGTATTTTGTGCAATAAAGTACCTATACCTATCTATCGAATGTAACGGCGACTTTTTTATCCATGCTATGTACTCGTACCTTATCTGTTTACGCGATTTATTTTAAGCCAAACATTGTGGAGAGAAATAAGTGGTTTTTGAATTAATTTAATCAATCAATAACAGTAAGGCAATCAGACGGGTCCATATATGTAAAGTGATTACTGCCAGCCATGAACATCTACGCGATGAAAGGAGTCGATGATGCATTGCCGAACTCCTAGGAAACAGTAGACCAGGTACGCTCATCTCTTGAAGGTCAGGAAATACTTCCACAGGCAAACTGTTCCACGGAACTCATTTAACTTTTCATCTTCATTTATATATTTTTAAAATCAACTTTGAAATGTTAGTTATGTTACTCATCTCAGCGTGTGTCAGGTTGCGTCTACTACATCACTGAACTACCATCACAAAATGCACCAAATGTGTTTTTGTCAAAATTTTTTTTTCTCTTTGTGAGTGTATAATTAAAAAATATTTCTTTGTTCAGGTGGGTTCGCTGCGCGCGCGCTGCCCAGCGCGGGAATGCTGACATTCGTACAGTCATTCGTGTGCAGCGTCAATAATGACTGCGACCCGCTCGATAAGTTCCAGGAGATACCCACTTATGAGAACTCCAAGTAAGTTTGTCTCTAAAATATTTATATCCCTGGCCGAGTATCATAAGAAAAAATATTATTTATAATACAGGGCCCAGGTTAGCTCCCTGACTGAGTACCATAAGGAAAAATATACAGGGCGTCCCAAGACTATACATTGAAGGATCGTATGTACTTTAAATTCTTAAGTTAGGTTAGGTTAGGTTAGGTTTTTATTTAAAGGAAACATAATATAATATATAATTTAGAATACAGGACTCAGGTTAGCTCCCTGGCCGAGTATCGTAATAATAATAATGATAGTAAATATTTCACAACATCACATACATTGATCTGACTCCGAGATAGGTAGCTCAAGCAGGTGCTTTACGGATATCAGGATCAACAGTGGGATTCCAAATAGATACATACAATACTTTTCTTTTGTAGATACTTATAATTACATAGTAAACACCCAGACCAATACAAACAGACATGTTCATGCACACAAATGTTTGTACTGTGCGGGGATCGTACCCGCAACCCTTGGACCAAAGGCAGCGTTCACTACCACTGTTCCAAATAAAAAATAACAAAGCGCCTAGGCTACCTCCCTGTGCGCCATGCCCTATGTTTGCAGTGTCAATGTACAAACATAGGGCATTTTATTTGAGACAGCAAACAATTACACACATAAAATACTATTACTAATATTACTAAAATAGGTGCTTAGTATGCAATCAGCACCGCTGTCGATAGATTGGGTTCCTAAAAAATAGGGCACTATGAAATGCACTATGAAACATTCTACAGCTTGGTTCTTATAGCAACACATATGAATGCGTATCTGAAACAACCCGCATCCTGAAAGGGGTCAAACCATAAAAAAAAATCTTCCATAACCGGACGATAAGGCGCGGCGACGGCTTTCATCCTAATGTGATAGAACTACCCCTTATCCGCACGAAGCGATTCGCTGTCACATTTATAATGGGAACGGCTAAGGAATCTGTCCTCCCTGCCGAGGTCTGTTTTTCCTGACCATTATAATATCTTTACGGCAAGAGTGAACAAGCATCTTTTTGACAAACGTGTGACAAAATCCTAGACCTCATCGTCGCTTTCCATCAGGTGCGATTGTGGTCAAGCGTTAGCCTATTGTCCAAAAAAAATCCTCCCGTGCCTGATATACTCGGATATTTTCAGATTGACACAAATTCAACGAAGGTTCTCCCCCCTCCTGCATAATGAGACAATTCTCGAGGTGGCAGGCACCATCCCCGACGGCCTGAAGCTCCTGTCCACATTCGCTGACGTGCTAGACAATCCTACTATGGTGGATATCAGCAGTAAGTAATCCTTAACGCCGCCGTTTTTAGGGTATCCAATAGGTAAAACGGGATCAGACTTCGCTATCTGTTCACCAGACTGTATCTCAGGAACAGCAATATCTGGACAGTTTATATGTTAATATCAAGGAAGTCTGCCCAAGCATCCTATAAAAAAATACAATTTTTTCTATGATAGATGGCATACATGCTGACGGATGGTAAGCGATTGATCATATGATAGTAAGCGAAGTTAACCACCATGGACACCCGTGACATCAGTGTAATCACAAATGCGCTATCAACACTTAAACCCTTGTCTCGGATTTTCCGCTTGACCCTCACTCGC
This sequence comes from Marasmia exigua, assembly GCA_019059595.1. Classification (NCBI taxonomy): domain Eukaryota; kingdom Metazoa; phylum Arthropoda; class Insecta; order Lepidoptera; family Crambidae; genus Marasmia; species Marasmia exigua. The sequence goes on from CM032481.1 coordinate 19,417,772, forward strand.
TCGGCGAAACACAGCGCTGCTTCATAAGTTTTCTGTGAGGCTTTGGGTATCACTTCCTTACAAAGACTCATAACAGCATTTCCACCCTGAGATAGTGATGTATAAAATGATTGGATGAAACATGTCGAGATGTACTTTTATCTGATTTGCATGAAGTAATGACAAACCCACTTTGTTTTAATAATACTTTTCAAACATGTGCACATACTTAACGTATAAATTAATCAATGTGATGACTAGACTTACCTACCAGGTGGGAATTTTCCCTGTCTATGTATGTGATTCATCCCCTAAATACTCAAACGCATTTATTAGACTGACAGCTATTACTTGACCTTTATTTCAATGAACATAAGGTTTATCATTTAACCACATTTCATTCCATAGATTTTTATTTCTATGGACCTAAAGATCAATTTTCTGCGACACCAATGGCTGTCATTATAACCAAGCAACATTTTACAGAGTAGATGTAACCAATATAACTTAGAGAACTACTCAAAGATTATGATTTATCTCTCAAGCAAGAATGATTTATGAATAATGGCAATTTTCAAGAAAAGAGCTTACTCTTTTTTAAAAAGGCTAGCATAATGCGATGTCTCTGATTTCGCGTAATATAAATAGACGTTGATTACTTTCCATCAGGTGACCTGTTTGCTAGTTTGTCGCATCTAGCATAAAAAAATTAAGATTGAAGGTATTTTGGCTTATCTCCGCTATCCACCCCCTGCGTGTCTGTCCCGGTCGGACAGTGACACAACGTATCCTCGTTGTACCGAGAAGGGATGGAGGAGGGGCAGCTCGACCGAATTGATACCACGATCTCACAGAAAACTGGCGTCATACTGCGCTTGCTCCATTCTTCTCCGAGTGGGGTGAAGGTGAAAAACTTAACAGTGCACTACATTTTCGGTAACACACTTTACTAATGCGATGTAAAATTGGTTAGTGACATCTACCTAAATAAAGACGAACCTGTTGGTGTAGTGCCTTAAGGACAGCATGTTAGTCTAGTGGTTTAAGTACCGGGCCGTGTATCTCGGGGTCCTGGGTTCGATACCCGGGTCGAGCAAAAAGTATGTTTAGAATTTTTCAAACATTGCTCGGGTTTGTGATCACCCATCCGCATTCGGCAAGCGTGGTGAATTAAGCCTAATCCCATCATAGTAGCGATAACTTGATTTCTATGATGGAAACATTTGGGATATTTTAAAGGCTGATACTTTAAAGACGAAACGCCTGCTTGATTGCTTTATACAACAAGTAATACTCCGATGCGTTTGTTCCAGAGAACGGTCTGCAAGTTGGCCAGCTGTTCAGCAACCCTGGGCGGGTGAAGCGCTTCCTCGTGTCGGAGCTGAACATGACCGCGGCTGCTGCTGGCGGGCTCATGGACGCCAGAGTAGCTTTAACAGGTGTAAGTCTGCTTACAGACTTGGTGGAGCTGATGGGTGAGATGGCTTCGCCATTTGAACGTGGGAGAGCCACGCTTCGGCATGAATGGGCCGGCTTGACCGGAGTGATACCACGGCCTGACAGAAAACCGCCGTGAAGCAGCACTGTGCTGTGTTTTGCTGCGTGAATGAGGGTACTAGAGGCCCAACCCGGGTGAAAGGGGGATTTTAAAGGTTGGCAGCGCACTTGTGACTCCACTGCTGTCGCGGGTGTCCATGGGCGGCGGCAATCGCTTACCATCCAGGTGATCCGTCTGCTCGTCTAACACCCATCACATAAGAAAAAATTAGAAGACCCCTTCATTAAAGGACCTTTTGACCTTGGGAAAACCACACTTCGGCATAAATGGGCCGCCTCGGCCGAAGTGATACCACGACCTCACAGAATAGCGTCGTGAAGCAGCGTCTGTGCTGTGTTGTTTTTGCTCTGTTTGGTGAAAAATACGAATTTTATAGGTCCTATTCCCATTTGCGATCGGGTGTACCATTTGTAATAATTTAAGTTTGTCTTTCCAGATTTTGAGCGGCAACCTCGACAAATGCGACGTCGACTCGATGTCGAACATATTACAAATGGAGAACAAAACGCAACTAGCGGAATTCGTGAAGAAAATCTGCGAGCTCACCGATGAGGAAGTTCAGAAGATAGCCATGAGCTTGCTCGTTAAGATCGATTTCCCCAAGTATATTAAAATGGTAAGTACAATAAACTGTATTATTATTTATTTATTATTAAACTTACAAATTTAGTTTACAAATTACACTTGTCCTGCAAAACTGTATGGCTTGATATGATGTTGACACAAAATTGTATGAAAGTTTGGCTTATTAAAAAGTGTAACTGGCGAGTTTCTTGCCGGATCTTCTCGATCAGAAACAACTTTCCGAACCGGTGGTAGGATCGCATTATGTTTATTTATTTTTCTTGTATATTTTATATATCAACATTTATATGAATTTACATTCTAAATTATACATAAGTACTTATAAATAGTTTTAAAATACTCAAATGTATGACGATTTGTAAGTGATTTGTACAAGCCTACGCAAATAAAGGGTTATTTAAATTTGACAAACTAAAAGTACCCACAACAGATTTGGTTATAGTTTGTCAAACTTCAATTATTATTTGATATTTATTTATTTTTTATTAGGATCCCAACATAATATTGAAACAATGTGGTTTTTCATATGAAAAATCCGCTAGATAGCGACATCTACTTACACTTGCATACGTTAATGATCTACAGATCTTACGTTAAAGTGGTTCGTTAAACTGCCAATAGATGTCACTATGCTAAATTGCATGGCACCAGCAAAATGTGTTTTCGGGTCCAATTATGGCAAAAATAAACATATAATTACAGTATACTATTTTTTTTGAAGTCGTATAAAATTGGCTTTCTCTCATGTCGCTGTACTAAGCTCTATTTGGCTTTATTTTTTGGCTGGTAGTGCTGGTACATCCTCGAAGCGACCTTAGCCAGGAGTTAATCATATTCACAAGATGATGGTTACTTTTGATGTAAAATTGTCAATTTGATGAAACCACCAATGCTTTTGAAGTTGTACCTCAGTCCTAGAGTACGCCATCTAGCGGATTTTTCACACTGTGATAGCTGAATAAAAGATAATTTCAAAAACAATAGCTGTGTGTGAAATTACTCAACTTATGACCCGTGTCCTGGACCTCGTCTGCCACGTATCACAAACATTTATTTATTTATTTATTTATTGTTATAAGGACACATTACAGATAACAGTTAAATAAAAACAAAACATTAGAACAAGTAGCTTAAAACTGAACTATTACCTAAAAGCATGCATCCCTGACATGGGTAGGTAAGTTATTAACTTACAATAAAATAAAATAAAAAGTAAAAATCGCGTTACACATTAGTGCCCTAGGGCTTAGGGCTAAACTTATCTAAAACTTATCACTAACAGTCACTGTGGGCCCTAAGAGCCCTCTTGAAAGCAAATTTATTGGGGTTTACCGAACTTCATATTCCAGGTGGGAGACATGTACTACAAGCTGACAAACGACATCCGTATCAGTCGCTTAGCCGACATGGCGACGGCGGTGCTGCGCCTGACTAACCTCGAGAGCTTCCTGCCGCCAGCGCTCACCGTCCTCTTCCGGGGGGAGAGGCCTGACTTCAGCTACTTCGACGCGAGTGTGTAAGTATCATCATCAGTCAACTGCTGGACATAAGCTCCTCCAAATTTTCGCCACTTTAATTAATCCTAGATTACTGCATCCAGCTCCTGCCAGCTATCTTGCGCAAATGGTCTGAGAAAGCCCTACAAAGTTTTGACCGTGGGAGAGCCATGCTTCGGCATGAATGAGCCGGCTCGACCAGAGTGATACCACGGCCTCACAGAAAATCGGTGTGAGACAGCACTGTGCTGTGCTTCGCTGCGTGAGTGAGGGTACCGGAGGCCAAATCCGGGGGAAAGGAGACCTGATCTGTTCGCGGGTGTGCATGGACGGTGGCAGTCGCTAACCATCAGGTGATCCGTCTGATCATCTTGTACCTATCACATAAAAAAAGTTATTGAGACCTACAAATCTCCTCTTCGGTTGTGACTCCACAACCACTACATTATGTTAGCAAGCAAAAGAAAAGTTGTTGAATGTCCCTGTCTTGCCCAGATAGCAGACGAAATAGAAAATCAATTATTGTTGACTTTAAAAGGGACATTTGGGTTGAAATACTGGTAAGTAATAAGAATCTTGATAACATATGACTTGATGACAATTTATCGAGAGTCTTCGGGTGGGAACCAATCCTTGCTATCTTTTATGAGCCGGGCAAATGCTTCAATCCGACTAACCTACCGAAGACTTTAGTACCCACTCAAAAATTGTGGTTACTTTATTAATGAATTATTTACGTATAATATCGTAACAAAATAATTATATCGTAACCAAATAAATAAATAATTCAATTTTTCCAGAATAACAAGAGCGATGGATCAGCTAGAAAACGTTTTTGGATGGACGAACTCCTTCAAAACCCTTCGAGACATCACTGATACTTTGACCATGGGCCTCCAGTACTTAGACAAAGTGTTCGCGGGGAACTCCAGCGACGTGCGGGATGCGGCGGGACTGGCTGTCAGTGTTGGGAGGCAGATGGGAATAAGCAAAATCAACGAGGTGCTAAATGAGGCGGTGGATCTGATCGAGAAAGGGTCAAAAGACACTCCTCTTGATATCTTCAAACTGTAAGTTAGGAGTTAATTTTCTCTTCAGTTGGTGAAAATCTAGAACACATCATAATGCCTTGTTTTACCGCTTACCACAAAGTGGACACAACTTTACAAAACCCAAAGGCCGTAAAATATAGCTTGACAGATGTTACTTGACCTTGATTTTAATGTTGTTTTTATATATGAAATGGGTTTGCACTTGAGCACATCTCACCTGATGGAAAGTGACAATAACGTCTATATAGCGTGCTTAGCCAGAAGAAGCCTATTCACTCTCGACTGAAAGACACCCAAATTGTAGCTCTCTGGTAATACAGAAGCCGGCTAGTTGTTCCATTCCTTAGCAGTTCATATGAAGAAGCGAAACGCTTAGTTCGAGCTGGTGGAATTTCACAATGTCCGGTGGTAGAAAGGAGAAGGTGTTATCAGGTCGTGAAGCTCTCCAAAATTTATCCTGTAAAAAACCGATACTACCGGCCACTCTACGTCGGTGAGCGAGGCTTTGGGATTTACCCTCCACTAATTCTGCGTCACCAACTAACTTCATGGCACGACGCTCAATCGAGTCGAGGGCAGCCAGCTGATACTTGCCAGATTGGCTATTTCAATGAGCATAAGGTTTATCAGGTAACCAAGTTTCGTTTCATAGATTTTTATTACTAAGGACATAAAGATAATTTTCCTGTAATTTTAATCAAGTTACATTTTACGGACTATAAATTAGCGGAATATAATAAAATAATAAGCGTCTGAAAATAAATTTACATACATTACATATTTATAATTACAAACCAAAATCTTTATTATTATTCTCAGATTAGCTCAAGCAATGAATATGATAAACAAATTCCTGCCCGGTCAGACAAGACACGAAGTCCTCTTCTACTCCACTCTCCTAGCTAAGCTGATAGAGGGTGCCAACAGAGTTGTTTCTATCAACCTTAATATACAAGAGATGGCCTATGACGTCTCCTTGCGGAATCCTGCGGGAGTCAAAGTACTCTTGGGTCTACCCATTAGCGTAGTGAGGAAAGGATTCGAAGGACTAGCTGATGCTGAAAGAATTCAGGTATAGCCAATTTATCAAATGTAAATGCTACGTTTTATTCTAGGTTTTACCTTTTATTGTTCTACTTGGTGTCAAAGGTTTGTGTCTATTTTACAAAATGATGGTCATCATCAGCCCATTTAAGTCCCCACTGCTGGGGCACGGGCCTCCCGCAACCACATGAGGGGTAATTGCCATACTCACCACGCTTGGCAGACGGGTTGGCGAGGGTTTTGATTTAAATGCAGAGTTTTCCTTCTCTGGGTGGTGATGATCATGCCAGCAGCTTTACCTTAGTCGCCTTTTACGACATCTCGGTAAGAGTGAGGGTGGCCTATTCTACTCTGCCGGGGACCACACGGCGAAATGGTGTTATGTGATTTGAATTCCCGATATAGGTATTTCAATGTATTTGCAAAAACAAAATTTTGGTTCCTTGCTTATTCTTCTTATTTTTATCATTTGGTAGTAACCCCTTCGCCAGAAGTAATATTAAATTGAACAGACAGTGTCGGTTGACTCTTATTCTATTATAATAAGCTGGAATGGTTCATGTGTTATTAACTGCTTCAAATATTCCTTCTTACATACCCAAAGGCTAATTCTGAATTTGATCGTTTTAGATAGTAACGTCAAAGCTGAACGTCCGTGGACAGATCTTCTGCGACAGCAACAAGCTGGCCAGCTTCTTCAAAGTTTCCAAGACTGAAGCCAACTCTCTGAAGAGCCAACTGTGCACCGATGCCTGGAAGAACTACATCGCGGACTTCATCAAGTCGTTCGGTATCTACGATGTTAAGGATATTGTGAGTAGAAAATAAATAGATAAAGTGTAGTTAGCTAGATTCAGTGTGAAATTCTTTACCACTTGATATCATAACGAGAATAGGAAAAAATCTAGTTATTAAGAACAAAAGATTTTTTATTTCTTCCCTTGCTCATTACCCACTACTTTGTGAGGTAACTGAGCTGACTAAATCCTAGGAATCCACTCTGCTACTAAAATATCGCTTTCAAAGATTCAATTACATTTATTTACTTTAGATTCTATAAGAGTTTGTAAATTTAACTCCATGTAAACGGCTATAGTTCAACTTCTGAAACCGACGAGAGTCTTTTATTGGAGATAAGTAAAGCATTTCGGTATCAGGAAAATTTACCTCACTTTATAGTTAACCTAAATTTTTTAGATTAATAACATGGCGTCGATAGTAGTCCAAGAGACCTTCGGGAAAGATACGAGCGATCAGCTGTACACCGCAGAAAAAGACTTCGAAGTCCTAAAGAATTTCACGCAAACCTTGATCTCGGTGAAGTCCAGACAGAAGGTACTGGTGGACTGGAACGCGCTGTTCAATGTCACTGATGACTCCGAGTTTATGAAGATCTTCGCGGACAGGAGGCACCTGGGAAAGCAAATATTGTAAGTAATAAAGTAGTCATATAGTATCCACACGCAGTGGTGCGAGCCAGGGTGCGATGGCAAAAGGCAGAGGCAACGATACCGACTCATCCTATTTACGTCTGGGCTATCTTGACTAAGCTAATTCTCGGGAGGGAAAGGAAAGGTCGACGACGAGTATCCGCCCCGGATGACGACATTGCTACGTCCACAGTGTATGACTAATATTAGTGAGTGAGTGAAAACCCTCATCGTCCCACAAAATCTAAAAAATGTTACATTCGTTGAAGAGCAGTTATGACTAAGGTTTTCTAATCTTTTTCTTACAAAAAACGTGTTAAATCAAAAACTGAAACAATGAAATAACCTTTTCAGAATAACAGTCCACGGAGCTCTAGCCAAAGAAGTGGTAAAGCAAAACGCCATCCTGGAATTCAAGATCTCCCCTATTCTTCTGGATCTCACCACACTCGTGACCGCGGTCCGGGAGCAGCTGGCGGTCACGCCCGCCGCTGTCACCGCGCGGATCCGGGATCTGTACCCCATCGTATTGGAGACCATGCTCAATACCCTGCTTCATGAGAATAAGGTACTGTTTAGGTCAAGCTTAGCTATTCCAAGCGTCGCAATACTATTGCTTTACTTCGCTATGTGAGTCCAGCCTAGTTGAGTCCAAAGATGAAAGCTATCAGTGTTTACTACAGCTCATATGGAGTTCCACAAGGAAGTATACTTGGACGAACTCTATTTCTCGTCTACTTTAATAGTCCCCAGAGAATGTACTGACCAAACGAGGAGAAAGAATCGGGGACTTCTCGTACCTGGTCGCACTGGAGACCATGCTCGATACCCTGCTTCATGACCACATGTTCCTATGTTCAAATGACGAACTTTTAAACAAAGCAACTAAAATTCAACATTGTATTTCTGTCTCAGCAAGGTATTTTTTTTATTATTTTCTAATGTTGTCAAGCACCCAATTCTTTCAGACTTACAAAGCTCTATCGACTCCTAGCGAAGAGGTGGTGTGCCGCGGCGTGGAGTCAGCATCGTCGTTTCTGGCGCTGCCGCCAGAGGGCGACGCGGCGCTGGTGGCGGCTCTGTGCGACGCCACCTCGGCTATAGAGGCTGGCTTGAGGAATGACTCCAAGATTGCTAAGGCGGTGAGTACCTAACAGTGTAAAATGCTAGCACAAATCGGTAATATTAAAAAAAAACACAATAACATGGATTTTTTTTACATAATTACTGATTGGAGAGTTCTTTTTAAGCATCAAGATGCCTGTGCCAGGAGCGACCGCTCTTCGGTTTAACCTATGTTTAGATGCTAAGATACCAATGTAAATACATTTTATTTTGATAGTATACTTATTAAAAACTTTATTAATCAAAATATACAAAATTGTACAAATAGTCATACATAATAATATTACTATTTGCCTGTACTAAGAACAATCTTGTATCACAGACATTTAGAGTATGTTTCTATACTTTTATTATTATTTTCATTAAAGTTATTCTAAAAGAAAGTTATAATAGCGGTTTAAATCAACTCAGCAAAAACCATTTAACAATATCTAAAAAAACATTTTCTATTGTCTAACATTTCTTTATCACCCATTTTAGATAACGGCCATAAAGAAATCCTCTCACGGCCCCCTCGAGGAAGTGGACTGGACCGCCCTCATCGACGGCCTGAAGCAGGTGTACCTGAAGCTCGACACCGACTACCCGTACCTGTTCGAGTTCCTCAGCTACGGCATGGACGGGGAGCGGCAGGCCAGGGTCCAGCGGCTGATGGGGGAGGCTAAGGACTACTGGTTCGACGTCAGGAGGATTGATAGGACGTTGCATTTGAGGTGACTTTGTTGGGTACATCTGAAGTTAAATGCCGACTACCCGTACATGTGTGAATGAATCGCGTGTGAAAAATCCACTATAGAAGGCATACAATTTCAGGAGCATTGGTTGGTTTATCCGTCAAATTAACATCAATGTGTCAAAACACATCATGTCAAAATAAACACACACCTTGTAGAGTCCGCGCCGCGTTAAAGTCCTGCGGGAAAACACGGAACTAAAATTTTTGGTTCCTTTTGTCTATAGCCATAAAGCTCAATTTCGAATATTGATGACTACTCAAGCGCGGTTTTTGCGGTACTTTCGCACTCTAGATGGATCTTTGTCCTGTATAACTTCATCTAGCGGATTTTTCACAAGCAATATACAGGGTGTATCTGTGAACATTTACATCCCTTTAACCACGTGTTCTACCAACCATTCTGCACAACATTTGTTCAAGGACTTTTAGAATTAATCGAAAAATTTTTCGACTGCCCATATAAGATGACCAAGTCACATGACCGACTTTGTATGAAAAGTTGAAATTTTTTCAGGCGAATTTCCAAAAATGATAGAACAAATGTTATTCATAGTGGTTAGTAGAAGACGTGGTTAAAGGGATGCAAATGTTCACAGATACACCCTGTATATTCCATTGACCAATGACGAGGAGACCGGCAAGGATCGAAGGACTGTAGAATGAATGAGTGAATGATGAATACTTGAAGATGTGTTATGCGAATAATATGCTTTCACTTCACTTCGGAAGCAGAAGCCAGCTTTATTTGCTACATCTCTTCCACTTAGCACGATTATCCCCTCTTATTAAATTACATCTAATTTCCGTATCTTAATGTTTCTTTTGTGACTTGAAACTTTATCTCACAGTATTAAGCTGTTGTTCCGTCTGCTGGACGTGGTGGACCGCGAAGTGTTCGGCCTGAAGAGTGAGGGCTGGGTCAAGATGAAGCACGCGTTTGCCACCGCGGCTCCTCCTCTGGCGCTGGTCGATGACTTCATCAAGCTACTTACTGGTGAGGCTAAGTACCTTAAAATATCTTAAAGCATATGGCTGCTGACCCGGCTGCTGGATGTGAACCGTGAGCCGTGAGAAGCGAAGGTTGAGTGAAGCTTAACCACTCTTTGCCACTGCTGTTCCACCTCTGACGCTGGTCGATGACTTCAAACTGCTTACTGGTGAGGCTAGCTCCCTTGCAGCGTAAAACTGTTGGTCCAGATTTTTTTATGTAATAGTTGGCAGACTGGCAGACGAGCAGATGGATCCCCTGATGGTAAGCGATTGCTGCCGCCCATGAACACCTGCGAAACCAGTGGAGTCACAAGCGAGCTGCCAACCTATAAACCCCCCTTTCACCCAGATTGGATCTCCGGTGCCCTCATTTACGCAGCGAAACACATCACAGTGCTAATTCACGCTGGTTTTCTGTGAGGCCGTGGTATCAATCCGGACGAGCGTAGCTCTCCCCCGGTCAAGAAGGTTGCAAGACGTGGACTGCTGTCTGCGAGGTGTTCCGCGTGAGGAGCGATATATGCCATGCATACTGTACTTGTGGTATTTTAACTTCTATGTATTTACTTTAGTGATTCGTCGGGGTCACGACCCTCAGCATCGGTCAATCATCGTACGGTAGAGGAGAAGGGTATTTACGTCATAGACTTTTAAGCAACGCCATAATTGCTGTGCTAGAATTTTTGCTACTTTTCTTTAGAATTTCATTTGATACTGGTTAAAGTTGCATTCTACATGGGTTTAATTTGTTATCAGCCCTGGCCCGCAACGAGAGCTACTCGTCTCACCTGCCACCCATCACGGCCGCCGCGTTGGCCGCCATCATACCCAACGTCCCACAGCTGCTAGTAGATTCTGTGGATATTATCGTCAAGCAAAACGTTCCGGTAAGGCAGATCTTCTATTTTAATATTTTTTTAAGAGATAGAGGGCAGACGAGAAAGTCACCTGTTGGTAAACGATTACCACCGTCTATGGACATCTGCGATACCATAGAATTCACAGATGTGGCGCTATTTATTTATTGTAAATATTTATTTATTTATGTACAATTTTTCACTTTCCTATCAAAGATGACGAACAAACTTCACACCCTCTTTTCACCCCCTTAAGGGTCGAATTTATAAAATGTTTAAAGCAACTTGTTCTTGTTTTAAAATAAGGAGAACGTATAGCGATTTTCAAGATTCTTACTTTAAAATGGCTAAATCCCCATACTGGCATATCATCCCCTATTTTACCCCCTTTTAGGGTGATTTTCAAAAAACGTTAAATGGGTTACTTTTTATTTCAAATTATTAGTCTGCATACAAATTTTCACATTTCTAACATCAAAGATTGCGGACTTTCATACAAACTTTTAACCCCCTTTTTACGCCTTTAAGGGTTGAATTTTCTAAAATCCGTTCTTAGTGCTCACTTTCACTATTAAAGGAACCCCCTGTCCAAATTCCAAGTTTCTAGGGTCAGCAGTTTGGGCTGTCACTTAATACCTTATTCACTCAGGTTCTCCTTTTTTATATATATAGATAAATAGGAGTGTGGGTATCTACAGTTTCAATATTTACAAACAATTCACCGTCACCTAGCGTCCCTCTAAAGAAGTTGTCTTCCCTCAGCTGGAGCCTATAATATCCGTGGTGACGTCGGCCCCGTCCTGGCCGTGCGGCGCTCGCAGCGTGGCCGAGGCGTTGCCGCTGGGCGCGGCGGCGGCGCGCGCGCTGCACGCGATAGAGAGCCTTGCGTGCCCCGACTCAGGGCTCAAACACGAGTGGCAGGCTTTGGTGAACGAGAGGAATATATCCTTCTATGTGAGTATGTTAAAATAACAGTCCGTTCATCACTTCAGCTTCTCAATATCGTATCGGCTACATCGACTGCCTCGTAGTGCGTCGCACTTTAAAGCGACGCCTGCGCTTGGACTCGGGCTTTGTACCTGAGTTTTTCAGTTAAGGTGACGGGTAGGGCACACTAGCGAAGCAAATCGATTTTTATTTTTAGCTACTAAACCAGATCTATTATAAACAATTCCGTGAAAATTTATTCACGGAAAAAGCAGCCACTTTTGGCGCGGATCAATTTTTCACGTACAAAAACGGACCCAACATTTGTGCATGGTTATTAAATAAATACGGCAAACACTTACACAGTGTTTGACAAGAGAGTATAACCCCGAAATTGTTTAAAATAGATCCGGTTTAGTAGCTAAAAATTAAAATCGATTGGCGTCGCTAGTGTGCCCTACCTTAAGAAATTCTTAGGTCAGTCGGAATCTAGAAGTTGGCGGTATTGTACCCCGTCGCCAATTCCACTTTGATTTTATTTTACGTATTATAATGAATCTGTTTTTGCGGATTTTATTTAACATATTTTTAGGAAGAAGAGAACGTTTGGCCTGAAAGTCAGCAGAACCAAAACAGAGTATCTGTTCTGTGACTTCGGCGGTCTCTCTAGTCCGATACCCATAACCCTTGCTGGAATGTCCTTACCGGTTTGTTCCAACTTTCGGTACCTCGGGTCTCTTGTACATGGCGACGGTGAAATTGACAGGGAAGTTAAGCATCGAATCAACTCAGCATGGATGAAATGGCGACAGGTCACGGCAACAACATGCGATCCACGGATGCCTCTAAAATTGAAGGGCAAAATTTGTCCTAAGTCCCCTAGAGGGCGCTTTAATCAATTTAACGTGACGGCATGTAGCCTATAACCAGACGACAATCAAGACGCTTCTAACGACACGTCATTAAATCAAATATGATAACTAGTTTAGAAGTTATGAGGGAACAGATGAACAACCATACACACATATATACAAGTCAAAATCATAACCCTCCTCTTTGCTTCGCCGTAGTCGGGTAGTGAGGATTGTATTGACAAATGACCATAGAATTAGTCCTGTATTTATTTATCTCCCAGAATGCCAGCACATGGAACACCACAACCTTCGGTCCGCATGTGTTTCTCCAATTCTCCGCCACCTTCGACTCCTTGGTCGAGGACACGAGTCTGATCCGGGACCTCATCCAGAGCCTAGTCAACGCCACCGCGAGCGATGGCGGGCCGTTCACATTGGTCGACGCCTGGGATTACGCTGTTGACATGTTTGAGGGGACTGATACGAATGACACTTTAAGGTAAGTTGTAGAGAGGCCAACGTCTAAGAATGCTGATGTTCATTATCTTAATTATTAATAGTCTTTATGCGTATTGAGTAGCACAAAAATATCGATACTATCGCTTAATTTTTGATTAATTCTGTTAGCGATACTTTCGATAATATCGGGCATTAAACAATCGATAGTATCGATAGTTTTAACGAATATCAATACTATCGATAGTCTGAATGATTTTCGAGGTCAACTATCGATAGTTCCGCAACACAATCCTAGACCTCACAGTCGCTTTCCATCAGGTGCGATTGTGGACAAAAGTTAGCCTATAGACCAAAAAAAAACAACCAGTTTTAGCCATCGCACGATCACACGATGGTCGCATTGTACGACGCCTTATACTTTTTTTTATATTTTACAACATCACATACATTTATTTGACTCCGAGATCAAGCACCAGTGTTACGGATATCAGAATCAACAGTGGGGTTACAAATATATACTTAACGGAGGCTGGTCGAACAATTTGTTATCAGATAGGTTGTGCAAGATGGCAATATTGAAATTAGAGTCCACAAATTACAAAGCGAAGTCAATTCCGAATTCTCAAGCGTCTATTAAAGAAACTATCAATATTCAATTCGAAAGACCACAAAGATCAAAGCGGAAATGCGGCAGGTTCGCCATAGCGATTATTATTCTACATTCGGCTGTATTTGTTCACTGATCCCACAGTGCATTCTGGTATCACCACCATCAAATCCCATCACAAATACAAAACAAACACTAATATTTTCTAAGAAAACACACACCGAATCCCTCTAGCGATTCCCGCCTGTCTCAAGTCAATGGTCGCTAAAATCAAAGTAAATGGTAACCAAAAAGTACCAATCCATCGTTATGCTGACTCTGCCCAAGGAAGTTCCTTGACGTTTCCAAACATGATAGAAAGCGCCACTGTGCTGACGCTCCGACATACTTATAATACATAGATAACACCCACACCAATACAAACAGACATAATGATCCTGCAACCCTTGGACCAAAGGCAACGTTTACTACCACTATTCCAAACGAGTCGTCATTATACTTATTATTAGAAGATCCGTTCCATCTTTTATTTTCATCCTTTTTTTTTTATTCACTCTTGAATTATTATGATTTGTAGCATTTTAATTTTCCATTCTTTTGAAATTTTTAAAGAAACTTTTAAATTGTATTTCCTCCTAAATCAATATTGGAAATCATGGTTATGGTCCTAGCCGGACAGGCTATGCCTAGTGCGAGGTCCACTGTCTATATCATATTATTTTTTGTATACTTGTGTTTACTTAAGTTAATATTCGCCTGTCTTAGTGTACCTTATTGTTACCGCTTAGCTTTAAGTAAATAAAAAGTTTTTATTTTATTTATTTATTTGTTCACCTCTAGGAAACTATTCGCCAACGTGGACGAAGTCCTGAACAGCATCGCCGCGCCTCCCTCCCCAGCGTCCACCAGCGCCCTCTGGGAGCAGTACGGCCGGTGCGACTCCGCCGGGGGGGAGGGGGGGCACTCCTGCAGCACGCTGTGGCGCGCGGCGTGGCGGGGGACCCTCGCTGGCGTGTCGGTGGCGGCGAGGGACGTGGTGGCGGACCTGCTAACCTACTTCACTGAGATCAATGGTGAAGGTCTTTTCTTATTTTTTTATGTCATAGGTGGCAGACGATCAGAGGGATCATCGTCATCATCATCGTCAGCCCATTTAAGTCCCCACTGCTGGGGCACGGGCCTCCCTCAATCACATGAGGGGTAATTGCCATACTCACCACGCTTGGCAGACGGGTTGGCGAGGGTTTTGATATAAATGCAGAGTTTTCCTTCTCTGGGTGCTGATGATCATACCAGCAGGTTTACCTTAGTCGCCTTTTACGACACCTCGGTAAGAGTGAAGGTGAATCAGAGGGATCACCTGATTTTATTTTTTTTATCTTTTTCCCGCTGTTTTTCCCCTGTTTGTCCGAGTTTTTTTACCGACTTTAAAAAAGAAGGAGGTTTCCGAAAAAAAAACAAAACATTAAAACATTTTTGTCTCTGTCCACCCGGGGTGGTGCAGAAACTTCTTATGTGATAGGTGGCAGACGAGCAGATGGATCACCTGCTGGGAAGCTATTGCTACCGCCCATGGACATCTGCAACACCAGTGGAGTCACAACTGCGCTGCCAACCTTTAAACACAACTTTTTCCGGATTAGGGCCTCCGGTACCCTCACTCACGCAGCGCAACACAGCACAGTGCTGCTTCACGCCGGTTTTATGTGAGGCCGTGGTATCACTCCGGTTGAGCCGGCCCATTCATGCCGAAGCGTGGCTGTCCCATATATAAAACGTGTTTTTTATGATTTTTTTTGGTGGTAGGTTTATACGTTTCTTACCGTAATGTTGGAACGCTCTCTATACGCCAACTATACGTATAAATTTTACCGAAAAGTGAAGTTTATAAATTTCATTTGCTATGAAGAACAAAAAAAACGCTATTTTTAACGTTACCAAATTATGTCCTTTTGCTGGTCGGCTTTTGATTATATTTTGGTGTCCTTCACACAGAACCCTCGGCGAATATCCTGCAGATGTTGGGCTTCACGAAGTCCACGGGTCTGTATATCTTGGCGGACAAACTGCCGGAGTTCGTGGCCGCTTTGCTGAATTCCTACTGGGACTACGGCTTTATGAGCCAGGTGATTCAATATTTTAATGTTGACTGTTTTTGTTCATAAAATACTAGTGGCCCGCCCTCACTTCGGTCCGGTATTAATTCGAATTTAGTATCAATAGATGGCGCTGGGTGTCAATTGCAACGCGTAAGTGTTTTGTCTTTTCGGTTTACCTATAAGTTCTATAGAATCATATTGAATTTACCTCTATGAAAATTATACCTATTGAATTATAATTTTGTATAAGATTATGGTAATCTTTTATCAAAATCTATAGGTACACTAAGTAGTATTACTCGACCCATTATTTATTTATTGCAAACTTAACAGCATGACAATTTTACATAAAGTGCTTAACATTTAAAAGCTTGAAGAGAACTGAGCTTGGTGAAGTTGAATTCTTTTAAAGTTTTTTGTTGTTCTGTGAAGAAATCCTTGCATCTAATAAGCTCTCTGAATGATAAACATAATCAAAATGTAACATTAACTTGTTAAAAAGTAAACTTTAATATACAATTGTAAACAGTTTAACATTACACTGGGGTCACGGACTGTTTCTACCCTTGGAATTAAAATAACATACAGTTCATATTCACATGATATGGTTTCGCTTTAAAATTGCCATTTAGCTCAATGAATGAACCGGTTGAAACCCAAAGGTCGCGGGTTCGATCCCGCACCAATACAAGCGTGTAGTATGTGACGCACCTCGCCCCTAAGTTAAGCTAGTATATAAGTTAATTAGTAGGTAATAAACGAAGAGTCATAACGCATCACTTGTTTTAATTACTTATTTTGTTGATGAAACAGATACTTGTGGGTGTTTGTGGGACATTTTTTGTTTCTACTTTCCAAAGTACAAGGGTAAACCATGGGTAAACCTTAGTTTGGTACCAGGACAATTGAAACAAATAGCCTAAGGGCATTTTTTTTTATCTCAGAGGTGGACAAATGAGCAAGCGAATCACCTGATGGAAAGTAATCAATGCCGCCTATGAACGTCCGCGAAATCAGAGAGAATGCTAATGTGGTGCCGGCCTTTTTAAAAAATCAATTCATATTATTAATGAACACGTTGCAACATGCAGGTCCGCCGCGCCGCGCTCACGGACTTCTGGGACTGCGACGCCGTCCTCGCCGCCCTCGCGCCCGCGCCCGGCGCCAGCGTCACCAGCGCCACCGTCACACGCGTGAAGCCCTACGTCTGCCCCTCGCTGCTGTACTGGCTCTCGCTGCCCCGCGGCGACAACGCCTTCCTCGACGTGCTGGCCAAGCCTGTGAGTCAGCTGCTCTCAGTCTAGTTGCATCTGGCTCCAGCGTCACCAGCGCCACCGTCACACGCGTGAAGCCCTACGTCTGCCCCTCGCTGCTGTACTGGCTCTCGCTGCCCCGCGGCGACAACGCCTTCC
Organism: Marasmia exigua; assembly: GCA_019059595.1. Taxonomy (NCBI): domain Eukaryota; kingdom Metazoa; phylum Arthropoda; class Insecta; order Lepidoptera; family Crambidae; genus Marasmia; species Marasmia exigua. The sequence continues at coordinate 19,434,982 of CM032481.1, forward strand.
TCGACGTGCTGGCCAAGCCTGTGAGTCAGCTGCTCTCAGTCTAGTTGCATCTGGCTCCAGCGTCACCAGCGCCACCGTCACACGCGTGAAGCCCTACGTCTGCCCCTCGCTGCTGTACTGGCTCTCGCTGCCCCGCGGCGACAACGCCTTCCTCGACGTGCTGGCCAAGCCTGTGAGTCAGCTGCTCTCAGTCTAGTTGCATCTGGCTCCAGCGTCACCAGCGCCACCGTCACACGCGTGAAGCCCTACGTCTGCCCCTCGCTGCTGTACTGGCTCTCGCTGCCCCGCGGCGACAACGCCTTCCTCGACGTGCTGGCCAAGCCTGTGAGTCAGCTGCTCTCAGTCTAGTTGCATCTGGCTCCAGCGTCACCAGCGCCACCGTCACACGCGTGAAGCCCTACGTCTGCCCCTCGCTGCTGTACTGGCTCTCGCTGCCCCGCGGCGACAACGCCTTCCTCGACGTGCTGGCCAAGCCTGTGAGTCAGCTGCTCTCAGTCTAGTTGCATCTGGCTCCAGCGTCACCAGCGCCACCGTCACACGCGTGAAGCCCTACGTCTGCCCCTCGCTGCTGTACTGGCTCTCGCTGCCCCGCGGCGACAACGCCTTCCTCGACGTGCTGGCCAAGCCTGTGAGTCAGCTGCTCTCAGTCTAGTTGCATCTGGCTCCAGCGTCACCAGCGCCACCGTCACACGCGTGAAGCCCTACGTCTGCCCCTCGCTGCTGTACTGGCTCTCGCTGCCCCGCGGCGACAACGCCTTCCTCGACGTGCTGGCCAAGCCTGTGAGTCAGCTGCTCTCAGTCTAGTTGCATCTGGCTCCAGCGTCACCAGCGCCACCGTCACACGCGTGAAGCCCTACGTCTGCCCCTCGCTGCTGTACTGGCTCTCGCTGCCCCGCGGCGACAACGCCTTCCTCGACGTGCTGGCCAAGCCTGTGAGTCAGCTGCTCTCAGTCTAGTTGCATCTGGCTCCAGCGTCACCAGCGCCACCGTCACACGCGTGAAGCCCTACGTCTGCCCCTCGCTGCTGTACTGGCTCTCGCTGCCCCGCGGCGACAACGCCTTCCTCGACGTGCTGGCCAAGCCTGTGAGTCAGCTGCTCTCAGTCTAGTTGCATCTGGCTCCAGCGTCACCAGCGCCACCGTCACACGCGTGAAGCCCTACGTCTGCCCCTCGCTGCTGTACTGGCTCTCGCTGCCCCGCGGCGACAACGCCTTCCTCGACGTGCTGGCCAAGCCTGTGAGTCAGCTGCTCTCAGTCTAGTTGCATCTGGCTCCAGCGTCACCAGCGCCACCGTCACACGCGTGAAGCCCTACGTCTGCCCCTCGCTGCTGTACTGGCTCTCGCTGCCCCGCGGCGACAACGCCTTCCTCGACGTGCTGGCCAAGCCTGTGAGTCAGCTGCTCTCAGTCTAGTTGCATCTGGCTCCAGCGTCACCAGCGCCACCGTCACACGCGTGAAGCCCTACGTCTGCCCCTCGCTGCTGTACTGGCTCTCGCTGCCCCGCGGCGACAACGCCTTCCTCGACGTGCTGGCCAAGCCTGTGAGTCAGCTGCTCTCAGTCTAGTTGCATCTGGCTCCAGCGTCACCAGCGCCACCGTCACACGCGTGAAGCCCTACGTCTGCCCCTCGCTGCTGTACTGGCTCTCGCTGCCCCGCGGCGACAACGCCTTCCTCGACGTGCTGGCCAAGCCTGTGAGTCAGCTGCTCTCAGTCTAGTTGCATCTGGCTCCAGCGTCACCAGCGCCACCGTCACACGCGTGAAGCCCTACGTCTGCCCCTCGCTGCTGTACTGGCTCTCGCTGCCCCGCGGCGACAACGCCTTCCTCGACGTGCTGGCCAAGCCTGTGAGTCAGCTGCTCTCAGTCTAGTTGCATCTGGCTCCAGCGTCACCAGCGCCACCGTCACACGCGTGAAGCCCTACGTCTGCCCCTCGCTGCTGTACTGGCTCTCGCTGCCCCGCGGCGACAACGCCTTCCTCGACGTGCTGGCCAAGCCTGTGAGTCAGCTGCTCTCTGTCTGGCCAAGCCTATGAGGCGGCAGTTCTTTATTATTTTTATAGTGGCACAGAGTATTGGCTCATCTTAGCCTTATGGTGAGCGAACAGAACAAACATTGCAAAGGAGACTATCGCGTGTGAAAAATTCGCTACTACAGAATTGAGGACCATTTACGAGGTAATAGGTTATTTTTGAACAAGTTATGAAGGTTAGAAAATGTCAATTTTACGAACGAAACAACTGCAAGTTGAAGTTGTTCCCCGATCCAACAATACGCCTTTCAGCGGAATTTTCACACGCCGCCATTCAGCGGACGCAGTGGCAGGGCATCACATCCATCGACATGACAACAAACTTTTTTATCAATATCTTTTAACAGTGAAACAATTAAAAGTTATTGATAAAAATTAAATTACAAGTCCATTTTTTAAAGTAGTGCAACATAATGAGTATCACAGAGTTTAAATATGGATTTACTTCCCTTGAATAGTTTCTTAACTTGCTCTCACTTTTTTCAGCAATATACATTCTACACACTTCCCGCTGAAAACCTAACCAGCAGCTTTGAAGAAGCATTCAACAAGACGAGCCAACTTGCCTCCCTCCTCGCCGTCCGCCCGCAACAGGACCGACACTCCAATAACAGAAAACGACACCAAACTGGCGTCGTTGCAAGAGAAACTCAAGGAAACCGTCCACATTGTGCTTAACTACAAAATCAACGCAACAGATCCCGCTTACAGACTATTCAACGAAATCAATAAAAAACAATTCATGTCCACCGCTTACTTGACCAGAATAACCGCCATTGTGAACAAACTAGCCGTCGCTCTTGACAATATAAAACCACAAGATATCAATAAAGAATATACGGAAGACGAAGCAAAGAAACTAACATCAGAGATATCGACTATTAGTAAAATATTCAAAAGAAGACCAAACGATGCGATCGCGTTACATTTCGATGTAATAACTCGTCTTTTAACACCAGTGTATGATAAATATGATTTAGTCAAGGCTTTTGACGACGTGTGTGATGAGTTGCAAAACAATGACGACAGCAAAGATATTCTAAATGAAGGCACAAGAACGAAGAATCAGATTTGTAGCAAGCAGTACAAAGTGATATATGGGGCTGTGAATATGGAGGAATTATATTTCGATTTGGATGAAGCTCAGGGTAGCTTGTCGAATTTAGTGAATACACTTAATGATGGAGACGGAGATATTACAAATATTATTGGATTCTTCAAAGATAGGTAAGATTTTTAATGACCCTACTTATTATTTTACTTTGAGTACTTTATACCTGACTTAAAACTGATTTACATAGTGCGAGCTAGCGTACCAGTCAGCCAGCCGAGTACCTGCCTTTTTTTTCCCAGGGGAAACCTTCAAGGCCTTCACTTTGTCACATGTAGGCAACAAGATGGTGTGTGGAACTCTTACCCTAACCAAAACCCCTGGGGTGTCCATCTCAGCGCAATCACGGTCGGAAACCCCACAGCCGGGACAGCCCTTCTCTGATGTATGACGTACCAAGACACCGCGTCATAACATTCCCCGCAAGTCGTACTGAGCAAGCCACTTTCCAACATTGTTTATGCTCGTGTACTCCGAGGGCCCTATTAGTCCCTAATACCTTGGCAGTACAGCCGAGTACCTGCCCTGCAGTAACTCGCACTGTTCGCAAGCTACTTTCTAGCTCGCTAGTTAGGACGAGTAACTCGCACGAGCTAGCTAGGAAATAGCTCGCGTAGCAAAGTCGGGTAACTGTCTATTGGCCAGACAGCAGCTCGCACTGTCTAAACCAAACTTATACTGCACCCTACTTTCCCTCTACCAAAAGGTTGAAGGTTGCTATCGGCGATAAGACTATAGAAATTGATAATTGTACTTGTAGAGATTACGAATTATTCCCATGAAAAGGGAAGATATTCCGCCGAGCAAGGTGTTAATATCTCAGGGACCATGGCCCAGTGTACCATCTTGGTTTGTCGTATGCCTCAAGTCGGTCTGCGAACATTGCTTTCGCGATGTAGAATCCGATCCGAGTATGAGAATTCTGATCTAGCGCCATCTGCTGGTAGGATGATACTAGTGGGCTGAACTTCTTTCTCCGGGCGATGGTAGATGTCGCTACATGCTCATGTGTGTAAATGTTTTCAGGAAAAAGCTAACGAACTCGTTAAAATCGTCCATCAAATACGCCTACGACCTGGGCCTGCCTATCTACCTGAAGTACCTCCAGAGCAACCTGCAGAACTACAACGTGGTGCTGAGCTTCCTCTCCGGGGGGGACTGGTGGGGGGAGCTGAGGGAGCTGTACGCGGGTCCCCACGCCACTAGCTTCTTCGACGCGGCGGAGAAGAGCTTCGATATCGCTGAGGATGTGCTGACGAAGCTGGATGAGATACATGTAAGTGTTGAAATAATATCCTCCAACCGATTTCATCTAAGATGTCCCATCTCAACGATTAGCCACTTACGCAGGATATATTATAGTGATCAAGTGTGTGCGCAAACACAAGTGCACTCTCTATTCCCTTGCCTCATAATCCGATGGGACACCAGAGTGACACGACCGGAGAGGGATCGGGCGCAGGACCAACGACTTAACGTGCTTTCCAGGTACAGGGGTACATGACCGCCAACTTCTAGACTCCGGGCTGACACCGAGAATTTCTTAACAGAAAAACTCAGATACAATTTTTTGGCCTGACCCGGGGACCCGGGGATATATAAATTATAACTATGTATATTATAATAACATATACATATGTCGATACTAAAGAATATACTAAGACATCAATAAATATAATGTGATTCTATCACCGGAATCGGAAAGTTGACTGTGACGAGAAGATCAGGCAAGGGACTCGCCAGTTACTCTTGTTATAAGTACAATTTCATGGGTGTAGGCGAACAGTTTATCATTTCCACATATTCTTGTTATTTAAGTAATCATCAACTGTATAATTTTTTTTAACATGTGTTTTAAATTTAGGCATTGGTAAATCAACAAGTTTTTGTGGTAACTTATTAAATATTTTAATACTCATTCCTACAATTGAATTATCAAGTCTTATGAAGTCTGATGAACTTCGAAAAGTCGTTGAACAAATGTTGTTCATAATGATTGGTAGAACACGTGGTTAAAGAAAGGGATGTAAATGTTCGCAGATACACCCTGTATGGTTTTCTAACTTAACATTTTTTTTTTTCAGTTAATCCGCCTACTCCGCGACGTGAACGTAAACGACACGGCGTCGTTCTGCCAGCCCAACATCACGCTGTCGGAGTACTTCCCGGACTCGACGGGCGAGCTGTCCCGGCTGAAGCGCGACGTGTGCTCCGCGGAGAAGGAGGAGCTGTTCCGCGAGATGCCGCCGCTGGTGTTCGCGTCACAGGTGATCGTCAGCTCAGAGTGGCGTGCCATTGCATCTAAAGCGATTGGTGTTCCATCCTCATCATCTAGCTCAGTGGTTCTTAACAAGTGGTCTGTGGACCCTGAAAGAATCTCCCGTGGTCCGCTGAGCCATTCTAATGAAATGGCAAACATAACAAACATATCGAGGTGACTAACGCTCGCGGCGCGAAACTGATCAGGGTGGACCACAAGGAAGCCACGCTTCAGCTTGAATGGACCGGCTTCGACCGGAATGATACCACGACCTCACAGAAAACTGGCGTGAAGCAGCACTATGCTGTGTTTCGCTGTGTGAGTAAGGGGACTGAGCGCCCAATCCGGAGAAAAGGGGGGTTTAAAGGTTGGCAGCACACTTGTGACTCCACTGGTGTCGCGTGTGTCTATGGTGCCGGCAATCGCTTACCGTCAGGCGATCCGTCTGTTCGTCTGCCATCTGTCACTTAAAATAGAGTTAAATATTAGGTGACATTATCTGACGAATTTTCTCAATTGATATTTATTTATTATTTGGAAGATTAACAGTTTCAATAATCCTATAGGGTATACAGTAGTCGTAAAAACCAATACCAGTTACAAATCTCCACATATGAATATTCAAGTAAACGGTTTAAGGTCTCATCAAGATAACTACACTTACAACAGGCGGTTAACTAAACAATATTAATATCCACATTTACAACAAGCGCATAAAATAAACAATATCCATAGGATTAACAAAGGTAGTCAATAATCAATAAATCATCAAGGTTATAATATTGAACCAAACGTGTTTGACATTAAGGTGAAAATGCTATTAAGGCGACGGGTAGGGCACACTAGCGTCGCCAATCGATTTTAATTTTTAGCTACTAAACCGGATTTATTTCAAACAATTTCGGGGTTACAACCTCTCGGTAAACACTTATACTACGTGTACGCGAAAAATTGGTTCACGCTAAAAGCGGCCACTTTTGGCGTGAATCAATATTTCGCGTACAAAAACGGACCCAACATTTGTGCATGGTTATTTAATAAATAGTATAAGTATTTGCCGAGAGGTTGTGACCCCGAAATTATTTAAAAGAGATCCGGTGTAGTAGCTAATTGCCGTGTGGTCCCGGCAGAGTAGAATAGGCCACCCTCACTCTTTACGAGGTGTCGTAAAAGGCGACTAAGGTAAAGCTGCTGGCATGATCATCAGCACCCAGAGAAGGAAAACTCTGCATTTATATCAAAACCCTCGCCAACCCGTCTGCCAAGCGTGGTGAGTATAGCAGTTACCCCTCTGTGATTGAGGGAGGCCCGTGCCCCAGCAGTGGGGGCTTAAATGGGCTGATGATGATGAGTAGCTAAAAATTAAAAACGATTGGCGCCGCTAGTGTGCCCTACCCGTCACCTTAAGGTGATATTAAGGTGTGAATGTACCTGAAAATTACCAGATACATTGATATGTGACTGTCCGTACCTACACCAAAATTTTATTGAAACATGTATTTACAATAACTTGACTACTTCCACAGGGTTACGAAGACAACCTGACCCTGTCAAAGGAAATAAACTACACAGCCTTATACTCGGACGTAGCCACAGTGGAGTCGCGCCTGGCGGCTATAAAGGATGGCCCTAGTGCCCCCGAGAGGCCTGCATGGATCACCGACGACAGGATAGGCCGGCTGAGGACGGTGGCCGGAGATCTGCTGTCGAAGGAGTCGCTGACCAAGATAGCTTTTGGGGTTCTGGGCAACCTGGTAGATGCTGGGACGCTGTTCTTGAATAGCAGGTAATTACTTTTAGTTTCCAAGACTCCCAAACTAGAGGCTATTGCCTGTGAAATATCCAATAGATGGCGTATTTTAACAAAAGAGGTTGTTTTGTTCGTGAAATTGTCATTTTGACATATGACATTAAAATGACCAACACCTTGTAGATGGACGTCAGTCTTACGGTGCGCCTTCTAGTGGATTTTCCGCACGCGATAGTTCCCATTGAATTCTATATTTTCCTAGCTGATATCATCCAAAAACTATACCAAATACACAATTCACCATCATTCACCATTCTGTACCCCCACTCCACATCTTCATTGGAGTCCCGCCTGGCGACCTGTGTCGGTTTGCAAGATTGAATATTCAGAACAGGCCGCCTTAGGACGGTTGCCAGAAATCGGCTGACGAACTTCAATTATATTTGTCGATCGAGGGAAAGCTACGATTCGGCATTAAGATGACGGGTAAGGCACACTAGCGACGGCAATCGATTTTAATTTTTAGCTACTGAATCGGATCTCTTTTAAACAATTTCATGGTTACAATCTCTCGGCAAACACTTATACTAATTATTAAATAACCATGCACAAATATTGGGTTCGTTTTCGTACGCGAAAATCTGATTACCGCCAAAAACGGCCACTTTTAGCGTGAATTAATTTTTCACGTACAAAAACGGACCTAACATTTGTGCATGGTTATTTAATAAATAGTATAAGTGTTTACCGAGAGGTTGCAACCCCGAAATTGTTTAAAATAGATCCGGTTTGGTAGCTAAAAATAAAATCGATTGGCGTCGCTAGTGTGCCCTACCCGTAACCGTAATGGGTCAGCTGGACCGGTGATACCACGGCGTCATAGAAAACCAAGAAGCAGTGTTTGTGCTGTGTTTCGTCGAGGAAGTCAGGATACAGGAGGTCCAATCCTAGGAAAAGGTATAAAGGTTGGCAGCGCTTTTATGACTCCAATGATGTTGGGCGGTGGAAATCACTTACCACCAGGTGATCCGTTTGCCACCTATTACATAAAAAAGCAATTCACAAATTTTAAGTGTCGTGATTTTTTTTTGGGATTTGAACATGTTTTTGGTTTTTTGTTGTCAGCCAATGCTCGGCGTGCTCGCCGCTGACGAGCTGGGTGAAGCAGCTGACCCTGCAGCTGTACAAGAAGCAGGAGTACGACGCGCTGCTGTGCGCGCTGCACGCCATGCGCGAGGACCAGGTGCACCGCGCGCTGCGCGACGACTTCCACTGGGACATGGCCTACAGGGAGGTGAGTGACACCCTCCAGCAGTGTTCGACGATGTCCTTCCTATTCATGTCCATGGGTATATGCATCTTAAATTGTTTGCCTTCAGCATTGCATAAGTCATACCAGTACCTAAACCAAAGACTTTAGGTAATACCTATATATAAAAATCATCAATACTACCTTAACAGACCTGGTTCAATTCATCGGCCTCATTTTAAAATATGACAATACTTGAGTCTTGCCCTCTAGCGTCCAGCTCTTGCCAGTCGTCTTATCTTATATCCTGCAAATCTTCCTGGTATGTTTTTTTCCATAGAAGCGTAGCTAACAAAAATTGGCGAATTACATTGCTCCAATTCGGTGCATCTCAGCTTCTATATAATATATATAGAAACCTCTTAGTTTGCAGAAGATAAATGTGATGTTTTAATTCTGGAATATGTTGATTCCTTCTTCACATGTTTTATAGCAATATCACCAACGAGACGGGACAGGGCAATCACGTGTGTAAAATCCGCTAGATGGCGTACCGTTGGACGCGGTCCAACTTCAACAGCATTGGTTGTTAACCGACTTCAAAAAAAGGGACGAGGTTCTCAATTCGACATGTATATTTTTTCGTGCGTCAAATGCGCAGTGTCGGGAGGCTTCCTCTCCCAGAGGAGCAAGTACACCGCGCCACGAAAGGCGCGAGATGCAGCCCTGGTAATGGGTTTACCCCGACACCCGAACCGCACCAAGTGCGAAGATGACAAAAGATGTCAAATTAACTATTATACTTGAAATGCCACTTTGACATTAACACTTTGAGAATTAACCGATCACCCTTGTAGATGAACTTCAGTCCTATAGTACTTACGCCATCTATCGGAATTTCCACTCGCTATAGTCCCCATTGAATGATCCTTCTTATAGAATGGGGGCTATCGCGTGTGAAATATCCGCTAGATGCCATGCTTGAGAACCGAGGTCCAACTTCAACATCATTGGCTGATTTTTTCGAAAATGACAATTTGACATATTACGACTAAAAATACCCAATCACCTTGTAGATGAACCTCTGTCCTATACATAAATCACCCCCAATAGATACCGCATAGGAGGCCGGCAAAAGTCACCATATATGATTGCATTTGCTACATAGTCCCGATCGCTGGAAACGCTTCTTTTGTAGTCCTATAGTACGCCATCTTGCGGATTTTTCGCACGCGATATCCCCTATTCTGTTTTCCCAGCTGATATCATCCCGGAACTACACCAAGTACGAGCTGAATAAGTCGCTGAACGAGCTGTTGGGGCAGGTCAAGCTGCACCTGCTGGAGGACGTCGCGCGCAGCAAGCTCGCCGACTGCCTGGTGCCCGGCGCCCAACCCAACGCGCTGGGCCACGCCGCCTTGTAAGCCATAATCACACTCTTTGTACAAAGTAAACAAGCAGGCGATTCGTCGTTGTTCCGGTAGATGGCACTATGCATTTTTGAATCGCGCAAGCAAAGCGTGTCACCGGGACAATGACCCCGGGCCGCCTGCCTAGATAGATAGATACTCTTTAATGCATAACATACAAAACTTAAAAGCTAAGGTATACAGAGATACGATGTACAATCTAGGCAGTCTTATCGCTGGAAGCGATCTCTATCCAGACAACCTTCAGGTAAGGTCAGGACATTAGAATAAGAGGGGAGGGTGGTGCAATCCTTTTGATATTCAACATTGATTAAGTAAATTTAGGTTAGGTTTAGGTTAGGCTTAGTTTGGCAGTAAAAAAATAGAACTCAAGAAGTCAAGACGGAACTGGTCTCTTACTTTACCGTCTCCCAGTCTGATCTCCGAGGGTGCTTTACACACTTACTGTGGTAGAGCCACGCTTCCGTATGAATAAACGAGCACAAACAACCGACTTGAAGCAGTGCCTGCGTTGTGCTTCGCCACTTGTCTATGGGCAGCGGCAATCGCTTACCATCAGATGATACGTCTACTCGTCTGCCACCTATGACATAAAAACACTGAAAAAAATCAAATGTTCCATACGTAAAAGTACTGTTACACATGCTTGTTTTCACTGCTTAAATCATGCAATTTTTGAGCAAGTGCTACTTAGTAGCATGTGTGGGCGGACGATTTCAGATTCAGTTGGAAGGAAGGTTATCTCTGAAATGATGTAATCCGACAGAGAACCAGAGTCACCGACATAGCCCACCGAATTAGCAAACTGAAGTGGCAGTGGGCTGGTCATAATAACCGCAGAACTGACAGTTACCCTACTTTCTTCTTTTGACATGACGCGTAGCAAGCGCGTAGCGCGTTTGATGACCCCCTCAAGCGTAGTCAAAACAAATAGGTCCGTTTTCAGTTGTCTAATTGAAGGGACGTGGCGTATCTTCCGCTATATTGATTTAATCCATGGTAACTACTGTTCAATATATCGGCCCTTAATGTGTATAATCCGAGGCACGCTTAAACCATGATCCAGCATTTGGCAAGTGTGTTAATACCTAATTACAATGAAGCGAATGCCGTCCAACTTTCGTAACCCTAGACGGGGAAACTGGACGAACTGAACCATTTCCTCACTATTTTTCCGTCATCGCCAAGCTAGATAGATTCGCTAGATAACGTAAAAGATAGTTTATCTACAACGGACGCGATAGTCATTCGAAAATTCAAACTTTCGAATTTGAGCACGCATACTCCGTCTTCCTATCACAAATTAGGTTTTTGTTCCTAATCCCGCCTTTTAATTTCAGGTTAATGCAAGTGATATCGCAAACTATGACGCTGGTGCGCGCCGAGCTGCCGCACCTGCTGGAGGTGGAAGGCATCAGGCAGGCGCCGCTCTTCCAGGTACCCCACAAGCATAAGCTTATTAACATGTCCACTCGCGAGCAACTCTCGCGACTTCTCTCTCTCTCTCATTTTCATACAAACATACCAACATCATCGCCCCGTTGGTCTAGTGATTTAAGTACCAGGCCGTGATCTCGGGGTCCTGGGTTCGATTCCCGGGTCGAGCAAAGGTATGTTTCGAATATTTTCGAACATAGCTCGGGATTGTGATTACCAATCCGCATTAGGCAAGCGTGGTGATTAAGCCTAATCCCGTCATAGTAGCGATGACTTGATTTCCATGATGGAGGCCTTTGCCCTGCAGTGGGACAGTAGGCTTACTTCAAACTTCGGAGGCCTTTAAATCTGAAAGTATATGTGTTTTAGTGATAATTTGCAAATCGATGTCAAAATCGTTCATATTTTAGTTATTCGTTTAACAAGCCTCCAGGAACATGCCAATTTTATTAAAGTTAGGATTGAGCGGGTTGTTTGTCTTCCTCCTTTTTTTTTGAGAAATCGGCACGTTTCTGTAATCTATTAAGATAATTATTGAAATTTGAACCCTTTCGAAATTTAGTGCCTCTCTTCAGCGCGCATTTTCTTCTAGTTCCATGCCTCTCTTGTTGTTGTTTTGTAGTCTATGGCCCACTTTAGACCTCATCTTTCACTTCAAATACTTGTCGTCTGTCGTAACATTAAAAAAAATATAATGCTATTTGTGCCTATTGACCCTTGATTAGTATAGATAGATAGATAGATACTCTTTATTGCACAACATACAAAACTTAAAAGCTAGGTATACAGAGATACAGTGTACAATTTAGGCGGTCTTATCGCTGGGAGCGATCTCTACCAGACAACCTTCAGGTAAAAGACATTAGATAGAAGAGGGGTGGGTGGTGCAATCCTTTTGATTTTGAATATTGATTAAGTAAATTTATAGTATAAATACATATATCTAGATAATAAATAAATAAACACGTTATCATACACTAATATATACGAATGTTAACTTACTATAATACAATATAACCTACACAAATTATATTAATAGAGAAGATATGTTTTATACCTACAATATATGGATGGATCTGGGAGAGGACTAACGACCACGAGCGTCAATGACAGGAAAGGGAGACAGGTGAAGTTAATAAAAAAGGATAAGTTGGGGAGAGGGTTTCAGTTTTCAAGGAAGTGTGCTTTGACCCGAGCCTTAAAGATGGGCAGGGATGGGGACTGTCTAATTGGTAGGGGTAGGGAGTTCCATAGGCGAATTGACTGGACTGTAAAGGATTGAGTATATGAATGAGTGGAATGGGGAGGAAATCTAAGGTGGAGATGTTTGGATGATCGCATATGACCCCGCGTAGGCTGCAGAAACTGGAAACGCTCCCGAAGGTAAGACGGTGATTTAGTATGTTTTAGTATGTGTTTTGGAATACTGTAAATTACAGTCGCGACAAACAAGTCAACTCAGGACCTAATTTTTATACAAACGAGTCGATTTGGTTGCTCGCAAGTGTAGTTTTTCGTTCTACCATTTTATTTCATTTTAGTTATTTAACTGTGTGTTTATGTAATGTACAAATATATCTAAATAAGCACAATAAACAATTTGTATTTTCTTAATTTTTTCTCTCTATTTACGTATTTGTCACACACACACACACAAACATACCTACGAACTCACGCACAAACATACATACACACATTGAGCAAAGAGTAAGTAGTAATCACATCTTTTTACAAAATTGCTTATCCTTTTTTCTCACAGTTTACATACTTTGTTAATTAAAATACTCGTAGATTTGCCATTTATGTAATTAGTCTCTTAGCTAACCGTAAGGGAAGAAGCGAGCCATACCCAATACAAGTGTCTATGACAACTTACTGGGTAGACTCGGCCACTCAATGTAACACAGACTATTGCAATAAATGAATTTTTATTTTATTTATTTGTTATTCGCTCGGCAGGAGTGGTCGTCGCGCATGGCCCCAACGCTGGACGCGTTCCAGCCACTGGGCAACTACCAGCGCAACGGCAGCCGCCTGCGCGAGGAGCTGGAGGAGTTCATGGCTGAGGGAGTGGTGGCCGATATCTTGCCGGGCCGACATTAACTTGCGAGCGGTAAGTATTTGATTTTTTATTTTGTGTGATAGGTGGCAGACGAGCAGACGGATCACCTGATGGTAAGCGATTGCCGCCGCCCATGGACACCCGCGACACCAGTGGAGTCACAAGTTCGCTGCCAACCCTTAAACCCCCCTTTCCCACAGATTGGGCCTCCGGTACCCTCACTCACGCTGCGAAACACAGCACAGTGCTGCTTCACGCCGGTTTTCTGTGAGGCCGTGGTATCACTCCGGTCGAACCAGCCCAACGAAATTATGGGCCGGCTCGACCGGTATTATATGATGATTTGCGAAAATAATGTTATAATGTAGCTTGCCTTAGCATCAATTATTCATCTTGGCAGACGATTTTAAACATTACTACCAGGGATCGGTAGAGGTTGCTTTATTTACCTACAATCGACGGGACTTCTTATTCCTCCAAATAGGTACCTTTGCTGCAGTTGGATATGGTTAAAACTATTTACTCTTCTGTAATGGACAAAGTTGAGTACAAAATAAGAGTTTTTGGTTAATAAAATTCGGTGGTATCAACAGTTCTATGTTATTTCCATCAAATATTAAAGTAAAATGAACAAATAGTTTACTTAATCTGATCCCTGCTTATTAAATGTATCGTTGTTTTGTTTAGTTACAATCTTTGACATTATCGTCTCGATCGATGTGTCTATCTCCCACCACTTACTATGGAAGTATAGCAGGAATCCGTTTTTAAATTATTGTATGTCTACTGCAGGTGCTTAACATTGGGGAGCAAAGGTCTAAGGACAGGTACATGCGCCTGGCGCCGGGCTCGTGCCAGTGGGCCGGCGTGTGCCACATGTACGACTGCAAGCGAGTCATCGAGGTCATACAGCGCAACGTCAACACTACACTCGCCGCTAGAGATGTAAGTCAAAAATCGCATTATAACAAGTAAAATTAATAATCAAAAAAATAAGTTATAAAGAAAGCCTTCTTTATTTTACCTAAAGTTTTGATAAACATATTAATTAGTCATTATTTTATTCCTTTCTTCGATTTCGCTAAAAATCGCACAATAAAAATTTTGAATTCAAAAAGTAGCATCATGGGAAAACCCCGCTAGATGGCGTACTGTACTGACGCCCAACTTCAACAGCACTATTTAGTTGTTTCCCCCTCCCTGACAGAAGAGTAGCAGGCAAGCCTAACCAAGTGTCTTAGACTGCCCCACCTGCGCCATGTAGTGGCCTCCCATCCAGGAGGAACGAGCACCATGGCGAGACAGGCATAAGAAGCGGCCCGGGTAAAGGGCTTAAGGTGACGGGTAGGGCACACTACGACGCCAATCGATTTTAATTTTTAGCTACTAAACCGGATCTATTTTAATCAATTTCTCTACAACAACAAACAACCTCTCGGCAAACACTTATATTATTTATTAAAAATCATGCACAAATGTTGGGTCCGTTTTTGTACGCGAAAAATTGATTCACGCTAAAAGTGGCCGCTTTTGGCGGTAATCAATTTTTCGTGTACGCGTTGGATCCAACATTTGTGCATGGTTATTTAATAAATAGTAGAAGTGTTTGCCGAGAGGTTGTAACCCCGAAATTGTTTCAAATAGACCCTGTTTAGTAGCTAACAATTAAAATCGTTTGATGTCGCTAGTTAGGGCTACCCGTCGCCTTAAAAGCCCGAACCGCACTAAGTGCCGAACAAGACGTGCTGGACAGCGTTGCCATCCGCATATTATCCAGACAATGGCGGCGCGCACCAAGAGGTTTGGTTCCTCGTTCCTGCCCCGAGCCATCTAGGCATGGAATGCCCTCCCAGCTCATGTGTTTCCTCCTTCATACAATCCTGGGTCTTTTAGGCGGGGCGTGTTCTCAGGCCATTAGGGTGAGGATGGCAGACTCAATGGGTACTTTGTTAGTTCTTTTGTGCCTGTCAGCCTCATATTTGGATTTCACGGCCGCTTACCATCAGGCGGAGTGAGGTCATCCTGATTGGCCTTTCTATAAAAAAAAAGTGCGATGAAACTAGTTGTAGTGTTCGTCGTTTCGTTTTTCAAATTCACATTTTGACGTTAAAATAGCCAATCTTCATCACCTTGTAGATGAATCTCAGTTCTGAAGTATGCCATCTAGGGTTTAGTATTTTCGACAAAGTCAAGATCGCCAAAACCGAACCTGATATTTCGATCCCAGCTCCCAAAGCAGCAAGACGTGGAATTCTGGAAGTTCTCGTACACCCGCGACATGGTGTACCACTTGGCGCGGCTGCTGGCGTGGGCGGCGCGGCTGCTGGCGCTGGGCAGCCGGCTGCCGCTGGCGGCGCTGCGCCCGGCGCCGGCGCCCGTCGTCGACCTCCTCATGGAGATACTCACCGACTCCTCGCTCGAAACCATCCGCTACAGGTACGTATCATTCATGATGATGAGTGGTTTGAGCGCCAGTTGATGAGACGCAAATGTCGCGGGAATCGAACTCCTGCACCAACACATTTTTTTTTATTGAAACTTAGGAATGTGTTGGGTCTGGGTGTTTGTGGTACTTGGCTTTGTTATTCATAGTTTTCATAGTAAGTACAAGGGGTTTTAGTTTGGCACCAGGACAATAATTTTGTCTCGATGTATTTATTAACATCATCAGTTGAATGATCCGAATGATCCGAATGAACTGAATGATCCGAGTGAGCCGAATGATCTAAATGAATTCGAATCGGAATGATTCGAATTCAGAGCAAAAGAGTAAGCTGTCGGCTGTTCGGGGTGAATTAGTAACCGTCTTTCTATGTATTATGCGAAGAAAAGAGATAGGTACATTACATGGCACAAAGGAGGCGATCGTCTATTCATTCGTAACAAAATCAATTAATCACGGATCTATCTAAGAGTTGATGTTCCAAATATTCAAATGAAGCGTTTCACTGTTCTGCATCTCTGCACTGATCCAGATGCAAATGTTCCAACCTTTTGAAAGATACGTTTTTGACAGGTCTATTTTGTAGAACAGGTTCATCCGTAAGGTGATTGATTCTTTTTGAATGTGATATGTAACCAATTCTGTTGACGTTAATCCTCAGTCTAAATTGTATATGTGAAGATATATGTATAAGTATATAACGTGGTGTTCCAGCGTCGGCGGCATGGTGCAGGAGCTGCAGCCGCTGCTGCAGGAGGACAGCGCGCTGGCGCGGGACCTGCGCGCGCTCACCGACGGGCTTGTATACCTCCACGACTACAAGGATAAGCTCGCCAAGGAAGACATTCAAGGTATTTATCTATACCATTTATGAAGGGATCAATTCTATAGACAATGACAAAAAACGAGTCATACGAGTAAATAAAAAATGGAGCTCCAGGAGACCTATTTTTGATTTACTCGTATGACTTAGCATCGTGACGAGCGCACGATATCTACTGATTTTCCTTCGACATACGAAATTTCGCATTTTTGAATCATGGTCGAGTGACTTAAAACGAGCGGTAGAAGCAACGTCAAAATAGTTGTCAATAGCAACAAGCATAAACTAAATATTACAAATTTCAAAACGTTGATTTGACTTATTTTGACAGGTGACATTCATAGTTTTTTGTGACAAAAAAGCAAAGATTTTCATATTCAGCCAATTATCTATGCTTTTTGCGTCCGTTTGCAATGCGGAAGTTACCGGTTTTTATAAAACTCTGCGTGGAAGGGTTAGAATGTCATTTTACCGTATTATATTGGCAACATCGAAATCGAATGTTTCAAAAATATTGAAAATCGGCTTCATGTGACTTAGAAGGCGAATGTGACTTACGGCGCGTGCTACGACGCTAAGTCATACGAGTGAATAAAAAATAGAGCCCCATGTCTCGGTTCCGTATGTCATCATTGGCAACACACACGCACTTTCGTCTTAATTACATTTTAATTTTACATAGCTAATAAAATAATGTTTTGTGTCGAAATGACATTAGCATAATGCCAAGACATAGATAATGCCGAGGCGCTGGTTTTAAGGGGCACCTACGGGTAGGTATTTGAGTTTGTTTGTTCTAACAACGTGATGTTCTGGTCCAGTGTCGATCAGCGAGGCGTTCTCGGAGCCCGCGCGGCTGGAGGCGCGGCTGAGCGCGCGCGGCCTCAACAACACCAACTTCTGGTCGCTGGCCGCGCCGCGCCTGCGCGCCGGCCACTTGCGCCTCAGCCCGGTAACTATTAACACCTATAAACGTAAATTAATTCATACAACATCTCATAATACTGACCTGGTGGCTTAATTTGAAACCGTTCCGTAACGAGTTGCATCCTAACAAAGGAGACACACAGCGCGTGTGAAAGAGATTGAAACTCCCGATTCGGTCGTAACGTCTGCTTTATAATAATGCCTGTTTTGTTGACTAGAAAACTATGTTAATATTATATTATTTACACGTCTGCTGGTAGGCTGGATACCATGACTACGAGATAACAAGATCGTTATATTTAATGATAATAATCTGTTTTCATTTATATATTTACTTTTTAAATTATTAATTAATATGCCGGATACTACGTACGATAATACGTATACTTACTGTGACTGTCATTATTTTGTCTTGCCATTTTATGATCAGAGATTGTAACGTTTATTAAAACCAGCGTGAGCAAAAGCGTTATTAATTTGGCATGCCGAGTGATGACGTCACAGGAGGATTTTTACATTTTTTTTCCATAACTTTGGTTTAAAATATCTGAATTTTTTTTGTCTTAAATTTCTATGAGTCTAATCTAGAAATTGTATTTCTCATTTTAGAAAATGTTTGTCCATTATTTTTTGCGTTTATGAGTATTCTCGTTGGTTTTTTCTTTTGAGTTTCGGAACCCCCAAAAGTAACTCATTCTCTGGCCATAGATCTTGTCATGGAAGTCCGGCGACCACATCAGTCAGTACGTGTGCGAGCTGGAGCCGATGGCGCTGGTGCTGCTGCCGGCGGGGCTGGGCGAGGTGGGCCGCGACGACGTGCTGGGCGCCACGGCCGACCAGTTCTGCGGCCTCGCCGACCCTGCGGTCGGGGAGCTGCTGGCCGTGCTGCAGCACCATGTCAACTACACCTACGTCATCGACAAGGTTCATAATCATTTCAGCTAATAGACGTCCACTGCTGGATATAGGCCTCCCCCAATGATCTCCACAGGGATCGATCCTGTGCCGCCCGCATCCAATGGATTCCCGTGACCTTAACCAGATCATCAGTCCACCTTGTGGCGGGCCTGCCACGGCTGTGACTTCCTGTACGTGGCTTCTACTCGAGACAAGGTTAGTCATCATGATTTCAAAGTGGGAATGTAATAAATGGTCCGACTGAACCGGAATGATCAAACACTAAAAATCTTCGTGAAGCAGCACCTGCGTTGTGTTGAGTTGAGTGAGGGCACCGGGGGCCCAATCCGGGGAGAAGGGAAATTTAAAATTTGGCAGCGTACTTGTGTTACAAGTGTAAATGGGCGGTGACAATTGCTTACTATCAGCATACCTCAAGAGGCAAAGGGCAGGGCACATAGCGAGGAGAACAGGGGTGGTGCGGTCCTCGAGTGGAGGCCGCGTACAGGAAGTCGCAGCCGTCGCAGGCCTCCCACAAGGTGGACCGACGATCTCGTGAAGGTCGCGAGAATTTATAGGACGCGGGTGTCACAGGACCGATCTTTGTGGAGAACGTTAGGAGAGGCCTATGTCCGGCAGTGGATGTCTATTGCCTGAAATGATGATATCGTCTATACTTCGGAGAAATAATATATCCCAACCGTTTACGGCTACGGCGGCCAATCTCAACGATCAGCCACGTGCGCAGGATATATTATAATGCTCAAGTGTGTGCGCAAACACAAGTGCACTCTCTATTCCTTTAACCTCATATTCCAATGGGACACTACTGTGACACGACCGGAGAGGGATCGGGTGAAGGACCAATAGCTTAACGTGCTTTCCGAGGCACGGGGTACAAGACCGCCAACTTCCAGACTCCGGGATGCCACTAAGGATTTCTTACCGAAAACTTAGGTACAATTTTTTAGGCCAAAAAATTGTAACCTCTTGCGCAGCCCTCGCTTTAAAATTCAAAATTCAAAAGTACTTTATTTGCATAGGCTTATATACAGCTCTTACAAATCGTCATACTATACTCTAAATATCTTTAAAGTTCGAAGCAGTCAAATTCGAAGAAATACGAACATAGGTTCGAACGGCCGTGTGCCGTGTGGTCCCCGGCAGAGTAGAATAGGCCACCCTCACTCTTACCGAGGTGTCGTAAAAGGCGACTAAGGTAAAGCTGCTGGCATGATCATCAGCACCCAGAGAAGGAAAACTCTGAATTTATATCAAAACCCTCGCCAAGCGTGGTGAGTATGGCAATTACCCCTCTGTGATTGAGGGAGGTCCGTGCCCCATCAGTGGGGACTTAAATGGGCTGACGATGATGATGATGTTCGAACGACCTTCCGTATAGAAGACGTGTTCTCATCCGCTGAGTTACCATCGCTCTTTGACAAAGTAATTAGTAATATGGTAATAAGATTCCACGATGTCCCCAGGTGTCATCGTACCTGGTCCTGCAGCTGTACGCGGCGTCGTCGCTGACGCGGCAGCAGGGCGCCGCGGTGACGTCGGCGCTGCCGCGCCTGGCCGGCGTGCTGCCGCGCGTGCGCGCCGACGTGGCCGCGGTGGCAGACAGCTTCACCGGCGACCCGCTGTTCAAGGCCTTGGCCAACTTCAGCTCGGTCGGCGGACTTCTTGAATGTAAGTTTCAGCGAAAGACAAGTTACGTCAGTAACTCATGCTTTATACTCGTAACTGCCTCCGTGGTGGTGTAGTGGTTAGTGGGTCGCACTTTAACTTTGAGTACGCCGTGTGGTCCCCGGCAGAGTAGAATAGGCCACCCTCACTCTTACCGAGGTGTCGTAAAAGGCGACTAAGGTAAAGCTGCTGGCATGATCATCAGCACCCAGAGAAGGAAAACTCTGCATTTATATCAAAACCCTCGCCAACCCGTCTGCCAAGCGTGGTGAGTATGGCAATTATCCCTCATGTGATTGAGGGAGGCCCGTGCCCCAGCAGTGGGGACTTAAATGGGCTGACGATGACTTTAAAGCAACGGCCTTGCATGAGGTCCCGGGTTCGATCCCCGGGTCGGGCCAAAAATTGTACCTAAGTTTTCGGTAAGAAATTCTTAGTGTCAGCCCGGAGTCTGGAAGTTGGCGGTCTTCCACCCCCGTGTCTCGGAAAGCACGTTAAGCCGTTGGTACTGCGCCCGATCCCTCTCCGGTCGTGTCACTGATGTCCCATCGGAGAGGGTAAGGGAATAAAGAGTACACATGTGTTTGCGCACACACTTGAGCACTATAATATATCCTGCGTACGTGGCTGATCGTTGTGATTGGCCGCCGTAGCCGTAATCGGTTGGAGGATATTATACTCTTAACTATACTCCTTTCGCTATATTAGATCGGTGACAGCAGGACAGAGTTATACGTCAGTCACACGTTAGAAAGAGACTAAACGTGAAAAATGTATAGATTTTGATATCCGTCACCCATATCATGCTAAAGCGAAATGAATATATAGTTTCCAATGGGTTGCGCGTGAAAAATTCGCTGGATAACGTTAGCGTACTGTTGGACAGAGGTCCAATTTTAACAGCATTATTAGATTTGTAACAGTCTGATCACGGATATTTGGCACGTGGCAAAAGTCGGAACTAATGCAATTTTGACATTTTCGCATAGCAAAAACGCTTTACAACGCCCCCTGTCAATGTCACAGAAATGCCTTCTGAACGTGGTTGCACTGAGATAGTAATCTCAAGCACCTTTGTTACGGATATCTGAATCAACAGTGGGATTACAAATAATATATATACATATAATACTTTTCTTTTGTTCATGCACACAACACAAATAGACATGTTCATGCACACAAATGTTTGTACTGTGCGGGGAATGAACCCGCAACCCTTGGACCAAAGGCAGCGTTCACTGCCACTGTTCCAAACGAGTCGTCACTATTATACACGGGTGTACAATGTATGTGCATTGTCACAATGAGGGTTTTCGCATGTGGAAAATCCGCTAGATGGCGTACTGTTAGACGCATTGATTGTTTAGTTGGTCAAATTGACATTTTAACAGATCACGTTTAAAAATAACCAATCACATTGTATATGCACCTCACGCCTATAGTACTCCATCTAGCGGATCTTTCACACGCAAATACCTGCATTGTTTGGTTTATTCCAGCGGGTGAATTGATGGCTCACGCGGGCAACATGCTGTGCGGGGTGCCGTTCGTGTCGTCGCTGCCGCGCCTGTACCGCAGCGTCGTGGCCAGCCAGGACCTCGCCGGCCAGCCCGATCGCAGCCAGCTGCAGGCGTTGCCGAGTAAGTCTACACTGCGCCCAAATAGTCATATTTCTGATTATGAGTTTATAAAGAACGAAACGAATGAATGAATGAATGTGTCGACTGCGTGCACGGCTTCGGCAGGCTGACGTCACAGCGCTGGCCGACCACACTCCACGATTAAGCGGCATGCGGACACTCGCATTTGTTTATATAAATTTATTTGTTTCTTCGCTCTTGATCTTATCAATACAACCATTTACACCTACAGTCCGCTTTTAATTCATTAATTTTCTGAGAACGTCGAGGACAAATTAATGAATGAATGAGAGATTTATTGACACAACAAATATTTTACATAACATATATCACACGAAGGAAGATATTGGAACAATAATTATAATATAAAAACAATAAGAACAACAGCATAAGTCGTGCCGGGTCATTGCTGACACGTCACGACGCTGGTATTTTGCACCTGATTATTTAATTACACCTGTCGCATCCAAACAAAGGAGAAACACAGCGTTTGTGAAAGGGAGAAGAACTTCGATTCTGTCGTAACGGTTCGCGCTTAGGCCCCTGGACAACGTATGTGATGTTGTCTCAATATATTCGACTTTGCACCCCTGTCATACATTATTCCGACTTCCAAATAACGGCTGTTAATAAAACTTCAAACCCCCTTTTTACCCCCTTAGGGGTTGAATTTTGCTAAAATGGTAAAAAAAATATGTGTAGGGCGGTGTAGTCTTACACAGAAAGTTTAAATTGAAATACATAAAGGACATAATACACTAATACATAGTGCCTTTATAAGTTACATCGCCAAAATTCGTCTACGCAAAAGAGCAAGTAAAATGTTGGAATTCTGTTGGAATACAGACTTTATTGCGTTACGTTAAGATTAAACAATAAATCCTGATCTCTGTCATAAACGCACTCGCACCGAACGTGACGGTCACGCATCAATCAACCAATAAGAAATTGACATTTTTGCCGCGCGTTAATGTAGCATTGTCATTAGTTAAGTTTTTTCGCAATTTTCGAAAATGAGCCTACTGTAGATGACATCGCGACGATGATTTGGCTATACCTCCTATCTAACACATTCATTGACATTAATAATCAACCTTAACACCAGTGATATAAGGAAGTAATTTTCTCTAAAAATCTTGTTAGTAGGAGGTATTGCCACATTATCGTCAATCGGTGTAACTTATAAAACTTTATAAAACTAGTACTTAAGCTTAAACTAGTGGTATATCGTTAAATGTGATCCATCTGCTCGTCTGACCCTTGTCTCATAAAAAAATGTATGAATAAAAACTATTTTTTGTGCGCGAAGCAACATTATTTATAATTTGAAATCAGCAAACAAACTATGTAATTCGCAAAATAAGGCACGGACCTAATTTTTTTTAATATTTGACAACATCACATACATTCTTAAGTAAATAACACACTTAAAAATTTCATCTCGTGTTCAGGCGGGACTCGAACCCACACCTTCCACAATCCGGGTGAATGTACTACCAATTATACCACTGAACGCGTTACTAAGTCGACGAAATTTGTAAGTGCTCACACATTGATATCACATACATTGATCCGACTCCGAGATAGGTAGCTCAAGCACCTGTGTTACGGATGTCAGAATCAACAGTGGGATTACAAATATATACATATAATACTTTTCTTTTGTAAATATTTACTTATAATATATAGAAAACACCCAGACCAATACAAACAGACATGTTCATGCACACAAATGTTTGTACTGTGCGGGGATCGAACCCGCAACCCTTGCACCAGAGGCAGCGTTCACTACCTCTGTTCCAAACGGGTCGTCAAACCTAATGTCTCTGGTATGTAATCAAACCAAATAAAAAATCTTAGAACTGTCACTTTTTTACCTTTTTTTAAAAGAAAGATAAAAATGTAACCATCACAGAGCTAACACGATCGTGTGTCATGTATTAAAATGAGTGAATGACTAACGCAGCGGAGTTCTGCCGCTCGCTGTACAAGGACATCATCGGCGTGCAGGGCGGCAAGATCGTGTGGAGCTTCGTGAAGCCGCTCATCATGGGGCAGGTGCTCTACACGCCCGCCAACCCGCTCGTCGACTCCATTATACACAAGGTATATATTCAGTGTATTGTAATTGTGTTCGTCCTCACAGAAAACCGGCGTGAAGCAGTGCATGCGCTGTGTTTCGCTGCGTGAGTGAGGGTACCGGAGGCCCAATCCAGGGGAAGGGGGGTTAAAAGGTAAGCAGCGCACTTGTGACACCACTGGTGTTGCAGGCGTCCATGGGCGGCGGTAATCGCTTAACATCAGGTGATCCCTCTGCTCGTCTGCCACAAATATCATAAAAAAAAAGACTGAGGGCTATTGGATTGAGGTCCAACTTTAACAGCATTGGTTGTTTCAACTATAATTAATTAAGACGGGATTTATGTACTCACATATTTTGCTCGACGTTTCGGCTACGTTACACCAGCTGTGGTCACAAGTACGAGTTTTTAATATAATAATAATCCTCCTTCAACCGATTACGGCAAATCTCAACAAGCAGCCACGTACGCAGGATATATTATTTGCACGAGTATGTGCGCAATACTCATATTCCGATGGGACACTAGTGTGACACGATCAGTGAGAGAGCGGAAGCAGGACTTACGGCTTAACATGCTTTCCGAGGCACGGGGGTACAAGACCGCCAACTGCCAGACTTCGGGCTGACACTAAGAATTTCTTACCGAAAATTTTACGCCCGACCCGGGGATAGAACCCGGGACCTCTTGCGCAGCCGTTGCTTTGAAGTGCGGCCCACTAACCACTGAGGCAGTAATAAAATTTTAACATATCAGGTTAAAAATAACCAATGACCTTGTAGTTGGACCTTAGTCTTGTAGAATGCCATCTAGCGGATTTTTCACACGCGATAGCCCCCCTATGAACGTCCCGCTATCGCTAAGTGCTATCAGCCCCTTATTGGTTTAAAATCAGTTATCCGTGGGAGAGCCACGCTTTGGCATGAAAGGCTCGGCTCGATCGTAGTGATAAGTGAAGCAGCACTGTGCTGTGTTTCGCTGCGTGAGTGCGGGTACCGGAGTCCCAATCCGGTGGAAAGGGGGATTTAAAGGTTGCAGCGCTCTTGTGACTCTACTGGTGTCGCGAGTGTCTATGGGCGACGACAATCGCTTACCATCAGGCGATCCGTCTGCTCGTCTTCGCACCTATCACATAAAAAAGATAATGATGATGATCATGTATTCAATCTTCTTTCCCAGGCGAACGCAAGTTTCGCGCACATGGCCCGCCTGGCCTCCATGGTGCACTCGTTCGCGGCGTCGTTCCCCGCAGTGCAGCAGATGGCCACGCACCGAGAGGGCGTGGGCGTGCTCACCAGGCTGATCTCCTCTCCAGCCTTCAAGGACTTGAGGACCGCGCTGATAGGGGACGTTGAAGTGCCTGATGTGGACTTGGGAGCCATGTTCGATGACTTTGGAGATTTGAGTGTAAGTCTTTTGTCTTTATATCTGGTCTAGTTTCTCCTCATTGCGCCGAGGGGGCGTGGGCGTGTTCGCCTGCCTGTGGCAGCACAAGCTGAGCCACCTCCACCTCCTTTTGCTTATACTGTGGACTTAATTTACCCATTTCTATGTTTCCTATAAGTATCATGTCTTCATAAGCAATAATCGTATTTGTATTTGAACACGACGTGGCTGCGCAGCATTCACGCCGCGAATGCGCAACGGATTCGCCGCGGAGATATATCTTAACGCCATTGTTTTTTTGTGGCGGCCACGCAGATAAACTCCGGCGAATCCGTCGCGTTGTCGCTGTTTTTTTTTATTTCTAGCTAGTCCATCTTCTCCTATCGTATACTGATGGTATGTTGGGAGAAACTACACACCTCTTTTTCCACCTGGAGGATCGTTATACATCTAATCTACCGTGCAAATTTGTTGAAGGCTTAATATACGGTGTAGAAAAATAATTTGAACTGATGAAAAGCTAACAGGTCCAGGCTAAACTTCATGTGATCCGTCAACTCGTCTGTCACCTATCAATTAAAAACTAACAGGTGCTTTTGTTTCATAGGGGATAGGTAGTCTGTTGTCGAAGGCTTCGAACCTGCTGCACTGCATCAACCTTGGACCGCTTCCACGCCACCGCCACTGAGGAGGAGCTGACGCACCAGGCGGCCAAGCTGACCATGCTCAATGAGTTCTCGGCTGGTGAGTTGGTTTACCATTTCATAAGGAACCGTCAGCTTGGTTGGTGTCAGCCATCGAAACTGCTCCGATGCGCCATTCTGAACCGCTTCCACGCCGCAGCGATAGGAGTCCACGCACCAGGCTGCTAAGCTGACCATGCTCAATGACTTCTCGGCTGGTGAGTTGGTTTACCATTTCATAAGGAACCGTCAGCTTGGTTGGTGTCAGCCATCGAAACTGCTCCGATGCGCCATTCTGAACCGCTTCCACGCCGCAGCGATAGGAGTCCACGCACCAGGCTGCTAAGCTGACCATGCTCAATGACTTCTCGGCTGGTGAGTTGGTTTACCATTTCATAAGAAACCGTCAGCTTGGTTGGTGTTAGCCATCGAAACTGCTCCGATGCGCCATTCTGAACCGCTTCCGCGCCGCAGCGATAGGAGTCCACGCACCAGGCTGCTAAGCTGACCATGCTCAATGACTTCTCGGCTGGTGAGTTGGTTTGCCATTATTTGTTTTTAGGCGATTATCACCATTATGTAACTAAATGAGGTTCAATACC
The DNA here is from genome assembly GCA_019059595.1 of Marasmia exigua. Classification (NCBI taxonomy): domain Eukaryota; kingdom Metazoa; phylum Arthropoda; class Insecta; order Lepidoptera; family Crambidae; genus Marasmia; species Marasmia exigua. Next base: position 19,461,481 of record CM032481.1, read on the forward strand.
AGAGGGCTTATTCTCGAGTACTCAACATTGAAGTCGAGTTAGACATTTGTATGGAAGAATGAATGAATGAATGAATTTAGAGTTTCTAAATAAATAAATAAATTTCAATAGCAAAACACATAAATCAGCAAATGGCATTAAAATGGTTTCCACTCAGCATTTGTCGAAACGCTGGTAGATACTACGACGCTGGTCTTCTGTGGAAACCAGGACAATAGAAGGAAATTTGACTTAAATGTGGAGTGCACGAGAATTTCCCTTAGCTGTATGTCTCCAAACCACACTAAGACGTGGCTGATGCTACGGCCAGAAGACTGAGCTGAGCCAGAGCCTTCTCCCACTGCCAGGGCCAAGACCACCTGGAGGAGGTCACACGTCTACCACACCGGAACAGCTTATCTGTGATCAGAGGAGTGTTAGCTATAATGGGACATCGGCAATAATTGTGTCCAAACAGGATCCAAAATTGTTTCTAATTAATGTTATTTATCACCAATGTATGTAAATTTTGGAATGCAATAAATTATTGAGTATTTTGTACTCGATCTAACCTACTTTTATTTTCTTGTTGGAATGTGAGAGCCACGCTTCGGCATGAATGGGCCAGCTCGACCGGAGTGATACCACGATCTCACAGAAAAGCGGCCTGATGTAGCACTGTGCTGTGTTTCGTTGCGCTAGTGAGAGTACCGGGGGCCCAATACGGGGGAAAGGGGGGTTTAATGGTTGGCAGCGCACTTGTGACTTGTGGAATCGCGGGTGTCCATGAGCGGCGGCGATCCCTTACCATCAGATGATCCATCTGCTTGTTTGCCACCTATCGCATAAAAAATGATTTGCTGGTAAAAAATGTGATAATTTATTTTCACCACAAATCATGAACGTTTGAACTGTCCCCAGGGCTGGTGTTCCTGAACAGCGAGGCGCAGGGCGCTGCGCCCACGCACCTGCAGTACAAGATCCGCATGGACATCGACAACGCGCCCACCACCAGCCGCACCAAGAACTAGTGCGTACCACACATCCAGCATCATCATCATCTCACATCCACCCATTGGAGAGTATAAGCCACTCATTAGTGGCTAAACTCGTGTCCCTATACTAATAATAATATAATGGGTACTTTGTTAGTTCTTTTGTGCCTGTCAACCTCTTACTGGATTTAACGGCCGCTTACCATCAGGCGGAGTGAGGTCATCCTGATTGGCCTTTCTATAAAAAAAAAATACAGACTTTCATTTCACTCATCGCGACGGTTACAAAAAACACATGTAAATCCAAACAGTTCCAAACTTCCTCCCAAGTCAGGAACTGTTTGGATCTCGAATTGTTTGTAAAATTTAAGGCAATTATTGTGGAATAAAAAAGTAGGAGGTATATAATTTTTTACGACCATGAACCTTAAATTCTTTATCTCCCATAGTTTATGGATCCCGGGCCCCGAAGCCAACTTCCTGGAGAATATGCGCTACTTCCGTGGCTTCGTGCAGCTCCAGGACCTGGTGGACCAGGCGATCATTGACGTCGCGCGAGCGTCCACCACCAGGCACAAGCGGCAGGCCGAGGAAGATCCACAGTGGGCCGTCTACACTCAGCAGATGCCGTACCCCTGCTACAGGAAGGACTTGTAAGTTATTATTACCCTGTTCCCGAAAGACCAGGATATTAAAGACTGCAGCTTTCTCCACCAGGCACAAGTAGTAGGCCGATGTAGACGCGAAGTGGGCCATCTACACTCAGCAGATCCCGTACCCTTGCTACAGGAAGGACTTGTAAGTTTGTATTCTTGATGCTAAAAGACCAGGATATTGTAGACGTGGCTGCAGTGTCCACCGCCAGGCACAAGCGGGAGGACCAATAAGACCCGAAGTGGGCCGTGTACACTATGGGCAGATACTGTGGCCTGGGCGTGGCCACTCCACTTTGAAAATGTTCGCAACCCATCAGTGTGGCACCTTCCTAATTCGGTCCCTAACTCGGTGTAGTGACTGCCTCGGTGGCGCAGTGGTTAGTGGGTCGCACTTTAAAGCGACGGCTGCGCAAGAGCTCCCGGGTCGGGCCAAATATTTGTACCAAAACTTTGGTAAGAAATTCTTAGTGTCAGCTCTGGAAGTCCGGAGTCTGGAAGTTGGCGATCTTGTACCTCCGTGCCTCGGAAACCACGCTAAGTAACTACAATGTATCAATACGGGGTTTAACACGATATTTATTATGTGTACTCACATATTTGGCTTGACGTTTCGGCTACTCGCTCCGCTCGTGACCACAGCTGCTGTAACGTAGCCGAAACGTCGAGCCAAATATGTGAGTGCACATAATAAATATCGTGTTAAACCCCGTATTGATACATTGTAGTTATAATGCAACGCGAAAATCTAAAAAACCACGCTAAGCCCTGCGCCCAATCCCTCTCCAGTGGTGTCACGCTGGCGTCCCATTGAATATAAGGGGATAGAGAGTACTTGCGCACACACTTGAGCACTTTAATATATCCTGCATACGTGGCTAATCGTTGAGATTGGCCGCCGTATCCGTAATCGGTTGGAGGATATTACCTCCCTAAGAGTAAATTTAAAGGATTTCGATAAACGTGTTTTTAACTGCGACACTTGTCCCAGCTTCCAGACGTCGCTGTACGAGTCGCAGGCGCTGATCGTGGGCTTCTTCTTCTCGCTGCTGTTCAGCGTGGCCGCCGCCGTGCGCGTCGTGGTGCACGACCACGAGTCGGGGAACACCATGGTCAGTGCACGTTGCGATAATTATCATCCTCCTACCCTGTCCGGTCATCTGAGGTCGGCGCAATATGTCTTCTTCTTTCATACGTCCTTGTCATTCGTCATAAAATTATCTTATTATTTTTTATCTAATCCATCTCGTCGTAATCCTCCTCATCTTAGCGTCTAAAGAGTCTGGTAGCAGGTCTCCAGGCTCTGGAGTCCGGGGTATCCGGGCTTCGACCATGATTCTTGATTTAGCGATTCTGGTAATTACAATGAAGCACCTGCCGTCTGACCTACGCAACCATTTAACAGGGCAAGCAGACTAACTGAAACACGATTACACGTTTCAGAAACTATCCGAAATCGAATTTTAGGGATTGGATCTTGACACTCTAAATTAAACAACCTGTATTTGCCTAGATAGGCATCGCTCCCATCCCATTATAAGTGTCTATGTCGCAGTCGGATTGTATAATCCGCTGTCTTACATTACGGCTAGCTGTTATCAAAAAAAGGCCGTTTTGAAATACAAAAATCAGTCATATTTAATGCGGCTGAATAAAAACGGACGGAATGTATTCAATGTCATAATTTATTCAATAAAGCGAGATATTAGTCACCGCTTTGACAGTTTTTAGTTCCGATTATTGACACTAGTGGCGCTGCTTGACTTAAAAATAAAAATGGCGTCGGATGCAGAAAATGTATTGCTAAATTGCACAAACGTATCAAATATGTCGGTCTTTATGAACAATCTTAAGGTGCAGCTGTTGGTCTTCCGAATAAAATAAAATAAATAAGTACTGTTCTTTTCAATAAACGCTAAACGTCGGCCGCCTTATTGAAGAATGACAATCCGGCTAGTCGTTGAATCGCTGCATTTCAAAACGGTCCTGTTTTTGATAACAGCTAGCCGTAATGTACGCCGGATTATACAATCCAACTTCATACTCATCCGATGATGGAATAATCAAAATGTCGTTGCACAGCTGATGCACGTGATGGGCGTGAAGCTGTCGGCGCACACGCTGTCGTGGTTCCTGTGGTCGTGGCTGGAGATGGCGTGCACGTGCGCGTGCGTGACGCTGGTGCTGACGGCGGGCGGCATCTTGCCACAGACTGATCCCTCGCTCGTGCTCACCCTGGTGCTGATCTTTGGCTTCTCAGTGCTGTGCTTCTGGTGAGTCTTTTTCACAACTGAAATATCTTAATTCAACTTAATACATTTCAGGACATGCCATACGGCAATGGACATTTAGAATACCTACTGCCAATACTTATTCTATTACTGTATACTCGTATGTATTTATTCCGTATTTTTTATTGTCATTCTTCTTTATTTTTATTCTTATTTTGCATTCATTTGAAATAAGTATAACTTGTTTAAATTTAAATTAAATTTCTTGAAGGCTTTACAGTTTCCAAGAAATTGGCTCTTTATGTATAAGTAAATAAATAAATTCCGGTTTGTCTTAAACGGGTAAAAGAGCCTTCGGAGTACAATGGAAACTGATTGTTTTTATTGGAAACGCCCGGATAATGAAATGCTTATCAGATTTGACATCCACTCAAACATCTTATTATCTCGGTCACAAAGTTAACTTAGAAGAAGCGATACTATGAATTCTAGAGCAGCTCACAAAGTTAAAAAGATTTTTTTTTAGTAGGTAACACAACAAATGTTTTTTTTTATTATTTGTAAAGATTTATTATCATTCAAGAGCAAGACTATTAATATCAAAATGTCCGTGCAGCTACATGATCACGAAGCTGTTCTCGAAGGCGAGCTTCGCGGCGGTGTGCGCCGCCATCGCGTACCTCGTGTCCTTCATGCCCTTCGTGCTCATCCTGTCCCTCGAAGCCGTCATCTCCAGGGCCGCCAAGTTCATTATCGTAAGTTCATCGTCATCAGTCTGTTGCGGTCCACTGCTGGACATAGGTCTTTCCAAATGTCTGCCACTTTTATCGTACTCCACCATCCTGCACATCATCGAGTTTTTCTCAGTGTATGTGTGACAGACATCACAAAATAAATAGTCTCATATTGATGTCGAATAGTAGGTACGTCGATTTACGCGCTAAGCAGTATATCGTATCTTGTCTGTACCGCACACATTCCATAATTTGTCTCACGCCAAACCACCCTGAAATTCCTATACGTACGCATGTATGTGTTTTATGTCTATCTATTTTTTAAGGGGATAGGTGGAAGACGAGCTGACGGATCGCCTGATGGTAAGCTATTGCTGCCGCCTGAGCATGGACACCTGGAACACCAGTGGAGTCACTAGTGCATTGCCAACCCGCATTTTCTCCCGGATTGGGCGTCCGGTACTTTCACTCACTCGGCGAAACACAGCCGTTTTATAACTCCGTTTGAATCGGCCCATTCATATCGAATCCTGGCTCTCTCGCGGTCAAAATTAAACGGTTATTTTGTGGTGACACACGCGGTTGATTGATTGAAGAGTATTTAATCGAGACCTGGCAAAAACGTATTTTTCAAAAGATTGGAACATTCGCATCTGGATCGAAGGATGCGGAACAGTGAAACGCTTAATTTGAATAATTTGGCACATCAACTCTTAGATAGATCTGTGATTAATTGATTTTGTTACGAATAAATAATCGATCCCCTCTTGTTTGCCATGTATTATTCCTATCTTTTTTCCCCGCGTAATACACGGAAAGACGGTTACCTAATCACCCCTCACAGCCCAGCAGCTTACTCTCGCTCTGAATTCTGATTATTACGCTCATTCAGATCATTCGGCTCCCTCGGATCATTCAGCTCATTCCGCTCATTCAGCTCACTCGGATCATTCAACTCATTCGAATCCGAGATCTATTTGAGTCGAATGATACATTCGGAGCGAACATTAGAGATTTGGAACAGTGTATCATTTGGCTGACTCGGATCACTGAGTCGTTTTAGTAAAGATTTACAGCTGTACCACATTTATAAGTTACATCGGCAAAATTCGTCTACGCAGAAGAACAAGTTAAATCCGATTTATTACGATTGCGAAAGCAGTTGAAATACAGACTTTATTGCGTTACGTTAAGATTAATAATAATAATAATAATTCTCACAACATCTCATACGTTGACCTGATTACGTACTAAGTAGCTTAAGCACTTGTGTTACAGATATCAGACAACAGAGGAACACAAATATATACTTAAATACATATATTACACCCAGACACCGAACAAACACAAGTGTTCATCGCACGAATGTTTGTCCAGGGTGGGGATCGAAGCCACGACCTTTGGCGTAAGAGGCAGGGTCACTACCAATTGCGCCATCCGGTCAGTCAGATTAAATACAATAAATCCTGAGAGAAATGCTATCTCTCTCTTAACCGCACTCCTACCGAATATGGCGCTGACGTATCAACCAATAAGAAATTGTGATTTTTGGCGCGCGTAAATGGAGCGTTGTGATTGGTTAAATTTTGCCGCAGTTTTAGAAAATAAGACTTCAGCGCAAGTACATTAATGTAACTTTTGAAAATGGTAATACTGTTCATTAATTATTCCAGTAGTGCCGTGTGGTCCCCGGCAGAGTAGAATAGGCCACCCACACTCTTACCGAGGTGTCGTAAAAGGCGACTAAGGTAAAGCTGCTGGCATAATCATCAGTGCACCCAGAGAAGGAAAATCTGCATTTATATCAAAAACCCTCGCCACCCGTCTGCCAAGCGTGGTGAGTATGGCAATGTCCCCTCTATGCAATTGAGGGAGACCGTGCCCAGCAGTGGGGACTTAAATGGGCTGATGATATTATGATGAATTATTCCCAGTTCTTTCCAATGTCTTCATCGGCTGTGCTACCGCGTTCCTGCACGTGACGCTGCTAGAAGGCCACGGGCGCGGCGCGCGCTGCGCTGGCGTGTGGGCGTCTCGGACAGCGGTGACGATCCGCATCGGCATGGCCAATGCTCATGATGCTGCTGGACGCGCCATATACGTGGCCATATGGTGGCACCATAGACAGATACTTTGGTGAGTCCGTGGAAATCCAGTTGCAGGTTTTTTTAAGCATTATATTATAGTATATTCCCAATTGATGAAGTCCTTTTGACGATGTTAATACTTCATTACTGGGAAGTAACTTTAAACCCCCCTTTTGCCCCGGGGTGGGGCTCCGGTACCCTCACTCTCGCTCAGCGAAACACTGGCACAGTGGCTACTTTACGCTCGGTTTTCTGTGACGCCGTGGTATACTCCGGTCGAGCCGGCCCATTCATGCCGAAGTATGGGTCTCTCACGGTTATAATATCCCACGGATAAACACTAAAGTTGTGTTTGATCATTAGATCTATTCTTATTACAGTATTTTTAGATACCCGTAAAGCAAATGTAAGTAACATTAGGAGTAGGTTGATATTTATGATGTTGTCTGATATTGCTGGCTATGGTCAAAGCTTGATATTTGATATTTTTATAGCAATTTTGTATCGATAGCTAGTTATATTGTAAAATATACCTACAATATTGATGAGACTATCGACAGCTCATGTCGAATCAAGCAGTTACAAATTTCGTCGACTTAGTAGCGCGTTCAGTGGTCTAAATGGTAGATTATTCACCCGGATTTTGGAAGGTGTGGGTTCGAGTCCCACTTGAACACGAGATGAAATTTTAAGTGTGGTATTTACTAAAGCTTGATATGGTCAAAACTGTTAAAAAAATATTTTATCCGTTATATCATCCACTAACTACTTAATTCAAACATTGTTAACGAAAATAAAATTTTTTATTTTATTTTTATTTATTTATCAATAAATGTGTACTTGTGGTTTCATCGTTGATTCAGATACCCTTAATACACGTACAGTAGCACTTACTTACTTTGAGGATAGGTCGGTGTTATGTTCTGTTAATATAAAGAAAAAATACTCTCTCCAAGAATCGCACTTCATTCAATCTCTACCAATCCACAGGTCTGAAAACCTTGCAAAGCAACATTACCTATTGCACCACATCAGACGAGAAGGCCGGCGTCAGTATCATCAACGTGACGAAGATCTACGGCGAGGGCTCGCGGAACCCGAAGGTGGCGCTGGATAACGTCTCCATCGAGCTGCATAAGGGACAGGTCACGACGTTGCTGGGTCACAATGGCGCTGGAAAAACTACGCTAATGTGAGTCCTATTAAATATTATAATAATGTAGCAATCTATCCAGCACTCTTTCTTCGATGTACCTAACTATGGTCTATGGTTTGGGCTCGCGAAACTTTATTTTGACCCTATAGTCGAGCCAAACTAATAAGCCACATTTTACGTTTCTAAATTTTAGCTTCATAGAGAGGTGATCTACTAAAAAACTTCGATTGAAGTGAATAATCGATATGTACGTCAAATCGAACGTCAATCGAAGACTTATAATGGAAAAGAAGTCATTAGTACTTTTATTTGGAGAAATTTGAATCGAAATTATTAGAAAGAAAGAAAATAATAGCTAGATGTCGATCCGCGGCCAGTTTATTTCTTTTTCTTCGAAATCAAAGCGCTTAAATTGTGTGCCACACATTTTTTTTGCTTTTTACAAAGTTTTTAATGTACTTATTTATATTTTTGAATAAGAGAATATTACGTTTTATTTAAATCTAAATGTGGGTTTTCATTTATGAATATTCTTACACTAACATTGTATTCGTTCGATTATTTGGAGACATCACTAGAGCTTAAGAAGAAAATGGCTCGTCTGCCTATTGTAAGCAATAAAAAAAAAGAAAATGGGTTGACACATAAAACATTGTACCAAAGTTCAATTCGCTAGAAAAGTATTTTTTAATACATTTATAAATTGTTAAACAGAGAAAGTAAATCGTGAAATTATGTTTTTTGTTTTTATTATTATATGTACAACCTGTGCGGATAAAGAATGGGATCAGAAATGGCGGCGCATCTATTTACTTCTCGCTCGCACACTATTTGCGTCTATACTCGCACTCGTGGGTGTGCGAGCGAGAAGTAAATAGATGCGCCGCCATTTCTGATCCCATTCTTTATCCGCACAGGTTGTACATATAATAATAAAAACAAAAAACATAATTTCACGATTTACTACTATTAAGCAATATAAAAAATGAATAAATATATATTCGAGCAGCAGAAAAGTAAATAAAGAATTGGTATTTTTTGTTTCAGAGCTTAGCAATTTTGAAATGTTGTCCATTCTTCTATTGGCTTCTCTTTCGAAGTTGTTTCTGACATTATAAATGTGTTAGTTTATTTATGAGTGAATGAATGTTGTAGCAACATCCTGACGGGCATGCTGAAGCCGACGCGCGGGCACGTGGTGGTGCGTGGCGGCGGTGCAGCTGCTGGGCGCGTGCCCGCAGCGCGACGTGCTGCTGGCGCACCTCACGCCGCGCGAGCACGTCGCGCTCTACGCGCAGCTCAAGAGCGGCCGCTCCGCCGCCGACGTGCAGGCCGAAGTCGACAGGTAAGCCCACACTCTGATACAGCTGTGAGCCGCCTCGCCGTGAGCCGACGATAGTTATATCAATCGACACCGGTACATGGTAGAAATACCAAAAGTCCGCACAAAGAGGTTTGAATCCTGTTTCCTTATTCGTAGTGTGAAACAGTAGAATCAGCTGCCTGAGGAGGTGTTCCTTAGAGGCTACAATTTGGGGGTTTTCAAAGCGCGAGTGAATAGGTCTAATCTTTTAGGGAATCGTGCTACATCTTATTCCTTATTCGTAGTGCGAAACAGTGGAATCAGCTGCCTGAGGAGGTGTTCCCTAGAGGCTACAATTTGGGGGTTTTCAAAGCGCGAGTGAATAGGTCTAATCTTTTAGGTAATCGTGCTACATCTTAGACCATATTATCACTTACCATCAGTTGAAATATGGTCAAACGCTTACCTATCTACAGTAAAAAAAAAAAATCTAATAATACTAATACTAAATTGTCATCCATTTAGATGATCCATTCATTATGCATATGAGGATGGAATATCCGGCGTGTTCAATTTTGGCAATTTTAAGTTTCCATTTATATTAGAGAGTCATGGGAACAACCTTTGTCAACGTTCTTTAGAAGTGGAACTCGTTGCCGCCAATGTATTTCCTAAACAATATAAACTGGGCCTCTTTAAGGTGACGGGTAGGGCACACTAGCGATGCCAATCGATTTTAATTTTTATCTACTAAACCAGATCTATTTTAAACAATTTCGGGGTTAGAACCTCTAGGCAAACACTTATACTATTTATTAAATAACCATGCACAATTATTGGGTTCGTTATTGTACGCGAATTATTATATTGAATACCGCCAAAAGCGGCCACTTTTAGCGTGAATTGATTCAAATATTTCGCGTACAAAAACTTACCCAACATTTGTGCATGGTTATTTAATAAATAGTGTAAGTGTTTGCCGAGAGGTTGTAATCCCGAAATTGTTTAATATAGATCCGGTTTAGTAGCTAAAATTTAAAATCGATTGGCGTCGCTAGTGTGCCCTACTGAAGATAGATAGATAGATATTCTTTAGTGCACAAAAATAAATTACAAGCATGACACAACAACAGACAGTACAATAAGGCGGTCTTATCGCTTGTAGCGATAAGTTAAGACAGTTTAAAAAGTATGATTTTTTTTTCTAGCTGTAACTATTCTTTGTGCGTTAGTAAATATATTCATTTAGTAAACATCCTGGAAAGAATAGACTTGCAAAAATGAGATGGACCGGCCATTTGTTGAGCTTCAGTTGATAAAAGTTGAACCAAATTGTAACTAACTGGTACCCTAGAAATGGTAAAAGACGTCGAGGACGTCAACATATTAGCTGGGAGGATTAGCTGAAGCTCACTGCAGGCCCGAAATGGAGACGGGTCGCCCACGACCGCAAACAGCTTAAGACATTGGAGGAGGCCTCTGCCGATAGGCACACCGAGCTGAGAGACTTTATATAAACGAAATGATTCTCAGTCAGTCCAGAAGGTTATATAAAAAAAAATATATCATCATCGTCATTAGCCAATAGACGACTACTGCTGGATATAGGCCTCCCCCAATGTTCTTCCAATGGATTCCCGCGATCTTGACCAGATCGTCGGTCCACCTTGTAGGAAAACTATATATGAATATATTAGAGTATGGGTGAAGTATCGGTACCGGCAATTTATTGATACTCGATTTTTTTTTTGACTGAGTTACTATCGCTCGTCGGTTTACATAATAATGTTATTTATAAAGCATTCATTAATTTGGAACACAAATATGAGACAAAATAATCATTTTTGCAATTCAGGAAGTTTTAAACTTCCATGATCACTAACGTTAAAATAGTTTTTAGGGAATTGCTGCCATGTTTTTGTTCGGCGGTGTAACCATGATGGACGCTTTCAGCAGTGCTGAAATATCGGAAACTCAAAAATAAGATAACAATATGGTAGCAGTCCCGTTAAAAAATACCTATAGAAAGAAATAAAGAAAAAACATTCATTGACCATCACAACATTCACAGCACAGAAAGAACATTATAGAAAATAAATAGACAAGTTTCAGTAATATAAACTAAGTAGGATACAATATATGACTGACCGGATGGCGCAATTGGTAGTGACCCTGCCTCTTACGCCAAAGGTCGTGGGTTCGATCCCCACGCTGGACAAACATTCGTGCGATGAACACTTGTGTTTGTTCAGTGTCTGAGTGTAATATATGTATTTAAGTATATATTTGTGTTCCTCTGTTGTCTGATATCTGTAACACAAGTGCCTAAGCTACTTAGGCACTTGTGTCACAGATATCAAACAACTTTCTTTTAATATTGTGACATTAAAATAATAATCTAATTTAATTTATCCCAATGTAATTTAAAATATAATCAATTTAATTTGAGTGACCTATTTGTAAAGTGCTGAATGTATCCCATATAATGTAGCGTAATCAATTCAATTTAATTTACTTATTCCTAATAATAAACATTGGCCCATTTTTGCATGCCGTCTTTGGTCAAATATGGCGAACCATTGTACAAAACTTAACAGCTTTTATACCTATACATATTTTGCAAATAAAGAATTTGTATTTGTATTTAGTACGGAATCAGGTCAACCTACGAGATGTTGTGAGAATTATTATAATTATAAAAAAATAATTATATAAAATGGCCGTGTGGTCCCCGGCAGAGTAGAATAGGCCACCCTCACTCTTACCGAGGTGTCGTAAAAGGCGACTAAGGTAAAGCTGCTGGCATGATCATCAGCACCCAGAGAAGGAAAACTCTGCATTTATATCAAAACCCTCGCCAACCCGTCTGCCAAGCGTGGTGAGTATGGCAATCACCCCTCATGTGATTGAGGGAGGCCCGTGCCCCAGCAGTGGGGACTTAAATGGGCTGACGATGACGAATTATATAAAAAAAATAGGCATACAATATAACACGACATGATTATACTGAAAACAGAAGAAGTTTTTGTGTCCCAAAACTGAACCGAGTAACTCGGCCGAGTACCGTTTTGAGGCAGTTTGTACCGAGTAAACTCGGCGCATTACTAGAACATGTTGCGCAGCATGCTGGCGCTGCTGTCGCTGGGCGGCGTGTGCGACGAGCCGGCGTGGCGGCTGTCGGGCGGCACGCGGCGGCGCGTGTGCGTGGCGCTGGCCTTCGTGTGCGCGCCGCGCCTCGTGTCGCTGGACGAGCCCACCGCCGGCGTGGACCCGCAGGCCCGCAGGTACCGCTGCCGCACTCACACCTTATTCCAGAAACAATCATAATAATAAACCGTTCACTATAACAGACCAGATATCACTCTTCAAGACAAAGTAAATAAAACCATATATTTAATAGACATAGCAATCCCTAATAGTCACAATCTCCAACCAACTATCTCTGCAAAAATAACCAAATACCACGACCTGGCGATCCAACTAAAGAAACAATGGCATGCAGACACTGTACACATAATCCCAATAGTAATATCTTCAACTGGATTGATACCCCACAGCATAAAGAAAAGCCTGGAAATACTGAATATCCCAACCAAATTAACATATTTACTACAAAAAGCCAGCATTCTCAATACATGTAGGATAACCAGAAAGTTTTTATCGTCAGGATCCACAACCCTTAACACTATGACGCTTGACTGAGGTCCGCGCCATAGGTAGTTTTACCCGCCTTTTTTAAGGTTGGAGAAAGATGCGAAGTCTTAAATATAATAATAATAATAAATAAAATATTGTTTATTGCTCAATAAGGGTTTACAATGAAGTGAAGAAGCAGATCCTTTAAGTAATGTAATACTTGTGGCGGACTGCCTCGCTCCTGCCTTAGTGCTAGGTACATTATTGAAAGCAATTAATAACTTAGTTAATCATATCAATCGTGTGTGTGTGTTTGTGAGTGTGTGTTTGTGTGGGTGTTGAGAGACAGAAAAGTGTATGCGTGCGTGTTCATATTAATCGTTTTAAAATGGTTTCCGTATTATCGTAAGATAATGTTTTAAGCCATTCAGTAACTACTTTAGTACACTCGTATAAGATCATAGGGTACATATTTAATTTTGACATGTTTATTGCGCATCTGTTCTATTACCTATCTGTTTCTTTTTTTTTCTGTCTCAATCTCAATTATGCATGCATGCATGCATGGATATGGAACAGATGCGCAATAATGTAATGGTAGTCGCTGAAAACCAGCGTCGAGGTTGGTCTCATGGATCAGCACCGACTATAGCTGAGCGGCCGCCTGTTTGGCACATACAGGGATAATGTTGTCCTACTTTTCGTCATTATTTATGTCTAGGTTATGTTTCTTATTAAGTTTCCTTGTTTTGTATTGTGCCAAATAAAGTTATCATTCATTCATTCATTCATTCATGTTTGGATCAGTGGTAGTGAACGCTGCCTCTGGTGCAAAGGTTGCGGGTTCGATCCCTGCAAAGTACAAACATTTATGTGCATAGACATGTCTGTTTGTATTGGTGTTTTCTATGTTTATAAGTATGTGTTTACAAAAAAAAAGTATTATGTCTATATATTTGTAATTCCTGCTATTGGTCCTGATATCTGTAACACAGGAGCCCAATTCTCGTGCTCGTGATATTTTGAAAACATGGCGGATATCACCTGAAAACGATACAAAAAACTATTTTGGTGATATATGTCGTATGAAAATAAATATCACAAGCACGAGAAATTGGGCTCCAGGTGCTTGAGTTACCTATTTAGGAGTCCTTTGTTAACTAAAAAGGCGTTATAGACCAGTTTGACGTATAAAACAAATCAATATTTTCCTACAAATTTCTCGAAAAAAAAACAATGAAAAACATCGCTTTAATTAACAAAGGTTTAACAAACATTTGCGTATAAATAAGATCTCAACTTTATCGTCCGAATCCCTTTAACCCCTCACTACACTGGTTTTCGCTAAAACTCAACGTCTCAGTTTCTTTAAGACGTTGAAACTAAGCTGATTAGAAACCATTTTGACCAAATAAAATTATGGAGGGGGGACACATTTTACCACTTTGGGAGCGTCTCTTGCGCGAGGTATTATACTTACAAAATTATAATAAAAACCTCAACATAAATAAAAATATTATTATTATTACCTAATTGCTGTAATTGTTCACAAAATAAAAACTAACTTGTGTATCTTTAATTTTATGGTTCAAATAAATATATTTCATTTATGTCTGCGTTTGGGTGCAGAGAGATCTGGTCGATGATCATGAAGCTGAAGGCCGACCGGACGATCCTGCTGACCACGCACCACCTCGACGAGGCGGAGCTGCTCAGCGACCAGCTCGTCATCATGCACAAGGTACTTCCACTTGCAGTTATAGAGATTAACCTCAATGAGAAATCTGAAGAGTTCACATTAGTATTACCAATCGCTGACCTCCCTATGCACCGTAATATTTTGAAAACCCTAAAAATTCTCGAGAGCATCATACTAATGAAAACAAACATTTTCCACAAGGAACATAATCTTAAAACCTCTTAATCTTATGTTATATAATAATAATCGAGGGCAACACTCACATTTTATAGACACAAGCGAAACAAACTGTCTCTATTTAAAGAAAAGTAAACGTCGTGTCTATTATTTGATAGAAATGGGGTGAGCCCTGCGTCTCACGGCCACTGCGACCAGTAGATGATCTATTGTGGCAGCCCCGTAACCTATTACAGCACCTCATGTAGCTCCAGTTCCAGGATAAACCCGAGAATGGAGCTGATAGGGGAGCTTTTGGTCTCGTCAGCCGAGATCATGTGTGCTCCCAGGTGCCGGCTTCTGCAGCGGTGCAGCGCTATGCACTCGCCGAGGACGTGGATAACCGTTTCCTCGTCCTCGCGACAGAACCTGCAGATTTTGGTATTTGAAAGGCCCATGCTGTGCAGGTGCTTGTTTAACTTGCAGTGTCCTGTGAGGGTCCGAGTGAGTGCCCTAACATGTCCTCTACTCAGTTTTATTATTTCTACAGCTCGTCTCTGATCGAACGCCTGTATCAACGCCTTAGACTGTTCTAGTCGGGGTATAACATTCAATAATGATTTATAATAGTACCAACGTTACATTTATGATAATTTCGACTGTTATAAAAATAAATGATTTTGTCCTACACCCTACCCTACTTCCTCCTTTTGACTATCTCACGCTTATGTTAAAACAAATAGGTCCGTTTTCAGTTGTCGTATTGAAGGGACGTACCGTATCTTCCGCTATCTTGATTTAATCTAAGGTTATTATAGTGTTTCTTCCTGTTTTTCTATTATGTTATATTACTGTGAACTACCTATTTTTAGCTCATTTTATATGAGGAGGTAATTTTTTGACCCTATGTTCCTTGGGGGAAATGATTTTCTTCATTAGCATAATGCCCTTGAGAAGTTTGTCGGGTATTCAGAGAGCCGATTCTACCGATACACCCTGTTCAGGAAGTCAGTGACGGCGCTAGGATTAGATTATTTCTTTGACATTCTTTTTTTATGAGAAAGGGAGGCAAACGAGCAAGCGAGTCACCTGATGGTGAGTGATCACCGCCGCCCATGGACATCAGCCAGACCAGAGGGAGTGGAGATGAGAGGAGAGTTGCCGGCCTTTTAGGAAGGAATAGGCTCATTTCTTGTAAGATCTCAATGTCGTACCAGTTCGGAAATACCGCTGCGGGAAGTTGATTCCACAATGAGGTGGTATAAAGCGCACGGTGGCAGACCTCCACCCATTCAGGTGTTAGATTATTTATTTATCTCAATAATGAATGCTTTTATACATCCCAGGGCCAAATCCACACAACAGGGTCCCCCATAGAAATCAAACGTACCCTCGGTAACGGGTACCGCCTCACCGTCACGTACCCCGCCGAGGACAGCGTGGAGGAGGACAGCAAGAGCCTGCTGCGGCTGGTGCGCCAGACCGTGGCCAACGCCTCCCTGGCGGACGTGGCCGGCCCGCAGGTGGACCTGACGCTACCCTTCTTTGACGCCAACGGACTTAACAACAAGTAAGTAGAATGGAGAAAGAACATGTTTTATTTGGTCCATGAAATAGCCTTTTATCAGTTAATGAAGAACGCTCTGGTCGATGTGACTGGGCCACAGGTGGACCTAACTCTATCCTTCCTTGATGCTAACGGACTTAACAACAAGTGAGTAGAAGAAGATACCGACGAATTGAAAGAAAGAAGTTTTTTTTATTTGGTATATAAATAGCCTTTTATGTCAGTTAATGAAGAACGCTCTGGTCGATGTTACTGAGCCACAGATGGACCTAACTCTGTCCTTCTTTGATGCCAACGGACTTAACATAAGTAAGTAGAAAGAATATACATACCAACGAATAGAAAGATTTTTTTTTTATTTGGTACCTAAATAGCCTTTTATGTCAGTTAATGAAGAACGCTCTGGTCGATGTGACTGGGCCACAGATGGACCTACCTCCATTCTTCTTTGAAGTCAACGGGCTTTAACACCAAGTAAGTAAAAAGAATATGCCGACGAATTGATAGAAAGAAAAAAAAATTGGTAGGTTTTTTTCGGTGCATGTTCACGCCCTTAAGTATTATTGCTCCTTTTTATTACACATTGTATAAAACAGTGAGTGAGGAGTGAAGTGGTATTTGGTGTGCAGCTTCCTGCAGCTGTGCGAGTCGCTGGAGGCGCAGCAGGCGGCGCTGGGCTTCGCGCAGTTCGCGCTGGACTGCAGCGGCCTGGAGCACGCCTTCCACGCCGTCGCCCACGAGCCCGAGCCCGAGCACCACGTCAGCTACGGTAATCACCTTCTTCATCAGCTCAGCGTACTATTCCCGGTTACGTTCAAAGCTATCGCTTTGGAGCCCAGGGGTACGCCGCTTAGACCATGATTCAGGGATTGGGGAGTTTTGTAATTACAATGAAGCGGCTGCCATCTGACCTTGGCAACCCTAAGTCTAGAGAATCTGACCAAAGGGGGCTATCGCGTGTGAAAAATCCGCAAGATGGCGTACTATTGGACTGAGGTCCATCTACAAGGTGATTGGTTATTTTTAGACGTAATATGTCAATGAGGGATTTCGCGTGTAAAAAATCCGCTAGATGGAGTACTATAGGAGTGAGGTCCATATACAATGTGATTGGTTATTTTTAACGTGATCTGTCAAACTCTCAATTTGACAAACTAAACAACCAATGCGGTTTATGTTGGACCTCAGTCCAACAGTACGACATCTAGCGGATTTTTCACACGCAAAAACCCTCATTGTCAGTTAACGAATAAATCAGCCAATGATGTTTAAGTTGGACCTCGGATCACAAGCACGCCATCTAGTGGATATTTTACACGCGATAGTCCCCATTGGATTATAGTTACACTTTTCTAAAATTATCCGAAACGTGCAGGTTTCCTCACGATATTTTCCCTCACCGCTGAGCTAATGGTAGATATATTAATACTTAGATTTGAAAAAAATAAAGGTGCATACTCAGATTCGAACCTCCAAACTACCGGTAGGAAGGCGCACATTCTTATCCAAAGTATCTGAGTTTTTGATGTCTGGAAGTTGGCGGTCTTGTACTCGCACTCGGAAAGTACGTTAAGCCGTTGATCCTACATCCGCCCCTCTTCGGTCGTGTCACACTTGTGTCCCATCGATTTTTTTTTCATGTGATTGATAGCAGACGAGCAGGCGGGTCACCTGATGGTAAGTGATTGCCACGGACACCCGTAACAAAGTGCTGCTACCTGCCGGTTTTCTGTCAGGCCGTTCGTTTGTGGTATCACTCCGGTGTCTTCACTAAGTATAATAGGTTTTGCGTCAATGATTAATCGTCGAGATTGGCTGCCATTACCGAAGTATTGGTAGAAATATTTCATAAACTTTGATAAGTACTCTACTCTCGGATTGAAACGCCTGAAATATTCCGATTTGAAGACATCCTGCCGCTGCTTACTGAGTCACATTGTCTCCATCTAAGCTCCCTATTTCCCCCCAGACGTAAAAGAAATCTCGTCGAAAGGCGCGTAATTTCTCACCTTATAATTCCAAGTGAGAGATTAAGAGAGAAGATAGTTATGCTTACGTGCAATAGAGGGCGCTCTTTAGTTTTCCTACAAATTGCTTGCGATGCGCATTCGCTATGATTCTTCGATAAGTTCGTGTTTGCCATTTAAGTCTCACAATTTTTTGGTATAAGAATCGAGTGCACTATTTCTGCGTGCACATTTGTGCACTAAAAATTAAAATTTTGTTATAGTCTTTCTTAACTATAATGATATTTTTCATTCTTTTTTCGAAAATTTTGTAGGAAATGTTACCGCCAAAATTTTAGCGTGAATCCATTTTTCGCGTACAATAACGGACCCAACATTTGTGTATAGTTATTTAATAAATAGTATAAGTGTTTGTCGAGAGGTTGTAACCCCGAAATTGTTTAAAATAGATCCGGCTTAGTAGCTAAAAATTAATATCGATTGGCGTCGCTAGTGTGCCCTACCCGTCACCTTAAAAGCACATCCTGTCTCACCGTAAATAACATTGGTTCCATCTAAATTAAATAATTAGATTAAAAATATGATAACATTAGTTAGTAAAAGTTAGTATTTGTTTTTTTTTTGTTAGTTTGTTACTCAGTTATTCACTACTATGTGTTCAGTCTTCGACCAGTGCGTCCTTCCGGTCATGACTTACGGTGCCGAGACGTGGACACTCACGGCTGGACTAGTCCACCGGTTCAAAGTCGCTCAAAGAGCTATGGAAAGGGCTATGCTCGGAGTATCTCTGAAGGACCGCATCAGAAATGATGTAATCCGACAGAGAACCAGAGTCACCGACATAGCCCACCGAATTAGCAAACTGAAGTGGCAGTGGGCTGGTCATATTAGCCGCAGAACTGACAGCCGTTGGAGCCGTAAAGTCCTTGAGTGGAGACCGCGACTCGGTAAGCGTAGTGTAGGACGCCCTGCGACAAGATGGGATGATGACATTCGAAGGCTGGCTGGTGTGGGCTGGATGAGAGTGGCCGAAAATCGGGAGCAGTGGCGTGCATTAGGGGAGACCTATGTCCAGCAGTGGACGAGTGTGGGTTGCTGATGATTGATGATTGATTGATGTGTTCTGTAGATTATTATGCTCCCAACTACTTCTTTCTGTATTGTACTTTCCGTGGCAGACTATAAATAAGGCAGCACTATGTACAGGTAACCTACAAAATGTAACATTAGTTTGTAAGGTGTATGTCTTGTTGTTTGTCCTAAATAAATGTATCCCTCAGAAGTGGAAGACATCCCGTCGAAGAGCGCGTCCACGTCGAGCGTGCGCACGGAGGGGGCGCCTCTCGTGGCGGGCGACGGGCCGCTGGCGGCGCCGGCGCTGCAGCAGTTCCTGGCGCTCATGCTGGCCAGATACTTGCACTACAAGAGGAACAGGTAACTACACTCCGAGCCACCAAAGTTAGGAAGTAGGGACGTAAGGGGGCCCACACAACATCTTGCGGGTTCCAAGTCAACCTATCCTGCCCGTGGCGCGTCCTGCTAACCAACAAAAGAGGCCCTGGCGAACCACCCACCAACCCGCACTGGACCAGCTTGGTGGGTTATGGTCCATTCCCCCTAATGACAGACACTGTATTGCCCCGGCCCCCAGTTCCCGGCAGCCCTGCTATTCCGGGCCAAGGCGGCGGTCTCGGTAACGGCAGGGCAGGGGGTGCTAAGAATCTCCGGTATACGAAAGGCCGCCATACCACACTGACCTTGGCGACGTTTAACGGACGCACGCTACGACTCGACTCACATTTGGCCCAAAAAATATCTATCTTATATAAATCTAACTTTTCACTTAGGTTTCGTTTAAAAAAATCGGCAATGTATTATTTTTTATCCTTAAGCTTTTTATTAAGGTGTCGTTTAAAATTGGTCTTGCACAACAAACAAAACTTAAAAGCTAGGTTTACAGAGATACAATTTACAATTTAGGCGGTCTTATCGCTGGGAGCAATCTCTACCAGACAACCTTCAGGTAAAGGACATTAGATAGAAGAGGGGAGGGTGGTGCAATGCTTTTGATTTTGAACATTGATTAAGTAGTAAGGCGTCAAATATTTTCACGTCACACTGATAAAAACTGAGATTTGGGCTAACATTATAAATCAATTTTTGACTGACCGGTTGGCGCAATTGGTAGTGACCCTGCCTCTTGCGCCAAAGGTCATGGGTTCGATCCCCACCCTGGACAAACATTCGTGCGATGAACACTTGTGTTTGTTCAGTGTCTGGGTGTAATATATGTATTTAAGTATATATTTGTGTTCCTCTGATATCTGTAACACAAGTGCTTAAGCTACTTAGTACGGAATCAGGTCAACGTATGCCAACGTGACCCTGCCTCTTATGCCAAAGGTTGTGGGTTCGATCCTCACCCTGGACAAACATTCGTGCGATGAACACTTGTGTTTGTTCAGTGTCTGGGTGTAATATATGTATTTAAGTATATATTTGTGTTCCTCTGTTGTCTGATATCTGTAACACAAGTACTTAAGCTACTTAGTACGGAATCAGGTCAACGTATGAGATGTTGTGTCGAACATTTCTCTCAAAAAAGAGGGAGATTACATTTAACAAAGTTGGCAGCCTCAAGGATGCAAGGTAAAAATGTGTAATGAACAGATGGCTCCTGTTCGTGGTGCTGGTGCTGCCGTCGCTGTTCGTGTGCGTGGCGATGGCGTTCTCCACCATCCGGCCGCCGCCCGACAACGAGCGCGCGCTGCCGCTGCTGCCGCGCCTCTACCCCGCCAGCACGGAGTTTGTCGTGTGAGTGCTCACGTCATCATTCATAATAATCATCATCATCATCATCAATATATTGTTTTAAACTTTCATGGTCACTAACATTAGAATAGTTATTTACGGGATTGCTACCATGTCGTACCTTATTTTTGAGTATCCGATATTTCGGCGCTGTTGCAAGCGCCATGGTCACAGAGTAACTGAAGATTCTGCGGGTAAGATGTTATTGGCAGACATATCGGTCTACCCTCCTTCTTAGTCTTTTACTGCGTTCACCTCCGGTACCACTGTTTCCTAACTCGCTATTTATTCGCACCAGTTCTCGACACACAACACTCACAGTATCTGCCCGCGAAACGACACTTTGTTTAGTTTTACGGTTCCTACACTTACAAATCACTGGATTCCAGACATTTGACAATTTAAACCCATCCTCACGATTGAAATTTTTGAATTTCCGGATTTCAATCGCTTCCCTGACCAGTCTCGGTATGTAGTGGCGTTCTGTCGAATCATCATCATCAGCCCATTTAACTCCCCACTGCTGGGGCACGGGCCTCCCTCAATCACATGAGAGGTAACAGCCATACTCACCATGCTTGGCAGACGGGTTGGCGACCCTCACTCTTACCGAGGTGTCGTAAAAGGCGACTAAGGTAAAGCTGCTGGCATGATCATCAGCACCCAGAGAAGGAAAACTCTGCATTTATATCAAAACCCTCGCCAACCCGTCTGCCAAGCATGGTGAGTATGGCAATTCATAATAATAATGGACAACATTTCAAAATTGCTAAGCTCTGAAACAAAAAATACCAATTCTTTGTTTACTTTTCCGCTGCTCGTATATATATTTATTCATTTTTTATATTGCTTATTTATTGAGAAAAAAATTAAAAACTAAAAAACGTTAGATGACGTCATCGGACGCCAGAATGTATAATATTTCTTTGCTTAGCACATTATAGTTTTAAATTTACGAAATGCCAAACCCATGACATGCAACTGTCAAAAAAAAGACAACTTGTCAACGTTGAATGAATGAATGACGTTGACAAGTTGACACTAGTATTATTTACCTTTGACAGTAGTACTTTTTTTTCATTAAAACAATGATAAGCAAAGGAATATCGCTGTATTCAGCCGTCCGAATACGTCATTTGGCGCTTACGTCTATTTAGAATATAAAGAATTTCAATAATTATTTTATGCATGAAAATGAACAAATTTTGAAAAAAGAAAAAATATGGGTCTGTTAATTTTATGTCTATTTTCATATAAAAAAACAATATGGACATGTTAAAAATATGAAATGTTTCCCATTGACGACCCGCTTGGAACAGTGGTAGTGAACGCTGCCTCTGGTCCAAGGGTTGCAGGTTCGATCCCCGCACAGTACAAACATTTGTGTGCATGAACATGTCTGTTTGTATTGGTCTGGGTGTTTTCTATGTATTATAAGTATGTATTTTACAAAAGAAAAGTAGTATATGTATATATTTGTAATCCCACTGTTGATTCTGATATCCGTAACACAGGTGCTTGAGCTACCTCTCTCGAAGTCAGATCAATGTATGTGATGTTGTGGAATATTATTTATTTTTTATATTAATATGCTAGGCTCGATGCCTTGTTCCGCAGTGGTATACTTAAGCACGATGCACGTGGGTCTTTTTTTTATATTAATAGTAGGCGACGAACAGACGGATACCTCATCCAACCCACAGTCGTCCACTGTGGACATAGGTTCCCTAATGCACGCCACTTCCGATTCGGACCACGAGGTAAACATTTCGAGACTACTATACCAAATTATATGTATTATTCACTACGAATTACCGTAGGGGGCCATAGCCTTCGGTATGAATGTTCTAGTTCGAGCGGGGTGATACCACGGTCTCACAGAAAACCAGCGCGTAGCAAAGCTTCCGCAGTGTCTCGCCGAATTATACCCGAAACTGGAATTCAAGACCAAATAAGCTACTACAATGTTGCCACTGCAAAACAGATCGGCACAATAGTATATACCTTTTCTAAACAACATACGCGGACATAATTTTGTTATCTGGCAAATTATGATTCTAAAATTTAAAGAAGTAATTCTATTGAGTTTTTACATAAATACAAGACGCGTTTAATAAAAAAACGTAAACATCCTAATGTTTGGTAGAAAAGTTGGGTAATGCGTATGTGTCTCTTCAGGTGTTAATAAAATTTGGTACAACATTATTTGAAACTTACAAGGTGTTGTTTGTGACGTGAGTGCCTCAATGTGATATTAATATAGGAGTACTCATTTTAACACTGCTGTTGGTGTTGATGAGTGTCACGTGAGCGATCCCGCTAAACATGTGATCAGGTCGTCTGCTCTTTTGCCACTTATTAGTGGCACGCCAAACACACACATGTGATACACCAAAGAGAATAAATCACTAGTTATAAGAGTCGGCACTTCCATACAACCCCCTGTCTGTCAGTGCTGTCAAAGATATCGAGTGATATACTTTTTAACCAAACCCCTTACTGCTAAAAACCAATCCGACACCCTTAGTGCGCCCGTTTTAACTGCACCGACAAAGCACCCGCGCCTCGGCCGCGCCTCGCCCGCGCTTCTATGCCTCTTGTATTTGTCCTGCGCCTAATCTCAAAAAAATATTCATTTTTTTTTCTTGTGTTATATGGTGAAAACTTATGTACAATGCCTACCAGTTAGTATCAGTGGTAATGAACGACGCCCCTAGTACAAGAATTGCGGGTTCGATCCCCGCGCAGTGCACACAAACATTTGTGTGCATGAATGTCTGTTTGTATTGGTCACCCAGACCGATACAACAAATTTTCTATGTATTATAAGTTTATATTTGTAAATACGCTGTTAGTTCTGATATCCGTAACACAGGTGCTTGAGCTACCTATCTCGGGGTCAGATCAATGTAGGTATGTGATGTTGTGAAATATGTGTTAAAAAATATGAATGCTTGAGCAGGACACGCCCACGTGCGCCTGCGAGGGCGGCCGGCAGGCGTGCGTCGCGGCTGCGCGCGCGCACCGGCCGGCGCTGATGGTGGTGCCGGACGCGCTCACGCTCAACGAATGGCTCGTCAACACGCAGAAAGACTACGTTGAGAAAAGGTACATGCTACTGATCATTTTAATCAGCATAAAATATATGAAACCTAAATTCCGAACCAATGGTAAACATGTGGGATTGGTGATCGGTAGATGTATGGTAAGGGCACGTCCCTTAAGAAATCGATGTTTGAATAGGGTATTTGACTAAGCTCGAGATTTTACAAAATATAAATATTTTATCAAAATATAGGTAAATATGTGCCAATAGCAAAAATTCTCAATCAAAAATATAACGTCTAGCCGGTTTTATGGTCATTCAAAGATTCATGGGCAAGTCCATTTTAAAAGTATGAAATTTAAAAAAATATATAATACCATTGAATAACCCATATAATTTACACCAACTATTATAATGGAACTATTGACATAGACGAAACATTTGATATAGCTACCATACAAAATTCAAATGAAATGCATACAAAATACTTGCGTGTGACGTCACATCTCAGTAGCCATTTGTATGGAGCGTTTTGGGTTTGCCCAAAATAATGTGATTTTAAAGTTGTGATATCTCAGGTAGTTTAAATGAGAATCAAGTAATTCTTTCAACGATGTTTCTACCATTGAGAGGTCTTTTGATTACACAAATGAAAAAAAAATAGTCAAATACCGTATTAGAATGACGTGCGAGAGTGGGATGGAAGACGAATGTAAAGACGGTGTAAGACGACGCTAGAAGATTATAGAATACTTATTCCCGAATCCCTGGGTTTAACCATAACCCCATCCCACAAACATGTTGACATTCATTCGTGTTCTGTGTGGACCTAAATTGAATAAACATTAACAGAAAACTTTAGCTCTGACATTGATATTGCGGTTGTCAGGACTACGGCTGATCTTTGAGTGTGAAAACGTTTATTACGCAACTTTTTTTTCTTGCTTTGCCTCTGTATCCTTCAAATATTATCCTTATTTCTTGAAATTTCAATTTGAACCATATTCTTACCCTGGATCGCATTAGATTTGATCACCAAAAAATGAGACACTCGATTTCGGTAACATCTTTTCTCGGGTGTACTGTTATAAAATGTCATTTGAAGTGTCGTATAAAGTGTTAAAAATATTATTTTAAACTTTTTAGTTCGTGGTTTTTAAGAATTTGTTGATGAAATAATATCTAGTTTACTTAAGAACGCTATTTTCATGTTGTCTTATTTTTATTGACGTATTTTTTCCCTATCAGATACGGCGGCTACTCGGCAGCCCTCAGCAACAACATCACCAACCTGGTCGCGTGGTACAACAACAAGGGCCACCACGCGCTGCCCGCCTTCCTCTCGTCGCTCCACTCCGCCGTCCTGCGCACCGCCACCGGCTACGCCGACGCCAACATCACCACCTACTCGCACCCAATGAAGATCTCCGAGGAGCAGATCAGCAAGGACACTGTGTAAGTGCACAAGTTTAAGGTAGCTCAGCGGGCGATGGAGCGTGCTATGCTCGGAGTTTCTTCGTAACCAAGTTATTCGCAAGAGAACTAAAGTCATATATGAAAGATGGTAGTCGACACGTACTGGAGTGGAGTGGTCGCCACGTAGGGAAACACAGTGTTGGACGCCCTGCGGCGCTATGGACTGGCGATTTGAGAAATATGGCTAGTGGAAGTTGGATGCAGACTGCTCAGGACAGGGTTGGTTGGCGCTCTTTGGGGGAGGTCTACGTTCAGCAGTGGAAGGCGATAGGCTGATTGACTGTGTATCTAAGTCATCAACAACATTATTGTAAGCATCTGGTGGTCTGGTATAGCATAAAGTTCAGCAATTCCATTCTTATGAAATGGCTGGAAGTAGGGTTTCCCAGGCGTTTAGGATAAGGCTGGACATAATCGAGCTTTTATAATTTAAACATTTCTTTTTCATTTGTTATATGTTTGCTTCCGGAGAGAATAAAGGGTGTCTGTTTTTTACCCAAATGTCCGACCGAACAGGTTTGATTGTCCGGTTTTCGTTTCGAAGACTTGGTAATTTTACCTGGAAGTCCAAACTAATCAGTTGTTCTACGATTACTAATGCAATGATATGATGATATCCTGGCAGGGTCGCCATTCAATGATGGACTTTGGGGATGTGTAGTAGAAACAAGTGATGCGCTATAACTGCGTTTATTATCAACTAAAACTCACTTATACACCTAGCTTAAGAGCGAGGTTATTTTCTACACACTAACGTGATAATGTGATGCGCAGGTACCAGCACGTAGCGGACGCGGGCATCTCCGGGCTGGTGGTGCTCGCGTACTCGCTGGTGAGCGCCGGCGCCGCCGTGTACCTGGTCAGCGCCCGCGCGCGCCAGGAGACGCGCCTGCAGCTGCTGTGCGGCCTCAGCCCGGCGGTATACTGGACTGCCGCGCTAGCCGCGGACCTGCTGGTGAGTATACTCCACCCCCGGGCTGGCCGGTACCTGGTCAGCGCCCGCGCGCGCCAGGAGACGCGCCTGCAGCTGCTGTGCGGCCTCAGCCCGGCGGTATACTGGACTGCCGCGCTAGCCGCGGACCTGCTGGTGAGTATACTCCACCCCCGGGCTGGCCGGTACCTGGTCAGCGCCCGCGCGCGCCAGGAGACGCGCCTGCAGCTGCTGTGCGGCCTCAGCCCGGCGGTATACTGGACTGCCGCGCTAGCCGCGGACCTGCTGGTGAGTATACTCCACCCCCGGGCTGGCCGGTACCTGGTCAGCGCCCGCGCGCGCCAGGAGACGCGCCTGCAGCTGCTGTGCGGCCTCAGCCCGGCGGTATACTGGACTGCCGCGCTAGCCGCGGACCTGCTGGTGAGTATACTCCACCCCCGGGCTGGCCGGTACCTGGTCAGCGCCCGCGCGCGCCAGGAGACGCGCCTGCAGCTGCTGTGCGGCCTCAGCCCGGCGGTATACTGGACTGCCGCGCTAGCCGCGGACCTGCTGGTGAGTATACTCCACCCCCGGGCTGGCCGGTACCTGGTCAGCGCCCGCGCGCGCCAGGAGACGCGCCTGCAGCTGCTGTGCGGCCTCAGCCCGGCGGTATACTGGACTGCCGCGCTAGCCGCGGACCTGCTGGTGAGTATACTCCACCCCCGGGCTGGCCGGTACCTGGTCAGCGCCCGCGCGCGCCAGGAGACGCGCCTGCAGCTGCTGTGCGGCCTCAGCCCGGCGGTATACTGGACTGCCGCGCTAGCCGCGGACCTGCTGGTGGGTATACTCACATCTTTTTTATATCAGCAGGAAAAACCATCATGGCCATCACGAATTCGCGAACTAATCCCTGAACAAAACTCGTCCCAGCTCGTTTTAACATTATGTGTTGGAACGGGATGACATGACTTCCGACAACCGACGACCAACAACCGGGGCTGAGCCTAGTAGTGTTCGCTGCTTCACAACTGTATACGTTTATTGCCCCAGATAAGTACGCTCCGTGCTCTCCTGTACTGGTACTGCCTTTCCCAAATAGAGATTCTCCAGATTCTTTTTTTCACATCGTATTATTTTTTTTATATTGGCTCTCCTCAGCCTGATGGTAAGCAAGAGAAGAGCCCAAGTTGCAATTACAACTGAAGCGATGTCAGGCATCACCTCCGTTGGCACCGCCATACTGGCCCGCGAGATGCTTCTTCGCCCTTCGTTTGAAGGAATCCATATTGTAGGAAGGAGGAAATACATGCGCCGGCAACGAGTTCCATTTCTTGATGGTGCGACAGAAATAAGAACTGCCAAATTTTTTTAGTCCGTGATGGTTTCCACCATGAAGAGGTGACAGCGTTGTCCGGCGCGTGTAGTTCTGTGACGGAATAGGGCAGATGGATGAGGAATGATGAGGATCATTGAATAATATCATCGATTGCAGGTGATAGTGATCAACATGTGTGTGACGGCGCTGCTGATGGAGGCGTTCCACTTCCCCGTGTTCGTGGAGCGGAACAACTTGCCGGCCATCTGCTTGCTCATACTACTCTATGGGTAATCTATCTATTTTTTTATGCTATTGGTGACAAACGAGCAAGCAAGTCACCTGATGGAAAGTAATCTTCGCCGCCCATGAACATCCGCCAAATGAGAGAGATTGCTAATGTGTTGCCGGCCTTTTTAAAAAAGAGTACGCTCTTCTCCGTCCGTCCGTGTGTCCGTGGCACTCACTCAGCTGGCCCTACTGAAAATCAGCGTCATGACCTTTTTCAGGGTCATGACATAGGCTGAGTGGGGGCCATTTATGTTGGAGGTCACAACACACAATATATTATTTGCACTGCCTGGTTATTAGTACTCATTATTTTGTTTTTAATTTGTTTTGTTTTGTTTTTATTTTCTGTATCTATTTTGTTTGTTTGTTCTTTTGTAACTAATGTTGTACTTGTATGTAGTGTTGTGATGTCCAAAATAATAAATTTTTCTTTCTTTCTTTCTTTCTTTCTTCTTCTCTTGAAGGTCTCTAAGTCCTAGCCGTCGGGAAATACTCCTGCAGCCAAACCGTTCCACAGAACTGTAGTACTTGGTAAAAAGTTCCGCGAAAAACGCACAGTATTAGACCGCCATCCATCGAGATGATGGGGATGGAATTGTCAATCGCTTGCGTGTGGTTCGATGTAGGAATTCAGAAACAGTTCCTATTCTCAAAAAATAGTTGAAAAATCTTTAAACAAAGATTGGGTCCTTAAGTTTCATTTTGGATAATAGGATCAGCTCAGTTTGGTATGAGCGGCCGTTGTATGTCTACTTATACCGCGCCACCAAAGATGTCCCGTGAAAAGCGAGCTTGAGTCGCCATCACCATTCAAATTTGAGCTTTATGTTCATAGACACAAGGAATCTTAAATTTTAGTTCCATATTTTTTTACGGAACTTCTTCCGTGGCGCGGACTCTACATCCCGAGATATTTTTTTGATGAGAAAGGGAGGCAAACGAGCAAGCGAGTTACCAGATGGTAAGTGATCAACCCGCCCATGGACATCAGCAACACCAGAGGGAATGGAGATGCGTTGCCTGCCTTTTAGGTATAGGCTCGTTTCTTGAAGATCTCAATGTCGTACCGGTTCGGAAATACCGCTGCGGGAAGTGTGAAAAATGATCTGCGGAAGTGATCGCGTGTGAAATCTCCGCAAGATGGCGTACTTTAGGCCTGAGGTCCATCTTCATGGTGATTGGGTACTTTTAAACGTGATACGTTGTACCTTGGCAATACATACTTACGTGCACACACACACACGACATACTCTAGACACATAAATAACGACATATTCACACTAAACCACTCACACCCCTTCAAAATAGCACCCTTCACCATACCTTCACTTATTCCGGCGATAAACTACTATAGATAGGTATAGGTTTTTTTTTCTTTCTTTTTTTTTCTTTTCTTTTTACTATGTTTTCTACTTGTACTGTACTAGTACTTACCTGTACATCATCATCATCAGCCGATTTAAGTCCCCACTGCTGGGGCACGGGCCTCCCTCAATCACGTGAGGGGTAATTGCCATACTCACCACGCTTGGCAGACGGGTTGGCGAGGGTTTAGATATAAATGCAGAGTTTTCCTTCTCTGGGTGCTGATGATCATGCCAGCAGCTTTACCTTAGTCGCCTTTTACGACACCTCGGTAAGAGTGAGGGTGGCCTATTCTACTCTGCCGGGGACCACACGGCCTTACCTGTACACAATGTATAAATTCTCGTCCACCGCTTTAAAAATATTCATCCTTCATCCTTCTGCGGGTTTGGTCCGGCGACCTGTAGTAGTAGTTTAAGACCCTATTGTAAAGAGGAAAATAAATGATTTATTTATTTTATTTATTTATATGTCAAATTGGCAATTAACGAATAAATCAGCCAATGATGTTGAAGTTGGACCTCGGTTCAGAGGCACGCCATCTAGCGGATATTTCACACCCGATAGCCCCCATTGAGCTCCAGTACTACTGATGCAAGAGAACCACAATTCAGAAAGACGAAAGGACTAAATTATACGAATTTTTAGTTTGCGCATGAAAAGTATCCGAATCAACATAATTTTGCCTAGGTACTTATTCACTGATTTGCCTCAGTTTCGCGTGCGGCTGCCTGATCCACGTGCTGGAGAAGCTGTTCTCGGAGCCGAGCGTGGCGAACATGCTGCTGTTCTGCGGCAACGCCTTCCTCGGGCTCGGCGGCATCACCGTGCTGCTCATCCTCGACGTCATCTCCGACTCCGAGGTGAGGCCGAGGCGCCAAAACCGCAACGCATGTGTCGGAAGCTTTTTTATATGTGATAGGTGGCAGACGAGCAGACGAACGAATCATCTGATGGTAACGCCTATGGACACCCGCGACACGAGTGAGTCACAAGTGCGCTACCAGCCTCTAAACCCCCCTTTCCCCTGGATATCCCCACATACGCGACCCTCACTTACGCAGTGAAACACAGCACACCAAAACGCCGGTTTTCTGTGAGGACTTGTTAGGTACCTATCACTCCGGTCGAGCATGCCGAAGCGTAACTCTCCCGCGGTAGAAAAGCTGCTCATTCTGCGTGGCCAATATAGAATAGAATAGACTTGACCGTTGGCAGGAAGTGATGCAAACGTCGACCGAGATGGAGACTTATTATCGGAAGCCAAGACTCACTATGGGTCGCCGCGCCGACCTAGTTAGCTAATAGGCTTTCAGATAGTCGCAGGCCTTATTAGGTCTTCGGCTTGAGGCATCCAGTCTCTGCGGTCTTTGCAGAACGTCACTCCATCTAGCCAGGGGCCTACACTACGCTAGCCAAGTCGCGGTCTCATCTTTAGAACTCTCCTATTCCAACGAAGACCAGTTCTTCGACAGATATGGCGAGCCCACTTTGGTTTTTTCGTCAGATAATCTCCCTGCCGTCCTCTATCTATAATGCCGTTAAGTACCAAAACCACATTCGGAAAAAGAGCGCTCTTTAAGTCAATTTTTTCTGACTTCGAGTGGCTTACTTAACGGCATTATAGCTAGAGAACGGCAGCAATACCGGTGACTTTCTAAACGAAAGGTTAAGTTGGCAAAACAGACGCCAAGTTTTGCTTTAACTTTACATGCACATTAATACTGTTATTATGTTTACAGAGGACAGACAACGCGCGGTGGGTGCTCCACAAGATCTTCTTGCTGTCTCCTCAGTTCGCTCTCGGAGATGGACTCCTTGAAATTGCCAAAAATACTATTCAAGCTCAGGTACCTATATATTTGAGTCGTCGAAATAATCTTTCGATTTCTAGAGTGATCTAATTATAGGTGGGATGAAGCAACAATCGCGTAAGGGGGCGTTTCGGTATTCATAATAATATTAATAGCTTGATTTTTTTATAGCAATCTTTTGCAATTTATTCTTAAGTAATAATACACTTATAAATTTCATCTCGTGTTCAGGTGATCCCGCCTGTTTTTAAGTGTGTTATTTACCTAATAATAATATCATCCAACCAATTACGGCTACTGGCGGCCAATCTCAACGATCAGCCACGTATGCAGGATATATTATAGTGCTCAAGTGTGTGTGCAAACACAAGTGCAATCTCTTACCCTCATATTCCGATGGGACACCAGCGTGACACGACTGGAGAGGGATTGGGCGCAGGACTAACAAGACCGCCAACTTCCAGACTTCGGGCTAACACTAAGAATTTCTTACCGAAAACTTAGGTACTAACTTTTGACCCGATCCGGGGATTGAACCTGGGACCTCTTGCGCAGCCGTCTCTTTAAAGTGTGACCCACTAATCCAATGCGCTACCGAGGCAGTGTCCAGATAACTAAGTAACGAGACAGGAGACTGATGATGATGAATGTGCAGTAACACCTCATCATCATCATCATTTCAGCCAATAGGCGTCCACTGCTGGGCATAGACCTCCCCTAATGTTCTCCACATAGATATATAGATAGATATACTTTATTGCCCAAAAAAGAACCCAACTTTAAAAAAAACTAGGCATTACAAAAACTTACATTGTACAATTTCGGCATCCAATGGATTCCCGCGATCTTCCCAGATCGTCGCTCCACCTTGTGGGGGCGCAACGGCCGCGTGGAGGCCGCGTACAGGAAGTCGCTTCCTGTACGCGGCCTCCACGCGAGGACCGCACCGCCGCGACGGCCGTCTCGTCTGCCTGTCTGGCGTCAGTAATACCTGGGTAAAGATTTCCCTTCAATCGTCAGGTGCTGAGCCGCTTCGGCATGGACACGTACAGGGACCCGCTGGCGTCGTCGCTGCTGGGCGCGCACTACGCCTACCTGCTGGCGGTGGGCGCGGCGCTGTTCTGCCTCAACCTCGCCATCGAGTACCAGGCCTTCGACGCGTGATCAGCAAGGTTAAGTATGATAAACCTTAGGGGCCGGCCAATAATGGCCCGACTAACCGGGATGGGGGGCCCGTGCCCCAGCATTGGGGAACCTTACAATGGGCTCGATGATGATGAAACCGGATGGCGCAAGTGTAGTGACCCTGCCTCTTACGCCAAAGGTCGTGAGTTCGATCCCCACCCTGGACAAACATTCGTGCGATGAACACTCGTGTTTCTTCAGTGTCTGAGTGTAATATATGTATTCAAGGATATATTTGTGTTCCTCTGTTGTCTTATATCTGTAACACAAGTGCTGAAGCTACTTATTTCGGAATCAGGTCAACGTATGAGATGTTGTGAGAATTATTATTTTAATCACGTGATTATTTTTGCATATTTTAAGCCTTCCCTCCCTCTTGGTTATACGTAGTGAGGTTGCGGCTCGGTGCCCTACGTCTATCACTTTTATGCGTTCCCTGATGATGGTGTTGCGTCTGTCTCGTAAGGATATCCCGAGCATGGTACGTTCTATAGCTTTCTGGGCAACTTTAAGTCTGCTTATCAATGTAGCGGTGCGCGGCCAGGTTTCACAGAGGAGACTGCACTTGTGACTCCACGGGAGTCCGTGGGCGGCGACAATCGTTTACCATCAGGGGAACCGTCTGCTCATCTGCCACTTATCAAATAAAAATAACAGAATAGAATAGAATAAAATAAAGATAAATAACACACTTAAAAATTTCATCTCGTGTTCAGACGGGACTCGAACCCACACCTTCCACAATCCGGGTGAATGTACTACCAATTATACCACTGAACGCGTTACTAAGTCGACGAAATTTGTAAGTGCTTGATTCGACATGAGCTGTCGATAGTCTCATCAATATTGTAGGTATATTTACAATATCCAGTGGAAATATTATTACAAATATTTGACCACCAGTTAAGATGAGACTGCTTAATCAATAGTTGATATTTTATAGCAATCTTTTGCGATTTATTCTTAAGTAAATAACACACTTAAAAATTTCATCTATAATTAATAATAATAATAATAATTCTCACAACATCTCATACGTTAACCTGATTCCGTACTAAGTAGCTTAAGCACTTGTGTTACAGATATCAGACAACAGAGGAACACAAATATATAATTAAATACATATATTACACCCAGACACCGAACAAACACAAGTGTTCATTGCACAAATGTTTGTCCAGGGTGGGGATCGAACCCACGACCTTTGGCGTACGAGGCAGGGTCACTACCAATTGCGCCATCTGGTCAGTCAAATTATAATTGGTAGTACATTCACGCGGATTGTGGAAGGTGTGGGTTCGAGTTCCGCCTGAACACGAGATGAAATTTTTAAGTGTGTTATTTACTTAAGAATAAATCGCAAAAGATTGCTATAAAATATCAACTATTAAAATAAAGATGTTTAATTTTCATTTGATTGTTCTAGATTCCGTTCGCCGTGGAGTCCTCCGCCGGCGAGGAGGAGGAGCGACGAGGAGCCCGACGTGGCGGAGGAGCGCCGGCGCGTGCAGGCCGGCCTGGCGCCGCTGCGCCTGCGCACCATCGGCAACATCAACGCCGGTACGGTCAGAATCAAAAGTAGCTGAACATTTTAGAACTTTGTCACACTAACCATTGCGCAGTTTTAATAAGTGTTTGACTTATTCAAGCTGCGCAAAACTTAGTGTGACAAAGTTCTATAATGTTCAGCTACTTTTGATTCTGACTGTACGCGCGGCCAACAGACCTAGATTTACTCGTATGGCTTAGCGTCGTCGCATGCGACGTATGTCACATTCGCCTGCTAAGTCGCATCATCATGATCATCGTCATCGTCAGCCCATTTAAGTCCCCACTGCTGGGGCACGGGCCTCCCTCAATCACATGCGGGGTAATTGCCACACTCGCCACGCTTGGCAGACGGGTTGGCGAGGGTTTAGATATAAATGCAGAGTTCTCAGGGTGCTGATGATCATACCACCTCGGTAAGAGTGAGGGTGGCCTTATTCTTCTCTGCCGGGAACCACACGGCCATGCTAAGTCGCATGAAGCCGATTTTCCTTATTTTTGAATCATTCGATTTCGATGTTGCCAATATAATACGGTAAAATGACAATTTTACAAAAACCGTTAATTTCCGCATTACAAGCGGAACGCAAAAACCATAGAGTATTGGCTGAATATGAAAATCTTTGCGTTTTTGTAACAAAAACACTATGAATGTCACATTATGTCAACTGTCAAAACCAGTCAAATCAAAGTTTTGAAATTATAATATTTGTTTGTGCTTGTTGCTATTGACAACTATTTTGACGTTCTTCTAACTATGAACTCGCTTTAAGTCACTCAAACAACGAGTGGGTGGAGTCACTCGTTGCAAACGAATGAAATGAAATAAATAATTCAAATATGCGGAATTTCATATGTCGAAAGAAAATCAGTAGAAATCTTACGCTCGTCACGATGCTAAGTCATACGAGTAAATCAAAAATAGGTCTCCAATACTCTATCAAGTCTAGGGACAGACGACCCGTTTGGAACAGTGGTAATGAAAGCTACCTTTGGTCCAAAGGTTGCGGGTTCGATCCCCGCACAGTACAAACATTTGTGTGCATGAACATCTCTGTTCATATTGGTCTGTGTGTTTTCTATGTATTATAAGTATGTATTTACAAAAATAAAAGTATTATATGTATATATTTGTAATCCCACTGTTGATTCTCATATCCGTAACACAGGTGCTCGAGCTACCTATCTCGGAGTCAGATCAATGTATGTGATGTTGTGAAATATTTATTTATTATGATTTATATTCCAACAACATTCATACAAACAATCCGAATACATAACACTAATAATTTAATAGATAGATAGATACTATTTATTGCACAACATATAAAACTGAAAAGATACAGAGATACAATGTACAATTACAAAACAAACGCCCTGTCTGTTTAGTGGTTTAAGTACCGGGCCGTGATCTCAGGGTCCTGGATTCGATTCTCGGGTCGAGCGAAAAGTATGTTTCGAATTTTTCGGACATAGTTCGGGTTTGTGATCACCAATCCGCATTTGGCAAGCGTGGTGATTAAGCCTAATCCCATCATAGTAGCGATAACTTGAGTTCTATCATGGCGGCCTTTGCCCTGCAGTGGGACAGTTTATAGGCTGATTAAAAAAATGTACAATTTATGTGGTCTTATCGCTGTTAATATTACATTACCTTGTTAAAGTTTATTATCTTTCCCATGAATCTAATATCCCCCTTCCCGCTGCCTTTACAAGGTCCACTACCTTATCTATCATCTAGTATCATTCCCTACTTTCTAGATACTAGAGGGTAGAGTACCTTGTATACAGCACCCCCCCTCCCCCTTTTTACTTATTGGTTCATTATCTTATTTCTCCCACACTATCGGTTCGTTAAATGAGTAGTATTCTCCCCATCCTGATTTATTTACTTACTACAGCGTCAGCGACCTGAAGTGAATCTTGGCCTCTAATACAAGATGTTGTGATTCTGGTTTGCTTTTTTTCAACATATCTATCGCCAGTGGCAATATTCGCTAGATGGTGTGCCTGTGAATTGAGGTCCAACTTCAACTTGGCTGATTTATTCGTTAATTGACAATTTGACATATCACGTCTAAAAATACCCAATCACCTTGTAGATGGACCTCAGTCCGCAAGATGGCGTACTATAACGCCATCTTGCGGATTTTTCGCAAGCGATAGCCCCCGATTGGGTGTTCTCTTTGGATGAAGTCGTACCTACTACACCTTTTTGTGTACCATTTTAGTTGCGATTTCAGGCTTCGTGGACACGGAGACAGACAAGAAGTCCACGCTGGCCCGGCTGGCCCCACTCGTGGGCGACGTGGCGGCGTGCGTGGGGCTGGGCAAGCAGTACCCCACGCGTCCGCGGCAGGAAGGTGGCGCTGCGAGACCTCACGATAGGCATACAGCCCGGACAGGTAATTTAAAGATAATACAGAATATTAATGTCTTTTTCAATTATAATTTACATTGATATTCAGCGTGACCTATAAATCGACATCAAGATGAGACTCATAATATTTTTTCAGAAATATATATGAATATATATTTTTTATTATTATTTTATCTGATAGATGGCAGACGAGCAAACAGATCGCCTGGTGGTAAGCGATTTCCGCTGCCCATAAACTAGTGGATTCGAATAAACAAAGTTTAAAAGTTGTTTTAAATCCCCCTTTCCCACGGACTAGGTCTTACCCTTACTCACGCAGCGAAACACAGCACAGTGCTGTTTACACGCCGATTTTCTGTGAGGTCGTGGTATCATTCCGGTCGAGTCGGCCCATTCATGTCAAAGCGCGGCTCTCCCACGGTCAATAATAATTTATTTTATAATTAGTTTTTATCAAACCTCTCTCGTACATGCTCCTATAGTCAACCAAAAGGTTGTTAAACTATAAGTACGTGTGTGTCCACTTCCCCCCAAATTTGGCCTACGGTAGTCCTCGGCGAAGCGCTGATTTACGCCTGTTTTTTGTGAAGCTGCAATTTTTCTATACTAATGAATGCATCAATGAGACATTTATTGACACAAGAAATACATAACATATATCACACGAAGGATAATAGGGGAACAATAATATAAAACCAATAAGAATATAAAATATAAATCAGGGATGTGCTAAATAGGCGCGTCGCGCCGGGTCATTGCTATCACGTCACGACGCTGGTATTCTGCGGGTGACTCTGTAGCATATTGTGTGTCTGTTCAAGATAAATGAGGAGTGTTATGAAAATAGAGTGGAGAAGAAAAAATATATAGATGGTCCAGAACAGACACAGCATGCACCGGGGTTATTACAGAGAAAAATTGAATTAAACAAGGATTGTCAGGAAGGTAGTATACAAAAATCAAGAAAGAAAGAAAAAAATACAAGATGAAAATAAGAAACTACACAGAGAAGATAAACACAATCAACAACGTGTGGCCCTCCCTCGGTTAACAAGTCTTTTTGGCTAACGCTTGACCACAATCTCACCTTCCTTTTAAACAATTTCGGGGTTACACCCTCTCGGCAAACACTTATACTATTTATTGAACAACCATGAACAAATGTTGGGTCCAACGCGTACGCGAAAAATTGAAATTGATTTATCGCGTACAAAAACGGACCCAAAATTTGTGCATAGTTATTTAATAAATAGTTTAAGTGTTTGCCGAGAGGGGGTAACCCCGAAATTAAATTATTTAAAATAGATACAGTTTAGTAGCTAACAATTTAAATCGCTTGGCGTCGCTAGTGTGCCCTACCCGTCACCTTAAAGATGTCCAGATTAAATATTAAAGATGTCATTGTTATATTCCGTGTTATTATTGATATGTTATATTATAATCTTAATGATTTTTTTATCACATAAATTTTAATTCTTAATAAAAGCTATATTTTAATAATTTAATTACTAATCAATTATTTTTATCTGTTGACTTGTAGTATTTTAAGAACCGTTTTCTATAATGTTTTATTGCTGGACATAATATTTTTAATTACATACAGATTGATTAGTGTTACAAACTCCCCTTGTATATTTGTATGCCTGAATGGCGAAACATGTACATCTAAGCTAAATATTTTTCCAACTTTTTTAATTTACACATGTTTTTGACAAATATAAATGTTTATCTTTATCTTATGTTTGCTAAGTTTTTGACATCGGTATCGGGTTGACGTGTCATATTCCGTATTGTTCCAGTGCACAGTGCTGCTGGGCGAGAACGGCGCGGGCAAGTCCACGACGTTCGCGCTGCTGACGGGCCAGGCGCGCCCCGACGCCGGGAAAGTCTACGTGGCCGGCGCGCCCCGCAGCCCGCGCCAGCTGTGCGACGGACTTATCAGTAAGTTATTCGATAATCGGGACTTAAGGCGACGGGTTGTAATTTTTAGCTACTAAACCGGATCTATTTTTAACAATTTCGTGGTTACAATCTCTCGGCAAACACTTACCCTCTTATTACAAAAAACTGCTCTGATACCGGTTTACCGAGTCGCGGTCTCCACTCAAGGACTTTACGGCTCCAACGGCTGTCAGTTCTGCGGCTAATATGACCAGCCCACTGCCACTTCAGTTTGCTAATGTCGGCGACTCGGTAAGTGTAGTGTACGACGCCCTGCGACAAGATGGGATGATGACATTCGAAGGCTGGCTGGTGTGGGCTGGATGAGAGTGGCCGAAAATCGGGAGCAGTGGCGTGCATTAGGGGAGACCTATGTCCAGCAGTGGACGAGTGTGGGTTGCTGATGATGATACCGGTTTTAATCCTAAACTAGCAAGTTCATGTTTATTACGGAATAATGTTAGTTCATAATTTTTTGTTACAAATCCTCGACTAACCATAGACCACTTAGTACCGCAAAATACTGTAAAAATTAATCGAATTATTCAATCATTCGTTCAGTGACATTTCATTTTACATAACCTTATATTGTTGTCTGAAGTAAAAATATTTTAGAATTGTTTTTAAGCAACAATAAATTAAAATATTGACCTAAGTTAGGTTTCCAAGTAATATGCACAGGAATTGCTTATATTTTTGGGATTAAATTCAAAAAATAAATTAACTATTTTCTCACAAATATCTTTGGTAGTAAAACGGAATGAACTGTCAAAAGGATAAGTTGTGCATGGTTACTAAATCGATATTTTGAGGTTATTATTTTAGTACTCATTTTAAACGATTGGCTCCGGATGGTTTAACTTAAGTATTATAGATAATATACTAAATACCGGTAAACTTAGTTTTGTTATAATGTTTACTCTAGTTCTTCAGTTATTTCCAGTATTAATCCCACTACTTATTATAAACCACGTGTTGGAATAAGAGGGTTATAGATATTATTTATTAAATAACCATGCACAAATGTTAAGTGCTTTAAGCACCCTTTCGTGCTTTAAGCATGAAACTAAGCATGTGTAACAGTACCTAGTAATGGGGAGATAATAACCGAGTCTTTAAATATAGCATCGGCTTTTAACAAATATTTCATCAATATACCAAAACCTCATATTAATAAAATAGGACACACTTGCGTAAATAACTCTATCTCATTCAATTTTCATAAGCCCAATTAGTGAAAACTATATATCTAAAATAATTACAAATTTAAATAATACACAATCAGAAGGCTTTCATTCTATATCTTCAAAAGTACTGAAATATTGTTAAGATAAGCTTACTCCAGTAATGACTCATTTAATAAAACTTTTCATTACAATCAGGGAGCTTCCCTGAAAAGCTCAAAATAACATTGGTTAAGCCACTATACAAAAAAGATGATATTTGCGAGATGGGTAACTATCGCCCAGTTACATTAATATCTGTTTTTTCAAAAATCTTCGAAAAAGTTATGTATGATCAACTAAATATATTTTTTAAAACCATACCAGGTTAAATTTTATTAGTCATGATGGTCATATTTTCTCTTTTATTTGAAAATAATTATTGTAATAATATCTTGTTTAAATATTATTAGATACTTAGATATAGGTAAAACCACATACCTACCTAAGAGCATTCGCATATTATTTTATATAGTTAAAAGGCTTTAAGAACTTTTATCCATGTATTGACATCTGCAAGTTATGTAACCCTATTTAAAAGCGAATAAATGATTTTGTATTTGTATTTGTACCTTTAGGGAACCTTTTCCTATCGACAGTGGTCCCAATTGGTGCCATTCATTTGAACTTTGTAGTCAGTATAAAGTGTACGCTGGTGCCTACTTATTTGCACTTTCTGTCAATACAAAATGGTGCCTATTGTTACTGCACATCCCGTTTGGCGTGTGGAGCACTGTACATGGCGTACTGTTGGACTGAGGTCCAACTTAAACAGCATTGGTTGCTGCGTTCGTAGGTCACTTTGACATATCGCATTGTTAAACAACCAATCACCTTGTAGATGGACCTCAGTCAAAACTGAATAATCCGCTAGATGGCGGTCGATCAAGCGGATTTTTCCCAAATAAGTAGGTGGTGGGGGAAATTTTCTTCTTCTGATGCCTCTCCAACTTATGGAAATTAGCATTACCTCTAATCACTCTCGAGTGATGAAAGCTCGAAAAACTCTCGAGTCCCGGATGCAGGTGATCCCTCTCCATTCTCTGACGTTACACAACCTCATTTTGAATGAAGATCCTATGTACAAAACCCCCGGTGGGCGAGCCATACTGGCACTTATCCGATTTTGTTCCAAAACTGCAATATTAATTTTGAAATCCAGGTTATTGCCCTCAAACGGACGCGGTGGACCCCCTGCTGACGGTGCAGGAAACTTTGGACATCTACTGCCGGCTGCGGGGCATCTCCGACCGGGACGAGGTGAGCGACCTAACTGGCTTCTTTACTTATTAAGCGATGGTTTCTATTTGACCTTCATCCCACAAGCAGCGTAGAGAGGGTGCTCCCAAACTGTTGTAACATTACCGTGTTGCGCGGCTTATAGCGTAACAGGTAGGGCAACAAGTTACGCAACACGTTGTGCAACGCCATTTCTCGCGACCCAGTTCAGTCGGTATTATGGAGGTTTTCGTAGCACGATCCGTCTAGACGACGAAACAAGTAAAAATGCAAGCGACGAAACGCGGTGATGCATTGCGGCGTTTTCCTTACTCACAGAGAAGCGCTCCATGTTGCGCATCGTGTAGCGCAACACCGTCAATACGTAGCTTTAGGCTGCGTTTCCACAGAAGTGGAGTTGCGCGACGTTGAGCGGAGATTTATACAATTTACCATTTTGCTCAAAATAGATGAAATGTGTACATATTTTGAGCAATGGGATTGGTCAATTATTACCCTAGTATAGAGACCAGTCTCTTACAAAGATAAATAAATGTACACCTATAACTATGTCGTACTAAGCAGTGTACCTATGTAATCTGTGTACCTTTGTGAAGAGGAAGTAAAGTATTATTTATTTAATTTTTTACCCGACTACGTCGAAGCAAAAAGGAGGGTTATGATTTTGACCTGTATGTATGTATGTATGGTTGTTCATCTGTTCCCTTATAAGTTCTAAGCTAGTAATCATATTTGAACAAATGAGGTTTCGTTAGAAGCGTCTTGATTGTCTTCTGGTTATAGGTGACATGACGTCACGTTAAATTGACCACGGCGTCCTTTAGGGGACTTAAAAAACAATTTGCTTGACGGTACCGTGTGGGGTATCATATGAAAGAGCTTTTTAGCACATTTCAAATATGTAATTTTATATACATTATTAAAAATATGTTAAATAAAAATAAAGTTTAAGAACTAAAACCCGACTACGAAAAAATACGCTCTAAAAACGTACGAAACAAGAAAACTGTATATGTTGAAATTATTATGCCGTATCGCCGTGGTCGTATGTCACCTACTGTA
The DNA here is from genome assembly GCA_019059595.1 of Marasmia exigua. Classification (NCBI taxonomy): domain Eukaryota; kingdom Metazoa; phylum Arthropoda; class Insecta; order Lepidoptera; family Crambidae; genus Marasmia; species Marasmia exigua. The sequence continues at coordinate 19,503,250 of CM032481.1, forward strand.
TCAAAACAGATTCATTATAATAATAATAAAATAAAGTCAATGTGGCATACGATCACGGCGATACGGCATAATAATTTTAGCAGAGACAATTTTCTTGTTTCGTACTTTTTAGAGCGTGTTTTTTTTGTAGTCGGGTTTTAGTTTTTAAACTTTATTTTTATAAGTCTCCGCTCAACTCTGCGCAGCTAAAGTTCTGTGGAAACGCAGCCTTAGTTTAAGCACTGTTTTTGTTATCTAGAAGACGTGAACCCCTTATCGTGCCTTTTTTTTCATCCGGCGTTCATCAATTTAAAAGACGGTGTATCACATAATTTAATCAACAAGGGAATAATGCCAGGTGATTCGGCGCACGGTGGAGCAGTTCGAGCTGGCGCGGTACCGAGACACGCGCGCCGGCGCGCTGAGCGGCGGCAACCGGCGCAAGCTGTGCGCCGCCATCGCCTTCATGAGCCGCGCGCCGCTCGTGCTGCTGGACGAGCCCACCAGGTGACTAGCATTGTTGCAGGCTTTTTGTTATGCTAGAGGCGACAAACGAGCAAACATCGCCGTCCATGAACATCCGCGAAATCAGAGAGATCGCTGATGTACCCGGTATTGTTGAATTGAACAATGTTGATGGTAACTGTAGCAGCTCGGCACGCACGATAAGGATTATGTCTAAGACCTACTGTTATCTCTGTCACGTACGCTATGTCAGCAGATCTGACCACGTAAGTGATACGAGATGACTGACGTCATCTCTAGTATATAAGCCTTGGAGATGTTCTTCCATGATGCCATTTGCATTATCAATAATAAACCAGTTACGTATACAAGGCCGGGTGCATCATTTCTTCCGGGCCACCAGCTGCCTCTCGGCGGAATTGTGGCCTACCAACTATATCGTACGGTCCCGGCATAGTAACCACTGGGTTCAGAACTCGCCTTCCATACGGGGAGGTTGTGATGCACATCCAAGTGGTCCAATGGATTTTTCAAATATATGTGCATATTTCTACCATCAGCATGAGGGAAAAATATTGTGAGGAAACCTGCACGTCTCGGATAGTTTCTGAAATCTGTAACACGAATCTGGTCTGGTTCCCCTGATAAGGCTTGCGAAGGTCAGACGGCAGTCGCTTCATTGTGATTACCAGACTCCCCAAATCCTAAATCATGGTTCAAGCGTACCCCGGGCTCCAAAGCTGTCACTTTGGACCTATCCGGGAATTACACGCTAAGGGCGAGGAAGAATAAGTAGTCAAAAAGCGTTATGTTTTTGTGAATGATATAACATAACATTTACTGATGGGGTAATCTACATTTGCTGATGGGGTAATCTGCAAAAGAAAGTATTGTCAAATTTTAGATCAATTGCATACAATAGCAATCCAGGCATTTAAGGTCATTTATGTAGACTATAAAAAAGAAAAGCCCAAGGTAAGATCCCTGAAGGACGCCAGACGGAATCACAAAGGCTTTTGAAAGTTCGTCCTGAAAGACGGCTACTTCGTCTATCTAAGTAATTCGACGCAATGCAACAAATCTTTGCTTACATTATAATGATATATCTACTTATTTTATGATTTATGATTGAATTATTAACTCTGTCAAATGTTTTGAAGAAGTCAGTGTAAATAGAGTCCATCTGCTTCTTCTAGCAAATGCACATGTTTTTGTAAATTATATTGCTGGTTTAGATGGCGCAATTACCTATAGCCTATGTCTCTGCACGAAAGGTTTTGGTTTGGATTCCCGATAGATTAAATTAAAGAAACGAATAAATCTTCTAATTCGAACCATTCTGAACGATATTTTCGACCAATTTCCAAGTCGTAGAACAAACATAGTTCAGAATTGTTGATAAACCTTATAGTGAGAGGGTTGTTAACTATTTACTGATACACACTGTATACGTGGAGTGGATATAGATAAAGAAGTAAAAGGACCGTTCATGTATTACGAAAGATCGTAATAGTAAGTATTGAAGATCTCTCGTTTTATAGCTCTCCTAACCTTTGCGAAGTGCCGTGTCGTCCCGGCAGAGTAGAATAGGCCACCCTCACTCTTACCGAGGTGTCGTAAAAGGCGACTAAGGTTAAGCTGATCATCAAGCATGATCATCAGCACCCAGAGAAGGAAAACTGCATTTATATCAAAACCCTCGCCAACCCGTTTGCCAAGCGTGGTGAGTATGGCAATTACCCCTCATGTGATTGAGGGAGGCCCTTGCAGTGCGGACTTAAATGGGCTGACGATGATGATGGACCTTTGCGAAGATTCGGAGCGTACTTATGCATATTGTACCGTAAGATTTTTTAAGAAAACTGAAGAGTTTCCTCTATCGTACATAACCATTATTATCATCTGTATCATTTTTTTTTCATTTGAAAGCTGACAAAGCAGCACGTGGGTACGTTACGAATTCCTTGAATGTTCTAGCTAGTCACATTAGGCTGCATTTCTACCAGAGATGTCTTCTTTTCCTAACTTCTCTCAGAGAGCTTCATTTTCCTAACTTCTCTCAGAGATTCTATTGGCGTTTGAAAATACATTCTTTGCAACACAACACTGGTGGAACCGCAGCCCAACTACCTATTTTTTTTAGTTTTTCCTACTATAAAATGTTCCATGCATCGGCATGGACCTGTTGTCCAACCGTGCCACGGCATAACATGGAACTAACATTTTTGATACCGTAAGCCAATCATAGACATGCACCCTAAACAGATTGTGCCCTTTCATAGAGAGCCATACTTCAAAAACCGCGCGAAGCTGTTAGTACTAGGGTGACGTGCTGGACGACGTTTTTTCTCTACAGCACCCGTATAGAATCCGCGTCAGGGCCGGTTGGATCTCTTTCACACTCTGTGACATTTTTTCCGAAAATGACACATTCTGCTGACTTTTAGTTGTATGGTACAAAATTGAATGGCCTCTAAACGTTGTGTGCAGCGGCATGGACCCGTTGTCGCGCGGCATAGTGGCGCGCGCGACGCGCCGGGCGTGCGGCGAGCGGCGCGGCGTGCTGCTGGCCACGCACGCGCTGCGCGACGCGCACGCGCACGCCGCCCGCGCCGCGCTGCTGCGCGCCGGCGCGCTGCACGCCGTCGCCGAGCCCGCCACCGCGAGAGCCAGGTGAGACGACTTGAAAGATATCCTTCATTTACAGGATTTAACAGAAACAGAAACAGAATTTATTTGCTTAATACACAATTTGATAGAAATATGTTATAAAAAGCATCATGGACACGGTATCCAGCCTGCCAGCAGGCGCGCAAATAGATTAAGTAGAATTAAGTATAATGTAATTAACAAAACTTATAACTAGGTACATAATTGTTTTCAAATATTATTTCTTAAATTAATATATGTATGCCTCTAAGATCTATGCATTTGAATACTAGTGACATCTATATTATAGTTAGGGTTTAAAATAGGTCTACATTATATTATGTAATTCAAATGTGAGATCAATTTGAGATAATTAAGTTCTTTTTTTTAATCTAATCTTATAATATAATAAGTATTGTACAGACAACCAACTTGTATCAGCACTTTACCGTGTTTAGTTGCGTGTGTAAGGGTATCGGAGGCCCAATCGGGGGTAAGAGGGTTTAAATGTTGGCAGCGCATTTGTGACTCCAATAGGTGTCCATGAGCGATAAAATGTTAATCTGGAATGTTTTTAGCTATGTTTTTTGATGGCTGGCAATCCAAGATGGCTCCCGTTACAAAATAGCAGTTTTCATATTTTGACAACTCAATCAACTCATCAAAGTACTTCAATAGTAATAAAATACTATATGAACTGATGGATTCGAACAAAGGCAAACCTGCCTTTGTAAAAAAACACACTAGTAGGTATTTTGTTCGCATTTCATTTGAATTTTGTATGGTAGCTATATCAAATGTTTCGTTTATGTCAATAGTTCTATTATAATAGTAGGTGCAAATTGTATGGGTTATTAAATGGTATAATTATCTACACTTCTACACTAATATTATAAAGAGGAAATATATGTATTTTTGTATGTTTGTAATGAATAAACTCAAAAACTACTGGACCGATTGCAATAATTTTTACACCATTAGAAAGCTGCATTATTCAGAAGTAACATAGGCTATATTTTATCCCGGTACGGGAAGTAGTTCCCTCGGGACGCGGGTGAAACCGCGTGAAACAGCTATTTGTTAATAATTTTAAACTTTTAAAATGGAGTTGCCCATGAATCTTTCAATGACCATAAAACCAGCTAGACGTTATTTTTTTAATTGAGAATTTTTGCTATTGTCACACATTTACCTTTACTTATTTTATTTATTTATTTCTAGTAAACTTTACAGCATTTTAAAGTTCATGCAAAATACTTAAAAATTAAATTCTTACTTACCAATTAAAAAGTTTGTCACATTCAAATTAATTTTAGAGGACGGTCGAGCATGGGCTATTTAGCAGAAAAAGTGATATAAACAGAAGAAATAAAAAAAACATAAAATCTTGATATTATAAAGACTAATATCCGGTCAAGGTGTGTGAAGTAATGATGTGTGTGAGGTTATAATGTGTGTGAAATGATGATGTATGTTATGTAATTATGTGGGTGAAGTTTATGATGCGTGTGTATGTGAGTTACGTGTGGGGTACTCTGCTGATTGGGATGACTCACTAAATTGAGGCAGTTTCCGTATAATGTATGAGATGAACTGAGATTATTAGATAGATAGATACTCTTTATTGCACAACATACAAAACTTAAAAGCTAGGTATACAGAGATACAATGTACAATTTTTTTTAATTTTTTTTTTATTAGGACAACCAACAAGATAAACACCGTTACAAGCAAATAAAAACATAGACAAACATAATCTTAAAACTAAGTGTCACCTTACTTATAGGTTGCCACGGCATGCAACCTACTAGTGTGTTAAGATTTAACAAAACTTTGTAAAATTTAATTATGTCCAAGACTTGTGACAGGTTCGCTAACGAGTACCTAGGTGGTTCAGGCGTCAAGCACTGCAGCACCTGATGCCTGAATTTTTGAGGCTTATTTGCGAAAATATCTATTTCACACACTTTGTGGAGCTTATTGTATTGTCGCTGTAGTCTGTGCATGGTGGCGTGATGACTCACATTGGTTCTGGTACCCTTAACAAAGAAAAGCACGTATCTTCCGACCCGCGTTGACTTAGTTGGAACGTTAATATGGATCAATTGTAACAGAAAGGAGCAGTCTGTAGTGCTATTGACTATTTTGTGCAATAACATTAAATCTAATAAGAACCTACGATCCTTCAAACTATTCATTCTGAAATAGTTCAGTACATCTTTGACTGTATTATGTATGTTTATAAAAATTTAGAAAACTTCCCTCGAAAATCCGACAACCATAACCTAAATACTAGAAATAAACACAAGCTTGCTGTTTCACATCTCAGACTTCATAAGATTGGTAATTCATTCGTAGGAATGAGTATTAAAATATTTAATAAGTTACCACAAAATCTTGTTGATTTACCAATGCCCAAATTTAAAACACATGTTAAAAATTATTTAATAGCAAAAGCCTATTATACAGTTAATGATTACTTAAATGACAAGAATTTGTGGAAATGATAAACTGTTCGCCTACACCCATGACACTGTACTTAAAAAAAAAATTTGGTGATTAAAAAGAGTAACTGGCGAGTTTCTTGCCGGATCTTCTCGTCAGAATCAACTTTCCGATTCCGGTGGTAGAATCACATTATATTTATTCATTTCTTAGTATATTTTTTGTATCGACATATATGTTTAATAACATGTATAATATACATAGCTATAATTTATATTTTTCATGTATGACGATTTGTAAGAGCTGTATATAAGCCTATGCAAATAAAGCACTTTTGAAATTTTGAATTTTATCCTCATAAGAGGGTAATTTTGATTTATATTTGGATAAAATCTCGAGCTGAGTCCCTATTGTCCAGGTTCGGCGGCGGCTACGTGGTGGAGTGCGTGGTGGCGAGCGGGCGCGCGCGCGCGGTGTGGCGGCGCGTGCAGGCGCTGGCGCCGCACGCCGCGCTGCGCGTCATGCACCGCGCCGCGCTGCACTTCCTCGTGCCCGACATCGCCATAGGTAAACAGCTCATTCGCCGTGTGCTCCCCGGCAGAGTAGAATAGGCCACCCTCACTCTTACCGAGGTGTCGTAAAACGCGACTAAGGTAAAGCTGCTGGCATGATCATCAGCACCCAGAGAAGGAAAACTCTGCTTTTATATCAAAACCCTCGCCAACCCGTCTGCCAAGCGTGGTGAGTATGGCAACTACCCCTCATGTGATTGAGGGAGGCCCGTGCCCCAGCAGTGGGGACTTAAATGGGCTGATGATGAAACAGCTCATTAGTTACTAGCCTGCGTTACTTACGCAGTTTTAGTCTTCATCCAAACTTCAAACCCGCGCAACTACCCTTTAGGGGTTGAAAATTCAAAAGTCACTTTATATTCAAAATCGGTGCCCAAACACAATTTTAAGATTCTAACATTTTAACTATCTAATCCCCATACTGCATTTCATCCCCTTATTTACCCCCTCAAAGGGCGATTTCCCAAAAATGTTTTATTGAATTATTTTTTATATTAATTATACGTAAATATAAAAATTGTCACTTTCCTAACATCAAAGATGACGGACTTCCATACAAACTTCGAACCCCCTTTTCACCCCCTTAAGGGTTGAATATATAAAAACGTTAAAACAACTTGTTCTTAGTTTAAAATAAGGAGAACGTTTAGCGATTTTCAAGATTCTTACATGAAAATGGCTTAAACCCACATACCTGACATTTCATCCCCTATTTTACCCCCTTTAAGGATGATTTTCAAAAAACGTTAAATGGATTATACCTTTTATTTTAAATTATTAGTCTGATTACAATTTTATACATTTCTAACATCAAAGATGGCGGACTTTCATACAAAGTTTTTACCCCTTAAGGGTTGAATTTTCAAAAATCTCTTACTGCTCACTTTCACTATTAAAGGAACCCCTTTCCCAAATTTCAAGTTTCTAGGGTCAGTAGTTTGGGCTGTGGGTGCATTCCTAGGCACTTAGTCACTCAGGTTCTCCTTTTATATATATAGATTTACGTCACATGCGCCAATACCACCCTATTCAAATATAAACCTTATTAAACCACCATAAGAGTCAAGGTATTTACATTTTATTGCAGGCACTGTACTATAATAGGGTCCCGCCGCTGCACTTCCTCGTGCCCGACGTAGCCATAGGTATTCGGCTCATTACTCTAGACTCCGCGCCACCAAAGAAGTCACATGAAAACCGCACTTGAGTCGCCATCCACATGCAAATTTGAGCTTTATACTCATAGACACAAGAAGTCGCAAATTTTAGTTCCATATTTTTCCGCGGGACTTCTTTCGTAGCGCGGACTCTAGGCTTCCGCTCGCAGCTATCCATTGTTCATTTGTAAATAATATTTTTGTGCCCATATGAATCGGACGGGATGAGCTAGAAGTGTCTATGCCTTCCTTTTTAGTAAGAAGGATATATCTGCAACCAATAACCACACCCAAGATCTTTCAAAAAACCTTATTATTACTCTACAACTCACAGTGTAATGTAAAGTGGACTCCTGTTTTCGCACCTAGACTCTTTTTGGTCCATTGTGCGTGTTGGGTCCCTAGCTATTCTAACTAGCCTAACTCCGCCCAGAAGCGCAGAAACTTCCTGGGAACTTCACAGGCTTACCGGAGTGATCTCTCCGATTCAAGGATTTCTTCGCGTTGACTGGTCACAGCGTCGCACTCCTGGACTTGCGTGTGCGACGGATTCCTCAGCGCTAAAGCTGAACCTTATAATAATAAAATGAAATGTGTATATTACAGTGGAGGGCAAGGAAGTGCGCACGCGCCTGAGCGACGTGTTCCGGCTGATGGCGCAGCTGCAGGGCGCCTGCGACATCCACGACTACACGCTCAGCCAGAGCGCGCTCGACCAGGTACACCCACCACGCACACACCATCATCTCCTCTCATCGCTTCCACAGGAACTCCGTCGAGTCTATTTTATAATAAGCCTTCCTGCCCGTCAGACCTTTTTTAGAACCGATAGTGGGTGGAACCGATTTTATTTCTTGTTGTTTACGACTTACTTTTTATAGGACATGTGCTTTGCAATAAGCAATCACTATGTTCTATTTTACTCCTACACAAAATCGATCACCTTTTATCGGACCGTGGACGAATGGCCTACAGGCTGGTCCGCCATCATTTTTTCTATAAGAAAATATCATAACAGCATTAGTACTTTCGCCACGTAATGGTGCGGCGACTATAAGATGCTATGATTGCCGCCATTCTGACACACATCAACGTCACGTCATCATCATCATCAGCAACCCACACTCGTCCACTGCTAGACATACCTAGGTCTCCCCTAATGCACGCCACTGCTCCCGATTTTCGGCCACTCTCATCCAGCCCACACCAGCCAGCCTTCGAATGTCATCATCCCATCTTGTCGCAGGGCGTCCTACACTACGCTTACCGAGTCGCGGTCTCCTCTAAAGGACTTTACGGCTCCAACGGCTGTCAGTTCTGCGGCTAATATGACCAGCCCACTGCCACTTCAGTTTGCTAATTCGGTAGGCTATGTCGGTGACTCTGGTTTTCTGTCGGATTACATCTTTTTCTGATGCGGTCCTTTGGAGATACTCCGGAGCATAGCTCTTTTCATAGCTCTTTGAGCGACTTTGAACCGGTGGACTAGTCCAGCCGTGAGTCCAATGTCACGTATGAGGTGGCAATATGAGATACAGTGCGACCACGATCAGAAGACACTTCAGTGACCTTGACAGACGGGGGCGTTGTACACCATTTTTTCTATGTGAAAATGTCAAAACAGCATTAGTTCCGGCTTTTGCCACGTGCCAAGTAACCGTGGGACGACTATAGCTGATTATTTCATTAACTGAGCGCGCACCGGGCTAGGTGTACGGTAGTCAGTAACTATGAACCTGTGTCCTCGAGTGAAGGCCGCGTAAGGTCGAAACCGTGGCAGTCGATCGATCGATGTATGGAGATCAATGATCTGGCAGGGCCACCTTTAATAGAGTATGAGTCAATGAAAAATTTCATTGGTTTTCGCTCTTATTCCATGACACATAAGGTTCAAAATCTGGTGGTAACTATTTTCCCATTGCCCGCTTAAGGGTTAACCCTTGCAACCATGCACAAATGTTACAACCGTTTTTGTACGCGAAAAATTTATTCACGCGGTGATGAATGGGCAGGCCTATGTCCAACAGTGGACGTTTATTGGCTGAAATAATGATGAACTGTGAGGTAAGGATTGGTACCGAATTAACGAGTGTTTCGTTCCGCAGATGTTCCTAAGCTCCGCGCCGGCGCTGGCCGACGAGCTCGCCGACGTCACTGACGTCGCTGACGTCACCGACGCCACCGACGTCACCGCGCTCTAGCGGACGGCAGCCACCCTCGCGCGCATCGTCAGCCGCCAAACAAACAATCAAATGGGATGGCAACATGACAAATCTTAAAATGACAGCACGTATTTTTAAGAAGCGGTTTATTTATGCACGGTTGTACCTCTATTTTTTATATTTCATACTTATACTCTCTTTTAACATAATTTAAATTTGCATTCTTTCTATTTTGCATTATCTTTATCAGTAAAGAAATATGTCTGGTTGTTGTCATGAGTAGAAAAATTGTCTTGTTTGTTAGCTAACGATATCGACTCAAACTTTAGACAATTTAACACGGGACGTGGTAAAGCGCACATTTAGTTTTGAAAAATTCTGCCAAAATTCGCGGGGGGGAAGGAAAGTTTAGTGATGGTCTAGATATGAATAAGTAATGAATTGAAATGACGATGTTTGTTTACGAATATTGATGAATCACTTGCTCACAGCAGCGAAAATGCAGATAAGTACTAGAAAAGTTATAATTTAATACCGCGGTAGCCTAGTGGTCTGAGCGGTCACCAAGATGGTGAAAGGGTTGGATTGTTGAAACAGTCATACAGCCATTTAAGTACATTTAAGTTTCTGTAATGTCTATTTTTTTAAGTTGTCTATTTTGTGCAATAAAGTAAGTATATCTATACGGTGTTAGCTGTTTATCCTAGTAAAAATGTAATATGCATCTAAAGCTATTCGTAGAAAATTTGCTAAATATTTTTTTGGTTGAAAGAATGTACTCCTGCCTGTCACCATGTCAGGATCTGATGATGAAATCTTAGAGAAAACGACTGACTCTTCAATAACCAATAGCAAATAGCCGGGATAACTTATATTGTTGTTTCTTGTATTTATTCTTCAATACTTCTCACAACGACCAGTATCTTTTCAATGCATTTGTCATTCTGTCTCTTTTCTTTCAATTTCTATTTTGCCTCCTTCTAATACAGTTGAGTAAATAGAAAAGCCCATCTGCTCTGGTAGTAACATAAAAACAGTCAAATAATGAGACATTAATTGTTCATTTTTTCTATCATTGTCACAACACGAATCAAGATCGTGAAAGATCGTGTCAATGTACCACGATATCGCCTTGTCTTTTGGGGTTATTTCTGTCGCAAAATATGTAGATGAAAAATGTTATTATTCTGAGAAATAACGTTTATTTTATTAAAAAAATACTTATGCGTGATAAGAAATATAAATTAGAGTTTTCTGATCGTCGTTCGCAAGTAAAAACTGCACAACAACCATTTTGACGAGTTCCGCTTAGCGACAGATACGAATTCGAAATGGCGTACACGACCAACGTGGAATCACGTTGGTCGTGTACTTTGGCAGAGGGGAAATCGTCCACATGCCACGTCCCGTGGTAAATTGTCTGAGACTCAAACATAAGTGTAAATGTTAGAATTTTGAACGCAACGCTCACGCCTTGTTTGTTGTGCCAATTAGAGAGAAGAAACCCATTGTATTTTCTTTATACAAAAGAAACGGCGAGTTGCGTAAAATGTAACTGAAAACACATCACAATCGCTTAAGGCCCGGTTCAACCAGCATTAAACTTTTTCGAATATAACTATTCGCAAGATAAAATTACTCAATGAACGCCATCTGTTGGTAATTGCCTACACCTGTAAATTAAGGTCAACCTTAAATATAATTTGGTGAGTGGCACTAAATACCCCGTAAACAGAGGGCTCTCTATTTTTTAATATTTTCACTGGAGACCAATGAATTCAGGTCACTATTATTATAATGTCGGCTGAATTGGGCCTTAGTCAATTTTATGACAAACAAAAGCATGTTTTATAAAAGTCCTCCGCAGGAAAAACTATCAACTGCAATGCAAGATATAATGTAAATAATATTCTACAAGATAAAGTTTATTAATGCGGTGGTTTATTTTGCCAAATAGTTCCTAACCCATGGAGCTTATAGCAACGATTTTTGATTAGCATACTTTACAAAATCAAATAACCTTTCTAAAGAATGGGAGAAAGAAAGGAATGGGAGCTATCGCGTATGAAAAATCCGAGAGGTGGGGTTATGGGGACACAATAAGGTGTGGTTATTATTTAAACGTTACATTACATGTTACGTAGAAAAGAACCAACGCCATCTAACCGATTGTTCGTGCGCATTTAGCCCACATGCACCTTATTACGATCCGCGAACTAAGGACAAATTTCTTGCCAGCCCCTTATAACATTGCGTGTTAGAACGGGATGACATGAGCTTTAGTACGGTAATAACTTTAGATCGCGACTTATAATAAGTTTGCATAAGTTTCTTCGTTCAATGTTGCAAAGGTTATGTGCTCAATTTTATAGAAACAATTAACATTTTATTTCGTTAGAGTGATTAAAGCATTATTTTGATCAAATATATAAAATAATATTTTGGTCTTGCCATGGTATATTTAAATGTAGTTTTTATAGAATGTATTATTTTAAAATGTATTATTTTATTAAATATTTGTCATTATGACAAACTTTATACTTAGTAGACAATTTTTATGATATCCAAATGTTGAATTTTATTAGTATTTTTTGACGTACTTATTAAGGAATATGTAGTTTTAAATTATGTTATTTTTAATCCTGAAATACGTATGGTGGTTAGCACAAGTTGTTGTGTTTTTGAACAGGCTTTGCTTGGACCGAAGCGATTACCGGCGACAGTGAGATTTTAAACAATGAAAAGCCAAAGAAAAACTAAATGCTATCTTATGTTGTTTTCCTAAAATACAGCATTAAGTACTTACAATTTTCCCCATAGGCCAGAATAGACCTATCTCCCTACAAAATATGTATGAATACCGATTTATATTTTTTCTCTCATTATTGATACCCTCATTGCCGCCGAAATCGTGAGTCCAGGAGGGTAAATGTGAGCTTTTATAGCAGCAATTATTTTGATTGTAAAAGCAGGGCTCGTGAAGATACTGTTTCCTACGTTAAAAAAATCATTTTTAAAAACATCATTTAACAACTCGATTCTAATTATGCTGCTGTAGAAGCTCAAGGTAACTCTTTGCAAGCCTAAGGCCCGAATTAACCAATCTTTATCCGTCGATAAATCTATGGTGTTTTGTTTAGAATGGCAGCGCTATACCATAGATTAAGTATTGGACTAAGATTGGTCGAATCGGCCCTAAGGGTGTACTGTATACACGTAGAAAGGCTACCAGCGCTTATCGAAACGTAGTCAGCGCCGGTAATTTCTATACTTTGTACGGAACCAGCGCCAAATGTCCAGCTTATTACAAGTGTTTATCGGAGCAGATGGTGTACAATGAAACCGTCCCGTAACGAACGAGAATAATATACCTGTTTCACCCAAGAACGTGTGAAAGGGACGGGAATAATGATTCGATCGTGGATTCATTTCATTGTCAGCCCGCTGATCGGAACTCGTCGGTAACGTTCGGCTCGGTTCGGATAAACGCCGACCAATCGGCGCCGGTCAGCTTTCTACGTGTATACAGAGTGACGTGTTAGTGAATATACAACTTTGCTCTGTGGACGTACTTGATAAGTTGCGAGCTCTGTGATATTTAGTGTTCTAGGGTAAGAAATAAAATATTTTTGGATGGTTCTTGGAACTTGCATTTTTATTTAATTTACTAACTAATATTTGGTATATCTTTTATAAACCAGTTTCAAAGATTCGTAGAAATCTCTCTTCAAACCTAGCGGTATAATAGACTATACTGCCACATATCGGGTAACACAATCTGCAAAAACTCTTTATTCGATTCTAACTTCATGTCAAACACTATTCAGATGAGAATTGTATGAAAAAATAGTGACTGTCCCTTTACATGCAAAACAATCATATACATACACCTTTACCTTATAAGTGAACCAGAGAGGTAACAAAAATATCTTTAAAAAATACACCCATTATAAACATATCCATTTCACGCATAATGAATGCTTTGACACGACTACAGCTTGAGTATTTACAGAATTTATGCATTAACAAAATACAAAATATAAGTACAAAGATAATTTCTATACAATAATAATCTCTTTTATTTGGATTGCCTTCACGCGCCGGGCGAGAGGAGGAGATCCATAGTCTAAAGAGTTACCAAGGATGGGAAAATCAGTTTGCCTAAATTCGCATAGTGTACGCATAGCATCAAAAACACATCCGTAATACGTAGAGACAAAATATCTGTCGTTTCTACTATCTAGTAGATTACACATTCTCCACCAACATCATACATAAAGTATTATTATAATTATGTACCGGCATACATAAGTAGATATAGGCTACATAACTAATAATGTAAAATATAGAAACGGCGGGAGGGGGTGTAAAGGGCCGGTACAAATTATGTGAAATGTAAAAAAAAATAGGTGTTTGGAATGTAATTAAAATGTCATGGTTGGAATACATACATAGTGAGAAAATTGAAACGTCAATACACTATCGATTGTTGGGCAAAACGACCAGACAACCCACCACCTCCCACGGCCACGCCAACACTAGGGGTATACTGGCCGCACCTGGGGAGATGTACGCGGATATTGCGTGCGCTATGCATTTTGTATTCCACCGCGCACAACGCTCGACTCCCTACAAGATTGAGATTAAGGGGAGTCCAACTATACTCAACGCAAAGACTCGCGGCAGACGGTAGAGTATTTAATTAATTAATTATGAATTAAATATAACATCGACTGCCACAAGTCTTTGGCTCCAGTATGACAAAGAGGGTTTTCGCGTGTGAAAAATCCGCTAGATGGAGTTCTATAGGAGCGAGGTCCATATACAATGTGATTGGTTATTTTTAAACGGGATCTGTCAAAATGTCAATTTGACAAACTAAACAACCAATGCGGTTGATGTTGGGACTTAGTCCAACAGTACGCCATCTAGCGGATTTTTCACACGCGAAAACCCTCATTCTACTGGCCATTTTGACCAACTGTCATATACGCTACGCTTCCTATATTTAAACATAAGTAGGTGGTGGAAACATGGCGCCTGGAAAACGGAATGCGGAACTTATTATATCATTCATTATAATAAATGAACTACTCCATAGTCTGTTGCGAGGCTTTCCATGTAGTAATTACTGGCCGAATCTGGAGAGATATGAAGGAATAGTTCCACTTGAATCACCTGGGTGATTTAAGTTTATTTATTGGTGAACTTAAATCATCCAGGTGGATTAGCCAAGGCGATTTTAAGTGACTGGGGAGAGACATGAAGATGAGGCTCTTTAGTCAGTTCTCGTGTCTCTTCCCCACTCAGGCTTATAGGGGTGCTCCCTTTTACGCCTGAGTGGGGAAGAGATGGTGTTTTAGTGGGTATACCTCAGACCACGGGCAGGCGAGAGCCCCTCATAAACCATCCGCTCCCCAGCGGCGGGTATGCCTAAGGTAGTCGGCGGATCAATATCTCGGGCCGGCGGCATTTCACTAGGGCGATAAAAAAATTATTCTCACAACACAACGTCTCATACGTTGACCTGATTCCGTACTAAGTAGCTTAAGCACTTGTGTTACAGATATCAGACAACAGAGGAACACAAATATATACTTAAATACATATATTACACCCAGACAAGTGTTCATCGCACGAATGTTTGTCCAGGGTGGGAATCGAACCCACGACCTTTGGCGTAAGAGGCAGGGTCGCTACCAATTGCGCCATCCGGTCAGATTTAAGTGAAACAATTCAGGTTTCGTGCGCCATGCACTCTTGTACTCCACCGCTTACATTTATCAGTCCTGAAGGGGCGTGACTAGGTCCGCGCTACGAAAGAAAACACGCGGCAGAACACGGAACTAAAATTTAAGGGAATTACCACGCAGCGAACACGTCGCGGCTGCGCAGCGGACTCGTCGGCGTTTTTTCTGCGTAGGCGCCACAAAAAAAATGGCGTTCAGACTTATCTTCGCGGCGAATCCGTTGCGCATCCGCGGCGTGTTCGCTGCATCGTCGTAACGCTTCGAAAACGCTCGTAATCCGCCAGTGTGGCAACTCCCTTAGGTTCCTTATACCTATAAACATAAAAACTCAAAATTGAATGTTTTTTTTTATATGAGAGGTGGCAGACGAGCAGACGGATCGCCTGATGGTAAGCAATTCCGCCGCCCATGGACACTCGCAACACCAGTGGAGTCACAAGTGCGCTGCCAACCTTTTCTCCTTCCCCCCCATTGGGCCTCCGGTAACCTCCGGAAACCCAGCGCAGGCGCTGCTTCACGCCGGTCTTCTGTGAGGCAGTAGTATCACTCCCATTCATGCCTAAGCGTGGCTCTCCCACATTTGATGTTGATGGCGACTGCAGTGCGTTTTTCTCGGGACTTTAGTGGCGCGGAGTCCAGCGTCAGTTGGCGTCGAAGGAGGGCTCCCGCAGCGCGGCGGCGCGCGTGAAGCGCGAGGCCAGCGCGTCCAGCGCGCGGAAGCACACGTCGCGCGCCGCGCGCTCGTGCGCCAGGCTCGACACCGACAACTGAACTGCCTCCTGCAGCGTCTCCGACCCGAACATGTACAGCGCTGGAATACGGAACAAGACTTGACAAAAATCTTGTTTAACGCGACGGGCACTCCACATTAGCGACGCCTTTCTATTTATTTAAGGTGACGGGTAGGGCACACTTGCAACGCCAATCGATTTTAATTTTTAACTACTAAACCGGGTCTATTTTGAACAATTTCGGGATTACAACCTCTTGGTAAACACTTATACTATTTATTAAATAACCATGTACGCGTTGGACCCAACATTTGTGCATGGTTATTTATAAATAGTATAAGTGTTTGCCGAGAGGTTGTAACCCCGAAATTGTTTAAAATAGATCCGGTTTAGTAGATAAAAATTGAAAACGATTGGCATCGCTAGTATGCCCTACCGGTCGCCTTAAATTGTTAGCTAATACCGGATATCTTTTTAACAATTTCGAAGCTCCCATCTCTTGGAAAGCGATTATACTATTTATTTAAGAGTGCGGAGGAGCGGCGTTAAAATTCAATGAGGGTTTTCACGTGTGAAAAATCCGCTAGATGGCGATTTTACACACGCGAAAACACTCATTCGCGGCGAGCGTCACCGTTCCTCGGACATCTCGATATCTCTGTCACACCACCCGTGTCCCTTACGTGCGCTGAAGCTGGTGGCTTAATTTAAAACCTTCCCGTAAGGAACGAAAATGTACCTGTCGCATACAAACAAAGGAGACACACATCGCGTGCGAAAGAGAGGGAAACTCCGATTCGGTCGAAAGGCTGCGTTACCACAGAAGTGGAGCTGCGCGGAGTTGAGCGGAGACTTATAAAAATTGAACAAACAGATTGCTCAAAATATATGAGATGTGTATATATTTGCCTTACGTACTTATACTTAACAAAAATGCGGGTTAATCATGCCATCACAATAAGCGACTCTTCCGATTTCTGACTTTGTAAATTGGCTATTTCACAATGTCTTATTTTAGTACATTACATTGCGTGCCACAGATGATGTCACTGATCTAACTAAAAAAAATGGCGTGTGAGAAATCTGCCAGATGCTCAGGTTCATAAATGGCAAAGTAATCGGCGAACTAAGATAAAAAAATAATATACGAGTCGAATTGAGAACCTCGGTGAAAAAGCGTTGCGCATTATCGATGCCAAACTGATGGATGACACATTGTTGTTTAAGTAAACTATAACGAAAACGCTTTGGCGTTTAGTTAGGTCATACCCTTATAACAACGCCATATTTGATGCGAACGTTTTCGTCCGCTATTGAAATATATAAATAAATATTTCACAACATCACATACATTGATCTGACTCCGAGATAGGTAGCTCGAGCACCTGTGTTCGGATATCAGAATCAACAGTGGGATTACAAATATATAACATATACTTTTTTTTTGTAAATACATACTTATAATACATAGATAACACCCAGACCAAAACAAACAGATATGTTCATGCACACAAATGTTTGTACTGTGCGGGGATCGAACCCGCAACTCTTGGACCAAAAGCAGCTTTCATTACCACTGTTCCAAACGGGTCGTCTGTCCCTAGACTTCATTGAAGTATTGGAGACCTATTTTTGATTTACTCGTATGACTTAGCATCGTGACGAGCGCAAGATTTCTACTGATTTTCCTTCGACATACAAAATTCCGCATTTTTGGATCATTCGTCTGCAACGAGTGACTCCACCCACTCGTTGGTCGAGTGACTTAAAGCGGGCGGCTTCTTCTTCTTCTTTGCCTGTTCCCACTTTAGGTGGGGTCGGCTCTCCTTATCCTTCTGCGCCAGGACAATCTGTCCTGGGTTGTCGGGTCAGGTAGTTGGAACTTCTTGACTAGGTTGGCTGTACTGGTCCACCAGGTCAAGGGCGGCCGTCCCCTTCCTCTCTTGCCTTCTGGGATTGCCAGTGCTTTCTGGACCACATGCTCGCTGTCTCTCCGTATGACGTGGCCGTACCATCTGAGACGTGTTTCGGTGAGCTTTTCTTGGACAGGGGTGACTTTGAAACTACCTCGGACGTATTCGTTTCGAATTTTGTCCTTTGACTTAAAGCGGGCGGCATTAAAAATAAATAGGTATGTATCTCACCGCTGGGCACGTGCTGCATGATCGCCTGGCAGGTGCGGGCGACGTCGACGGGCGGCGGCGCGCGCGCGCGGCGGCTGAAGCTGGTGTCGCTGGCGTCGCGCATGGTCTCGAACGCCGCGAACACGCTGCGCCGCGCCCACGCGCACGCCTCGTCCAGCCACAAGTTGATCAGCGACTCGGCTAGGTCTGACAGAGAACACAATTTGCCATTTTACACACTCAGGTTTTATTCACTAAACGTTCAATAAACATTTGTTAGCTAACACGGTGTTATAGAGCAGTTTTGAAACAAAACAATATACAAAATTTTCGAAAAAAAAAATGTAATTGCTTTATAACACCGATTTAGTTAGCAAAGGTTTAACAAACATATATGAATAAGACCCTTATTACACAGTTAACTTTACTATTCGTGATCAGATTAGTCGCTAGACACACTACCAGGATCAACGCCACCAAAGAAGTCCCGTGAAAAACGCGCTTCGGTCGCCATCAACATTCAAATTTGAGCTTTATGTCCATAGACACGAGGAATCTAAAATGAGGCGTTTTCAAAAAAAAAAAGAAATAGTTCCAAAAAAACTTACTAGATGGCGTGAAAGCCACAAAAATTTAAGTGTTAAATCAATGAGTGCAGTCGCGTTCTCGATTTCTTAATATTCGAGAAAATTAGTTTGTTAATTAAAGCCGTGATAATATAAAATAGATTATATTGTTACACTTTGAATAAACGTTCTTTTTAGGAATAAACGTACGTACTTTGTAGGTATTCGTTTAAGTGTAAAAGAGTAAAAAAAAATTGGTAATAATTATTTTTTCCTACCCTAAAGCGACAGTGGATCAAAACCACCAGAAAAGATTCCCATCGAAGAATTGGATGGCATCTACGGAAATATTCATGTGTTTGTTCGGATCATTTCACCCCAAACTATTTTGAAACTCACTTACATAGCTACACAGTTTGTTTTTACCGAAATCAGTTGAAGATAAATCGCAAAAATGCAACAAACACATGAACTAATGATGAATGTTTGTATGCTTTGTATGATAAGACACTTTTTTTATATAAAAACCGGCCAAGTGCGAGTCGGGCTCGCGCACAAAGGGTTCCGTAGCAGCAAAGTCCAAAATTACAGTTAAATCAACCTATCTCAAAAACTATAAGAGATACTTTGATCAAACCAAAAATCGTTGAAAGAGTTAATTAGCATGCATCACCTCTATTTTTTTTAGAATTTTATACCCCGTAGTTATAAAAATAGAGGGGGGGGGACATACTTTTTACGACTTTGAGAGCTGATAGCTCAAAAACCGTTCACTTTAAGAAAAATGTTTTTTTAGAAAACTTTATATCATTTTAAAAAGACCTTTCCATTGATACCCCCACACGGGTATGTACATCGAAAAAAAAAAATTTCATCCCTCAGTTACATGTATGGGGGGGCCCCACCCCCAATTCTTTTTTTACTATTTAGTGTCATATTTTTGTAGCGGTTCATACAACACATATTCCCATCAATTTCATCACTGTAGTACTTATAGTTTCCGAGTAAATCGGCTGTGACAGACGGACAGACGGAAAGACGGACAGACGGACATGACGAAAACTATAAGGGTTCCGTTTTTGGCCATTTTGGCTACGGAAACCCTAAAAAGGACCTATAGTTGGATTTTTAACTAACAAAGTTATTTGACAGTTGCTAAGAGTCCAGATTCCCATACATTTTGACATTTTCATTTTGTAAATGTATGGGAATGACACATTGACATGTCTGTTGTACGTGCGCGCGTAGAGCCTGGCGGGAGTGGAACACGTCTCACCGGCGAGCAGCAGCGTGGCGAGCGCGTGCGGTACGTGCGCGCGTAGAGCCTGGCGGGAGTGGAACAGGTCTCACGGCGAGCAGCAGCGTGGCGAGCGCGTGCGGTACGTGCGCGCGGTAGAAGCCTGGCGGGAGTGGAACAGGTCTCACGGCGAGCAGCAGCGTGGCGAGCGCGTGCGGTACGTGCGCGCGTAGAGCCTGGCGGGAGTGGAACACGTCTCACCGGCGAGCAGCACGTGGCGAGCGCGTGCGGTACGTGCGCGCGTAGAGCCTGGCGGGAGTGGAACAGGTCTCACGGCGAGCAGCAGCGTGGCGAGCGCGTGCGGTTACGTGCGCGCGGTAGAGCCTGGCGGGAGTGGAACACGTCTCACCGGCGAGCAGCAGCGTGGCGAGCGCGTGCGGTACGTGCGCGCGGTAGAAGCCTGGCGGGAGTGGAACAGGTCTCACCGGCGAGCAGCAGCGTGGCGAGCGCGTGCGGTTACGTGCGCGCGGTAGAAGCCTGGCGGGAGTGGAACACGTCTCACCGGCGAGCAGCAGCGTGGCGAGCGCGTGCGGTTACGTGCGCGCGGTAGAGCCTGGCGGGAGTGGAACACGTCTCACCGGCGAGCAGCACGTGGCGAGCGCGTGCGGTTACGTGCGCGCGGTAGAGCCTGGCGGGAGTGGAACAGGTCTCACGGCGAGCAGCAGCGTGGCGAGCGCGTGCGGTTACGTGCGCGCGGTAGAAGCCTGGCGGGAGTGGAACACGTCTCACCGGCGAGCAGCAGCGTGCGAGCGCGTGCGGTACGTGCGCGCGGTAGAAGCCTGGCGGGAGTGGAACAGGTCTCACGGCGAGCAGCAGCGTGGCGAGCGCGTGCGGTTACGTGCGCGCGGTAGAGCCTGGCGGGAGTGGAACACGTCTCACCGGCGAGCAGCAGCGTGGCGAGCGCGTGCGGTACGTGCGCGCGTAGAGCCTGGCGGGAGTGGAACACGGTCTCCCGCGAGCAGCAGCGTGGCGAGCGCGGGCGGTACGTGAAGCAGCGGTAGAGCCTGGCGGGAGTGGAACACGTCCTCACCGTCGAGCAGCAGCGTGGCGAGCGCGTGCGGTACGTGCGCGCGGGTAGAGCCTGGCGGGAGTGGAACACGTCCTCACCGGCGAGCAGCAGCGTGGCGAGCGCGTGCGGTACGTGCGCGCGGTAGAGCCTGGCGGGAGTGGAACAGGTCTCACCGGCGAGCAGCAGCGTGGCGAGCGCGTGCGGTACGTGCGCGCGGTAGAGCCTGGCGGGAGTGGAACAGGTCTCACCGGCGAGCAGCAGCGTGGCGAGCGCGTGCGGTACGTGCGCGCGGTAGAGCCTGGCGGGAGTGGAACAGGTCTCACCGGCGAGCAGCAGCGTGGCGAGCGCGTGCGGTACGTGCGCGCGGTAGAGCCTGGCGGGAGTGGAACACGTCTCACCGGCGAGCAGCAGCGTGGCGAGCGCGTGCGGTACGTGCGCGCGGTAGAGCCTGGCGGGAGTGGAACACGTCTCACCGGCGAGCAGCAGCGTGCGAGCGCGTGCGGTACGTGCGCGCGGTAGAGCCTGGCGGGAGTGGAACACGTCTCACCGGCGAGCAGCAGCGTGCGAGCGCGTGCGGTACGTGCGCGCGTAGAGCCTGGCGGGAGTGGAACACGTCTCACCGGCGAGCAGCACGTGGCGAGCGCGTGCGGTACGTGCGCGCGTAGAGCCTGGCGGGAGTGGAACAGGTCTCACCGGCGAGCAGCACGTGGCGAGCGCGTGCGGTTACGTGCGCGCGGTAGAAGCCTGGCGGGAGTGGAACACGTCTCACCGGCGAGCAGCACGTGGCGAGCGCGTGCGGTACGTGCGCGCGTAGAGCCTGGCGGGAGTGGAACACGTCTCACCGGCGAGCAGCAGCGTGGCGAGCGCGTGCGGTACGTGCGCGCGTAGAGCCTGGCGGGAGTGGAACACGTCTCACCGGCGAGCAGCAGCGTGGCGAGCGCGTGCGGTTACGTGCGCGCGGTAGAAGCCTGGCGGGAGTGGAACACGTCTCACCGGCGAGCAGCACGTGGCGAGCGCGTGCGTACGTGCGCGCGGTAGAGCCTGGCGGGAGTGGAACACGTCTCACCGGCGAGCAGCAGCGTGGCGAGCGCGTGCGGTACGTGCGCGCGGTAGAGCCTGGCGGGAGTGGAACACGTCTCACCGGCGAGCAGCAGCGTGGCGAGCGCGTGCGGTACGTGCGCGCGGTAGAGCCTGGCGGGAGTGGAACACGTCTCACCGGCGAGCAGCAGCGTGGCGAGCGCGTGCGGTACGTGCGCGCGGTAGAGCCTGGCGGGAGTGGAACACGTCTCACCGGCGAGCAGCAGCGTGGCGAGCGCGTGCGGTACGTGCGCGCGGTAGAGCCTGGCGGGAGTGGAACACGTCTCACCGGCGAGCAGCAGCGTGGCGAGCGCGTGCGGTACGTGCGCGCGGTAGAGCCCGGCGGCCGCCGCCAGCTCTGCGCCGCCGCTCCAGCCGCGGCCCAGCAGCGCGCACCACTCCTCTGCACCACACCCAGACGATAACCATAGCGGGACAGAGCAATTACTTCCGACATTTCCACAACAAAGTACAACGTGTAAAAAAATTTGCAATAATACTTTAAGGCCCCTCGCTCACGGCGACTTTTTGTAGCAATGCAAACGCGCGTTTACTAAACGCACGACAGCATCGCTACTAACGCGTGTTAGTAACGTTTGCAACGCGCTACTGCATTGCGACTGTATCGATGCAAACGCGCGACTGTGTCGGACGACATCGGGGGAAGAACGGAGCGAGGGTGGCGCATGAGTAGTGGCAACTGTAGCGATCGCAGGTGATGTTACTGAATCGCGTTTGCATCGAGACAGAAGCGCGACAGTATCGCGTCTGAATCTGAGCCCATGACAAACAGCTAGCGACCGCTTCGCGGCTGTATCGATGCGGAAGCGCGACTGCATCGCTACAAAAAGTCGCCGTGAGCGAGGTCCCTAAGGGTGTAAACATATATGAGCATCATCTGAGCAAAAAAAAATCAGCTGTTCCATACTAAATAGAATATCCGCGCGTCAATAATGTATGGAACAGCTAACTATTTTTTTGCTCAGATGATGCTCATATTTCGGCAGTGAAATCTTTACACGGTATATATTCACACATCATCATCATCATTTCAGCCAATAGACGTCCACTGCTGGACATAGGCCTCCCCCAATGTTCTCCACACAGATCGTTTCTGTGCCCCCCGCATCCAATGGATTCCCGCGATCTTTCCCCGAGTGTTTGTAACCCCGAAATCGTTTAAAATAGATCCGGTTTAGTAGCTGAAAATTAAAATCGATTGGCGTCGCTTGTGTGCCCTACCCGTCACCTTAACGTAACGCGATAAAGTCTGTATTTTAACTGTTTTCGCAATCGTAATCAATCGAATTGAACTTGCTCTTCTGCGTAGACTGTGGTAATGTGTCGTCGCTACGTCGTGATGGGGATGATCCACTTATACATAATAATGAGACGAGTGTTCGGTGTGGTATCAACCTATTTATTAATTACTCTACAGCTTATATACTAACTAATACGTGCTAAGGAGTGAGATGCCTTCGGTATCTATGTAGTAAGGTATCACGTTTGTGGACGTGACTTACCTTACCACAGACGAATAATAATAATAATATAATCATTCTCACAAGTAGATTAAGCACTTGTGCTACAGATATCAGACAACAGAGGAACACAAATATTTACTTAAATTTTAAGATTCTGTGCACCTATCAAACGGACGAGACAAACTAAGTTATTCGCTGTCTCATATACAGCAACTAATTACGCCCAGAATTCCATAATTAACCGCATTCATAGAACTTTTAATAATAAATTCAATGATATTGACATTTTTAACTCTTCAAAAGGTATCTTTAAAAAAGATATTTTTGAAGCTCTAAAAGAGAATGAACATGTAAAAACCACCTAGGTAGGTAGGTAACATAAATTTCCAAGTTTGGGTTTATGAGCAGCACAGCATACACACACACTCTTAAGTACATCTACACACACACACACTTTTAATTTTTAGATTATTTTTTTTGATTGCCGATAAATAAAATATACAAAATGTAAAACCATTATTGGCTGTAGGTTAAATTTAATTAAGTTCATATAACTTGTAAATAGCACTAAGAGCTGTGGTTTTTGTAATATAATAAAATAAAATAAAAATAAAATAAAATAAAATTTTGAATGGACAACATTTCAAAATTTGTCCATTTTCATGCATAAAATAATTATTGAAATTCTTTTTATTCTAAATAGACGTAAGCGCCAAATGACGTCATCGGACGGCTGAATACAGCGATATTCCTTTGCATATCATTGTTTTAATAAAAAAAAGGTACTACTGTCAAAGGTAAACAATACTAGTGTCAACATTGTCAATGTCATTCATACATTCAACGTTGACAAGTTGTCTTTTTTTTTGACAGTTACATGTCATGGGTTTGGCATTTCGTAAATTTAAAACTATAATGTGCTAAGCAAAGAAATATTTAACATTCTGCCGTCCGATGACGTCATCTTACGATTTTTAGTTTTTAATTTATTTGTCAGTAAATAAGCAATATAAAAAATGAATAAATATATATTCGAGCAGCGGAAAAGTAAACAAAGAATTGGTATTTTTTGTTTCAGAGCTTAGCAATTTTGAAATGTTGTCCATTTAGCCGATGTAAGTCATAAAGTGTTACGGCTGTACTGTGGGGCTGACCTAGGTCCTCGGGCGCGGGCGGCGCGGGCGGCGGCGCGGCGCGCGGGCGCAGCGGGTCCAGCGCCGCGTCCACGTGCGCGAAGGCGCGCCGCGACCCCACCAGCCGCGCCACGCACCCGCACACCTGCCGCGAGAACACCACTCATTAATAGTCGTCTCGTCCTGCACTTTATTAGTATTGTAAAGATAAACATAAGATAAGCCGTGTGGCCCCCGGCAGAGTAGAATAGGCCACCCTCACTCTTACCGAGGTGTCGTAAAAGGCGACTAAGGTAAAGCTGCTGGCATAATCATTAGCACCCAGAGAAGGAAAACTGCATTTCAAAACCCTCGCCAACCCGTCTGCCAAGCGTGGTGAGTATGGCAATTACCCCTCATGTGATTGAGGGAGGCCCGTGCCCCAGCAGTGGGGACTTAAATGGGCTGATGATGATGAAAGATATATATATAAAGATAGGTTGTCTGGTAGAGATCGATCCCAGCGATAAGACCGCCTAAATTGTACATTGTATCTCTGTATACCTAGCTTTTAAGTTTTGTATGTTGTGCAATAAAGAGTATCTATCTATCTATATATTTATTTGTTCAAACATGTGTACAAAAGATGTTACATACATAAAAGGTTTCAACATGTCGTATCTTTGCGGCATACGAATTAAATTATTTTTACTTCATCATCTTCATCATCATCAGCCCATTTAAGTCCCCACTGCTGGGGCACAGGCCCTCCCTCGATCACATGAGGGGTAATTGCCATACTCACCACGCTTGGCAGACGGGTTGACGAGGGTTTAGATATGAATGCAGAGTTTTCCTTCTCTGGATTCGAAATATCGAAATGAAAAAGTTTGGTACCGTGTAGTTTTTGACCGAGGGAGAGCCACGATTCGGCACGAATGGGCCGGCTCGACCGGAGAGATACCACTGCCTCACAGAAAACCAGCGTGAAGCAGCACTGTGTTGTGTTTCGCTGCGTGAGTGAGGGTACCGGAGGCCCAATCCGGGGAAAGGGGGGTTTACAGGTTGGTAGCGCACTTGTGACTCCAATGGTATTATGGGTGTCCATGAACGGCGGCAGTCGCTTACCATCAGGTGATCAGTCTGCTCGTTTGCCGGTCCGCTTCGGTTTACCTCATATTTAGCTTTCAATTTGCTTCATTCTATTTTGTGTTGCATTAGACTATATGACTTGGTATGAGGATAATAAACCATTGTAAAAAAGTTGGCGATTAAAAAGAGTAACTGGCGAGTTTCTTGCCGGATCTTCTCGACCAGAAACAACTTTCCGAGCCGGTGGTAGAATCGCATTATGTTTATTTATTTCTTTAGTATATTTTATGTATCAACATATATATGTATTAACATGTAAATTATACATAAGTACTTATAAATAGTTTTAAGTCATTCAAATGTATGACGATTTGTAAGTGCTGTGTACAAGCCTATGCAAATAAAGAATTATTTGAATTGAATTGAATTGAATTGCCACCTAGATGACATAAAAATAAAAGTAAATAAGGACTTTTCATTTCGCATTCTACAACCTCAGCAGTGAATGGATAGTGGCTGATATGAGAGGAGGGCGCGACTCACGCTGAGCTCGATGGAGGTGCAGACGTAGGTCCAGTCGTGCAGCGCGCGCGGCGGCGGCGCCTCGCCCTCCGCGCCCACCGCCGTCTTGATGCTGTTGAACACGCCCGTCACCGTGCGCTGGAACAGTCTGACGCACAACCCCGCTTTACTCATGACGACCCGTTTGGATCAGTGGTAGTGATCGTTGCCTCTGGTGCAAGGATGTTCTGAGTGTTTTCTATGTATTATAAGTATGTATGTAAACAAAGTGCATTGCATCTAGTTGCACTTTGTTTATTCTGAATTTGCCACGTATGTGTCCTCATAATTATTTTACTCGAAGGTATAGTTTATCTGTGGGATCGTTGATTCTACGGAACTGTCATAGTCATATTGACGGATGGTGACATGATTATTAATTATATGGAGATTATGTTATAAGGTCTTTGATTATAATAAGAAGAATTAAATATTGTGCAGTAACGGTGAAACAATAGCTTTAAATGTTGTTTCTCTTTTCAGGTGAGTTTGTTAATAATGTAATACCTAAGTTAGAATGTTATGTTAAAGTTTTAGATAAGTACTTGTAATAAAATAAATTCTCTTTTCAGAGCAACTCAATTTGGTCATAGTTTTACTGTTCAGCACCCCAGAAATAAATTGCCTATTATATGTATTTACAAAAGAAAGTATTAAATGTACTATCCGTAACACAGGTGCTGGAGCTACCTATCTCGGAGTCAGATCAATGTATATTATGTTGTGAATTAATTATTTATTTATAAAAAAAAAGTAGCTACATTATTTGGCTTGATAATAATTTAAAGTCTAAATTAGGTCTAGTATTTAAGCTTTAAAAATATTATCAATACTATAGTTCTCTAGGCTAACTGAATTTGTTAAAGCATCCATATAATGTGTAATGTAATTAATGTTTTTTTCTTTTTCAAATTAAATTATCTTGTGTGCGCTGTGAAGTAGTCTGCAAGCGTACTTGTAAGCTGAACAATATATAAATAAAAATAAATAATACGACGAATGTAAGGGGTCCGCTCAACATCTAACGGGGCCTAAGTCAACCTCACCTGCACGTGGCTCACCCTGCTGCACAACGGAAGAGGCTCTGGCGTTCCCCACCAACCCGCACTGGGCCAGCGTGGTGGGTGTAGGCCCAAACCCCCTCTATGCTATAGTAAAACAAATACAAGGCCCCAAGTGCCCGGCGGTACCGGTGGCCGAGCCAGCGAGGACGGAAGCGGGCGAGGCGCCGGGACCAGGGGTGCCAAGAATCCCCGGGTGGTGAAAACAATCCGTCGAACGACCTTAGCCCTGGCAACGTACAACACACGCACACTGAACGAAAGAGAAGCTGCTGGAACTAGAGGAAGAATTAAGCAGAATTCGCTTGAGTATCGTAGGATTATCCGAAGTCCGACGACAGGGCGAGGATACGATGATCCTTAAATCCGGAAACCTGCTTTATTTCCGGGAGGGCGAAGATCTGTCCAAAGGTGGAGTCGGATTTATTGTCCACAAGTCTCTCGTGAACAGCATTGTACAAATCGGAAGTGTGTCGAATAGGGTGGCGTACCTTACACTCAGAATTACCAAACGGTTTTCGCTAAAGGTAATACAGGTTTACGCCCCGACCTCGACACACCCTGACGAGGAAAGTGGAAGTAATGTATGAGGATATCTCTCGGGCAATACATACTTCCAATACTCACTACACTGTTGTCATGGGAAATTTTAACGCAAGGCTAGGCAAAAAGGGCGATGAGAAGTCGAAAGTGGGGCAATTTGGATCTGGAATCCGGAACCACCGATGTCAAATGCTAGCCGAGTATATGGAGAGGGAGGGACTCTACATGATGAACTCCTTCTTTAAAAAAGGGCTGCATCGTAAGTGGACCTGGGAAAGTCCGGATGGCGTTACAAAGAATGAGATTAACTTCATCATGTCTACCAAGACCCGGATATTCAATGATGTCTCAGTGATCAATTCAGTGTACACTGGAAGTGATCACCGAATGGTAAGAGGCACTTTGAATCTACACGTTACATCCGAAAGGTATCGACAGATGAAATCTACGCTCCGCCCTGTAGCCATCCAGATTCAAAACCCCGCGAGCTTTCAACTCGAGCTGGAAAATCGCTTCGATTGCCTAGAGAGCTGCTCAGACGTGGACATATATAATGACAGGCTCGTGGAAGCTGTTCTTACGGCGGGTGCAAAGGTCTTCAGACCCAGCCGTACGAAAAAAGCCAGTAAAATCTCGGAGCCAACTCTAAAGCTAATGGAGGAAAGGCGGAAAATGGTTCTGCAAACCTCTGATGCAGCTCGTCAACGACGGCAGCTTAGCAAGCGCATCTCCAAGTGCCTGACCCGGGACATACGCCGATTTAATACGGAACGTATTAAAGAGGCTATAGAGCGGAACAAAGGCTCCAAAGTGTTCGCCAGAGACCTGGCTATTGGAGAGAGCTTGCTGACCAAGCTGAAAACAGAGGATGGCAGAATAGTCACGTCACGCCCAGAGCTTTTGGCTGAGATCGAAAACTTTTATGGACAGCTTTACGCGACATCACGCGCACCTGTCATTCAGGCTGTTGAGCGAAGAGCCAAATTAACCCGGCACTACACCGAAGATATCCCGGACGTTAGCCTATACGAGATTAGCATAGCTCTCAAACAGCATAAGAACGGTAAGGCACCGGGTGATGATGGAATCACAGCGGAGCTTCTGAAAGCAGGTGGACGACCTGTCCTGAAAGCCCTTCAGAGGCTATTCAACTCAATCATCACTGAGGGAAAGACACCCAAAGCGTGGCACTCTGGCGTGGTGAGGCTTTTCTTCAAATCCCAATTGAAGAATTACAGGCCTATCACGCTGCTGAGTCACATATATGAGCTGCTTTCGAGAGTTATGACGAATCGTCTCGTACGCAGGTTCGACGACTTCCAGCCTCCCGAACAAGCTGGATTCCGAAAAGGCTTTAGCACCATAGACCACATACATACGCTGCGGCAGGTTAAAAAGAAGACCGAAGAGTATAATCTGCCATTATGCTTAGCAGTTTGTAGACTATGAGAAAGCCTTCGACCTGTCGAGACTTGGGCCGTGTTACAGTCTCTCCAAAGGTGTGCCGATTAAGGAGGCTCAAAGTCACCCAGAGAGCAATGGAAAGGGCTGCTATGCTCGGAGTCTCCCTGCGTGATCGTATCAGAAATGATGAGATCCGCAGGAGAACTAGGGTCACAGACGTAGCCCAAGGATTGCATGCCTCAAGTGGCAATGGGCAGGGCACATAGCAAGGAGAACAGATAGGCCGTTGGGGCGGAAAGGTCCTCGAGTGGAGGCCACGTACAGGAAGTCGCAGCCGTGGCAGGCCCCTCCTACAAGGTGGACCAACGATCTGGTGAAGATCGCGGGAATCCATTGGACGCGGGAGACACAGGACCGATCTGTGTGGAGAACATTGGGGGAGGCCTATGTCCAGCAGTGGACGTCTATTGGCTGAAATGATGATGATGATGAAATAATACGACCAGTCGTTTTTTCCTCATAGACTTAAAAAGACAGTAGAAAGTTACCTGAAAGTTAAACTCGTACGTGACCCATCCATCATTTTTACTTTCCATAGCGCAGTGAATACGTGTGCAATTCTAAATTGCAAGAACTATACAACTTACTTGTCTAATCTCTGCATGTTGTTGGAAGTCTGGCCCGGGGAGGCGTTTCTCTCTATGCCCATGGTATATTCATCTGTAAGATAGACACCATGCTATAAACCGGATCATTTTAAATATAATATTAGGTATCTCTTTTTAAATAGTTACATCCATTCCAATACGCAATCCACTCGGGGGTGAAACCTGGAGACCTATAACACGGGTTTCTCTTCGAAACATATCATAGGCTCCAGTCTCTCACACACGGGTTGGTGCCAAACTTGAAGATACAATGTAATTTATATACCTAAAATGTAAGTCTTTAGTGAGAGAGAATAAACTTATCACTTATTCATTCATTCATTCAATATCTTCAACCATTTTTATAAGGAGTACATATGTATGCGACGACCATAGTTGCAGAACTATTTTACGAACTAGAGACCTCTCTCGTCCGATGTGTCTCCATCATAAAAGAATCGCCATTTCAGAGAAGCCCGGGGTATTCCAAGCGGGTTTGACGCGTACCGTCCCATTCGCATTCCGTCCCATTGTCACACAAAGGGAGTTGCCACACTGGCGGAGTGAGAGTGTTTTCAAAGCGGAGCGACGATGCAGCGAACACGCTGCGGCTGCGCAGCGTTCACGCCGCGGATGCGCAACGGATTTGACGCGGAGAAAAGTCTGAATGCCATTGTTTTTTGTGGCGGCCACGCAGAAAAACGCTGGCGAATCCGTATGTGCCGCAAAGATAAAAATAGATTTTTTAATATTTCCAACGTTACAAGATGAATGGACAATACGACAAAAATCATTTTCCGAAATGAAAAATACTATTTCTAGATTAGACTCATAGAAATTTAAGAAAAATAATTTCATAATTTTTTAACAGATATTTATGGAGAAAAAAAATAAAATTTAAAAATCCCCCTGTGACGTCATCATTCGGCATGACAAATTAATAACGCTTTTGCTCACGCTAATTTAAAAAAAAAAGTAAAATTTCTGATCATAAAATGACAAGAAAAAACAATGACAGTGACAGAAAGTAACTTGAGTCACCTAAACTTTTTTTATTGGACATATAGCACCGACATCACAATACGTTGAGCCTCAGGACTGCGTCATTTCCGGCATATTAATTAATAATTTAAAAAATAAATATTTTCATAAAAACACGCTTTTAATAATAACTAAAAAATATGGGTAAAAAAAATGGCTCATCTTTTTTCTCTTCATAAAAATGTGTAGAATAAAGATATTCGAAAAGCGTATAAAAATTCCAATATATTGTTTTGTCGTATTGTCCATTATTCTTCTAAAAATGTGGGCTTGAACATATCCGGGCTACGAAGCTGGTTTTAGACGCAACTGGGAGAGATGCTGATGATGATGATGAATGTAATGAGAGTATAGTCACCGGCGAGCGCGGCGGTGTCGATGGGGCGCGAGGAGTGGTGGTGCTGCGTGCGCCCGCGCGTCTCCTCCGCGCCCTCCCACCAGATCTCCTCCGCCCTGACCAACACAATATCAGACAACACCGTCATTATCAGAAAGCAAAGTAATCGCCATTGCACGAATCAGCAGCACGCTCAGGTGATCCGTCTGCACGTCTGCCGCCTATCACTTAAAAATAAAGTTTAAAAACTAAAACCCGACTACCGAAAACCACGCTCTAAAAAGTAACGTAACTAGAAAATTGTCTCTGCTGAAATTATTATGCCGTATTGCCGTGGTCGTATGCCACCTACTGTAGCAAAACAGATTTATTATAATAATGAAATAAAATCAATGTGGGTGCGTACTTTTTAAAGCGTGGTTTTTGGTAGTCGGGTTTTAGTTTTTAAACTTTATTTTTATTTAACATATTTTTAGTTATGTAAATAAAATTACATATTTGAAATATGCTAAAAAAGGTCTTTCATTTGATACCCCATACGGTACCGTCAAGCAAATTTTTTTTTGTTCCTTACTCTAAGTCCCCGTCAATTTAATATGACGTCATGTCGCCAGAAGACAACCAAGACGCTTCTAACGTCACCTCATTTATTCAAATATGATAACTGGTTTAGATGTTATGAGGGAACAGATGTACAACCGTACATACATACACACTTGTCAAAATCATAACTGTCCTTTTTGCTTCGTCGTAGTCGGGTAAAAAAAACGCTGAAGTGGAGTTTGGCCCGTTATATCAGGCTCAATTGAAACTCTGTAACATCATCAATATTTAGAAAGAGTAAGTTTCTTGCTGGTGTCTTCTCAGTAGAAATCGTCATTCCGAATCAGCGGTAGATGGTCCCTCACTCTTACCGAGGTGTCGTAAAAGGCGACTAAGGTAAAGCTGCTGGCATGATCATCAGCACCCAGAGAAGGAAAACTCTGCATTTATATCAAAACCCTCGCCAACCCGTCTGCCAAGCGTGGTGAGTATGGCAATTACCCCTCATGTGATTGAGGGAGGCCCGTGCCCCAGCAGTGGGGACTTAAATGGGCTGACGATGGTGGATGGTAATATGTGTACCTATTTTGACATTCAGTGTTCTGTATGGACCTAAATTGAATAAATATATATTTTTTCTTTATATCTCTAGATTTACAGATCTAATCCGTTAACTAATTGTAACGGATTTTCTGAATAAAGCATATTAATTTAATTTAATTTAATTTAATTTAATTTAATTTAATTTAATTTAATTTAATTTAATTTAATTTAATTTAATTTAATTTAATTTAATTTAATTTAATTTAATTTAATTTAATTAATTTAATTAAAAAACAGATGGACGAAGGAGCCGACACGGAGTAAAGTGGAGTGGACGATTTGAGAAGGATGGTTGGTGTGAGTTGGACGCATAGGACGGTCAGCAAAAGTAGCTTAACACTTTAGTACCATGTAAAAGTAGCATTTTTACGCACCTTTTAGAAACTAACTATAATAGGCAGAACAGTTACTTTGACATGGTACTAAAGTGTTAAGTTACTTTTGATGCTGACCGTACACGGAACACTGGAGAAGGTCTTCTTCAGGTCAAGAAAAAGGAAATGTAGAGGCGTGTTCTTCAAGTGAAGCGATGGCGATTCAGGGATTCGAACCACGCTCAGTGGTTCGAATCCCTGAATCATGGTTTAAGCGTACCGTGGGCTCCAACCGGGAACTAGGCAACTGGTAAACTGGCATAATTCGGCGAATCACCTAATTCGGTGATAGGAAGTTTTGACGCTTCTCCCGCTTTGAAGGTACAGAATCACCCGTTTTAAATTGAACTTTATATTAACGCAACAAAGCGTCTTTACTTATTCAAAAAATGTTGACGATGTTGACATATTCAGGATGATGTTGCGGCTTCCTCGTTTCTGCAGTGCGCCTCAATGTTTGCGCAGGCAAGAAGTGACTGCTTCCAAACTCTGCTCCGCAAGAAAGTGACATCGCTGTTAAACCGGGTGCGAGGGAGCGACAACAGCATCCTGAAGGTAATAGCAGATGATCCGCATGCACCTATATTGAGGCACTTTGTACGAACAATGACCGAGGACAAAATTAGCACTCCCTCTGGATCACATGTATACGGAGTGCCTCTTAGGTACATGACCAAGTAAACTGTGTTATTATTTATTATGCTCACTAACCCTATGTTTATAAGAGGGAGAGGGCGCTAGTGAGCACCAAGCGAACGGCTGTGTTTTAGAGTAGCTCCGTATAATTATATTAGTTTTTAGTGGTAAAAAGTTACATTTGTGCAATAAATCTTACATCATTTTAAAGACAACTCTGGAATTCATCTAACAGTGAAAACTATTCTTAAAACAAATCCGAAAGTAAAAAGATATTTGGGAAGATAAATTATAAACAGTGACTGTGTTTGAAAGTGGCAAGTGTAGGTATTCTACACTTAGATCAGCTGTGACTCAGCTGAGCGTTCGAAAAGGAGAATCATGCCTACACAACTCGACACGGCCTGACAAAACCGATACGTAATTTCACACTAAAGTGTAGCGGCACGCTTGGCGTAATAAGTTCAACCTCTGAGCAAAAGCTAAGAATCCATGGTTCGATCCTGACCCGGAGCAAGTTATTATATTTTGATTATTTTCTACGTCGCTCGCTACATATACCATATACTAAATTCCCCCCGTTCGATCCTGACCTGTTTTTTTTTTTTTTTTTTTTTTTTTTTTTTTTTTTTTTTTTTTTCTCGTCTTTCATCGGTATGTCTGCTAGAGCGCAAAGGCAAGCTTCAAGCAGCCGTGGCCGCCAGGTGGCGTCACAAGTCACATGCAATAAATGCAAGAACGTGGTTGACTCAAAAAACACACTAACATGCTTACTCTGCAAAAAGGCCTACGAGTTTGATTGCATCGGTTACTCTCAAAAATTACACCTTCTTAAGGATATTGATACGAGGAAAAAGTGGATATGTAAAGGTTGCGACGAGAAAACAAAAAAGCAAAAACAGTCTGAAATCAAGGGGAGACCAATAACAAATGAGAAAAAACTGGACTCGCCTGAGCCGTATGGGGAACCTTTATCATTACTAACAGAATCGATAACTTCCTACACCTATGGACACATCAGGCATAAAAGTGCGGGACTCGCATATCCACACTACAGACAACTTGTCAAATGATCCTCCGTTCAATTCTGATAAAATACATTGTAATGAAAATACGAGTAGCACAACGAAACCCAGAACATTACTAGCGACCAAATCATGCGAATCCTTTAAACAAGAAGATTTGTTGATGAACTCTCTGGATAAAAAATATAGTTTTAGTAGGAGTGCCGAATCCATAAATGAGCTGAACATTATAAAAGACATGAAAACAGAAATAGACGAGTTAAAAACCGAATTAAGCATTGTGCAAAATGAACTAGAGAATAAAATTTTGGAAAACATTGAACTCAACAAGACTATTAACAAATTATCAAGGACTAACAACTTTTTAAAAGATATTTGCCGAAAACCAAGCTCATCGAGAAAACATATGACCCAACTAGGAAACTCTTCTATGCTCACATATAAAACTGAAACAATAACAGGAGAGCTACGCTTCGGGGAAAATAATGAAATTCACTCCATAATAGATCTATCTCAAAGCTTGGAAAACATGATCGCTAAAGATAAAGAAAATGATCGAATTAAAAACCTGGAAAAACAGGTATCGGAATTATTAAAGCAATTAGAAAGCGCTCAAGAAGAAATTTTACATCTAGATCGAATAGTACAGTCACTACAGAATGAATTGGTGGACTATAAAATGTCATCCCCGAATTTGCACAGAACCGCAAATCGTGAGACTAAACATAAATTGTGCATTATTTCTAATGATAATAAAATTAATACCACGTCAATTATTGAAAAATCTGATCTGGGATGTTTGTATGAATTTTGTCATTACATTAAAAATGGAGCAGGCGTACTACACCTTATAGAAGATTTGGAACGGAAAACAAAAGGTTTTGACTTAAACGATTTTTGCATAATTATTTTAGGTGAACACGACTTTAGATACCTTACAGATCAGACGCTTGCCTCAAAGATCAGTGCAAAATTGAGGAATCTGCAACATACTAATATCATAATTATTTCACCTACCTATGTTTGTGGAGCACCTATCTATAACTACAAAATTGAGTCTTTCAACCGTTCATTATCTAATGACGTAACAGAAAACAGATACTTCTACTGCCTTGATGCAAATAAAAACCTTAAATATGAAATGTTTTCACCAAGGACTGGAAAGCTTAATTCTGCAGGTATGAGAACAATTATAAAAGATGTCCATGTATTAATCGGCCAAATAAGAGCTTCTAATGAGGAATACTTTTTTCGTTACCAAAGATAAAAATACAGCGAATGCAACCTATAACAATAGAAATTCATGTCAAAATAACAAGACACTTACAGCAAGAGACAATAATACAATTGGCATTTTTCATCTAAATATAGCTGGAATACTTAATAAACAAGAAGAATTATTGTGCTCAATACGACAATTGGAACAGAATCACACTTACGTTGATGTAATTTGTCTCTGTGAAACTAATCTACAATCTGGGACAGAGGGAAATGTGAAGTTAGATAATTTCAAAACTGTGACATGGTTTTCTAGAAAACATAGTAAACGAGGGGGAGTTGCAATTCTAGTAAAAAAAGGTATCGAATCCCGGATAATAAGTGATCTAGCACAACTGTCTCAACAATTTATATTCGAATGCTGTGGTGTGGAGTTGTTGCAGTATGGAATGATGGTGATATGCATCTACACAAACAAGACTCCAACATCAACAAGTTCACTGTTTTTCCAGAAACTTTCCGAACTTCTACATGTTGTAGGTAACAAGAAAAGAAAGAAAATTATAATATGTGGAGATTGGAATATTGACATTTTGAAAAATACTAGTGTATCTTTAGAATTAAAACAGATAATGGAAAATTATAATATCGACTTAAAAATAAAACAACCCACTAGAGTCACAAATAAAACTGAAACATGCATCGATCAAATTGCTTCCAATATAAAAAGGAGTAGATCAACCATACATGATCTGGGTTTATCTGACCATAAAGCCCAGACACTTGAGATTCCTGTCAAAACTAAAAAAGTGTCAAGCCCTAAGTGGTGGTATGAACTAAAAAGAGACTATTCAAGTGAAAATAAAAACCTTTTTTTTAAATGCTTGTCGAAATTATCTTTTTCTGAAGTATATGAACATAGTTTTAGTGCTGAGGACTCCTTTAACGAGTTTTACAATCTATATAAGTTGTTCTATGACTTATGTTTTCCGATTGTTAAAGTTAAAGCAAAATCTAAGAATAATAATTCAATTTGGTTAACAAAGGGCATTACAAAAAGTTGTAATACAAAAAGGAAATTGTATTTAAAATATCGCAGAAACATACCCACGTACAGTAAATATTATAAAAAATATTCTCAAGTATTAAAACAATGTATTAGAGTATCACAGAGAAATAATAATTTAAAATATATAGATAATATGGACAATAAATGTAAATGCGTCTGGAATATTATAAATAACTATACAAAAGATTGTGATCGTGATTCAATAGATAAAATATGTACAGAAAATAATGAATTTAAGGATCCTAAGATTATTTGTGAGCTTTTCAATCAGTATTTTGTAAATAGCGTAATTGAAAATTGTCCTGCAGGATTTAATAAAAATACGTTAGAAGGAAATGTGGAATCTATCGAACCCACTTTATTTCTCTATCCTGTCACTAATGACGAAGTAATGAAAATTGTCAAATCCCTTAAAAATTCTAAGTCTGTAGGATATGATGAAATATGTACTGAGATTATCAAGATGAGCATTGACACTGTGATTGAACCACTTACATTTGTGATAAATTTACAATTAAGAGAAGGTAATTTTCCTAACATTTTGAAAAAATCTGTAGTTAAACCTCTATTTAAAAAGGGCGAAAGAACATCTTTACATAATTATAGACCAATAACTTTAGTACCTATTTTTTCAAAAATTTTTTGAGAGAGTTATGTTTAATAGAATGATGGATTTCTTTGAGAAAAATAATGTAATAAATGATAAACAAAATGGCTTTAGGAAATGTAGATCTACGTCATTAGCAACATTTAAATTAATTAAAATAATTACCAGCAATTTAGACAATTACATTCCAACTGCTGTCCTTTTTTTAGATATGACTAAAGCCTTTGATTTTGTCTCCCATGAACGCTTGCTAGCTAAATTATATAAATATGGAATCCGTGGTCCAAGCTATCAGTGGATAAAAAGCTATCTAAGTGAAAGAGAACAATGTGTAGAAATTAAGAAATACTGTCGTAAAAGCAAATCCTTGGAAATATACAAATCGTCCTTTATAGAAAATAATTTCGGAGTGCCGCAGGGAAGTATCCTTGGTCCTTTATTATTCCTGCTATATATTAACGACCTGGTTAAATATATACCTCATGAATGTCTTCTCTTTGCTGATGATACCACGATTGTCTTCACAGGTGATAAAAGTGAAAATATCAAATCACACGAAGATAACATCACTGAAGCACTTGCTAAAGCTATTAACTGGTTGAATTGTAACAATTTAAATATCAATATTAAAAAAACTAAATATATGCAGTTTGGTACTTATAAAAAGAAAATCCAAAATCTTAATATAACGTATAACGATCAAGTTATAGAAGAAGTAAAACATATAAAGTTTCTAGGAATAACAATTGATTGCTTTTGTGACTGGAAAATACAAATATCCAATATATGCTCTAAATTAAATCGATTTGTATTTGCCCTTAACCAAATAAGTCGATTGGTTTCAATAGAGGCAGCTATTACAGCATATAATGGCTATGTAAATTCTCTGTTGAGATATGGAGTTTTGATTTGGGGAAACTCAGTACATAGAGATAAGGCATTTATTTTGCAAAAAAAATGTATCCGTGCTATTTTCTATTTAAAGCAAAGAGATTCATGTCGTCCATTGTTTCGTCAATACAATATACTTACATTACCCTGCTTATATATTTTTGATGTTTGTTTGTTTGTATATAAGAATAAGTCTTTGTTTCAAGAAAAATGTCAAGTATTAAAACGTAATCTTCGCTCTATGTATAAAAATAAACTGTACAAACCGCCTGTAAAATTAACATTAGTTTCTAATAATACTTTTATAATGTGTATCAAAATTTATAACTGTTTGCCAGATACTTTCAAAGTACATAAATTTGCTAAGTTTAAAAAGGATGTTAAAGTCTGGCTAGTTGAAAAATGTTTCTACAGCATCCAGGAATAT
Source organism: Marasmia exigua (assembly GCA_019059595.1). NCBI lineage: Eukaryota > Metazoa > Arthropoda > Insecta > Lepidoptera > Crambidae > Marasmia > Marasmia exigua. Next base: position 19,541,907 of record CM032481.1, read on the forward strand.
TTTAACTACAGATAAAAATGTATTGGTCACTAAAATTGATCATTTGTGTATACGCTTGTAAAAGTAGAAATAAGAGCTTTTAATCAAATGTAATTTAGTATTAAGACCTGCTATGTACTTACCTTATTTCATACACAATAAAGACTTACTTACTTACTTACTTACTAAGCGACTTTTTACTAACCCGTGGACTATGTTGTCTGAATAAATAAATTTGATTTGATTTGATTGTGCGACTGAGATAGCAATAATCATTCCTGGGTTTCCTTTACAAAATTTTATGTTATCACCGCATTATACAAGTTTACCCTACAGGCTAAGATGAGGGGGGCTCAGATGAGGGTTACCTGGGGCTGGTCTCCGCGCGTTGCTGGAGCAGGCAGCGCAGCTTGGCGATGCTGGTGCTGAGGTCGGCGGCCTCCTCGTACTCCGGCTCCGGGGAGTCCGACAGCGATGCAAGTGGTGGTGGGAACTCCCGCGGGATCGCCTTCGCTTGGGATGGCTACAAACAGACATTGCTTTATTACTATACTAAACTCAAAGACTCGTGGCAGATGGTAAAATATATTCTGACAATTACGACTTGAAAATAAATGATGGCTGGCTACCGCTTAAGTCATAAGGCATGGTAACCTCATTGGTTATAAATCAAAGGAATTCCGTTTAGTTCCTCAAGAATACATTTCACGACTTAATTGACAAAGCATATTTCCCTCATTAATTATGAATGATATATAACATCGACTGCCACGAGTCTTTGAGTCGAGTATAACAATGACTTCCCTTAAATCTACTGACCTATTTGTATAAAATAATTATCAATGAAATACTCTACCGTCTGCCACGAGTCTTTGAGTTTAATATAAAACGTAATAAGCTATGCTGTCAATTAAGTCATGAAAATTATTGATGGCACCACCGCCGCTTACGTCATATGCAAAGATCGGAGTAGGTTGAGCTATTTGGGTTCACTGACTGCAAACATAGATGTTAATATGGACATGCCCCGGGATTTTGACTATGATCCCGGAATTAAAATAAATATATTATTATTTTAGAGTTCAATATTTAACGCATTTTAATCATGAAAGGGCTTATCCAGAAACGTTCGATACAACCATATTTACTTACAGTTTGTTCATTTCAAACAAATAGAACCTTTTTAATGAACATGATATCACAAAGCGTTTATGAATACGTTCTGATGTTAATGCTGGTATGTATAAACGAAAATAACTTTGATAGTATAAAATTTAATTTTGATCCCGAGATTGCCGGGAATCCAGGCATGTCCATATTATTTGAAAAAAATCGCCCGGACATCAGGTGACCAGGAGCTTCCCCCCTCCCTTCGGTCTTCTCCCCCCCCCCCCCCCCCCTAAACATCCAACCAAGTACCAAAAATAGCTCTACCTACCAGCTCTATTTCATTGGTCATAATGTATGGTAACCCCATTAGTTATAGAAAGAAAGAAAGAAAGAAAATACATTTATTGACCATCACAATACACAGGAAACAAACATATACAGTTGGTACACGGTTTAAAACAACATACATTTTACACAGAAGAGGGACAAAGAGATGTGGATAGTGTGTGGTCAATCAGGTCCCGACCTCAGCATTAGCTGCTACTACAATATCTGCATTGCCGCAGCAGCGCTGGTATTCTGGCGGGACCTGTTTGCGAGCGAGTGTGATGGTGTGGTGTAGATAAATAAATAAAAATATATACTTATACACGTACATATTATAGATAAGCAATATGTGATGTAGTAGATATAATAAAATTCGTATTTAAACACACACAAAAAAAGAAGAAGAGAATTTAGTTGATAACATACAGATAGATACAAACAACACTCAAAAGCTAGACACAATACAATGATGAGAAGAAAACAGTAGGTAGTACAAAGCACAAACACTTTAAAAAATATACTTAAAAAAAATACGATATCGTTATGCGACCAGTGGCTCCAGTGGTTATAAAACATGGGAACTGTATTAGTTCCTCAAACATCCGTTGTCACGATTTTCTTGACGCAATCAGTATAAACCTGCTTAAGGTGACGGGTAGGGCACACTAGCAACGCCAATTGATTTAAATTGTCAGCAACTAAACCGGATATCTTTTTAACAATTTCGAAGCTGCATCCCTCGGAAAACACGTATACTATTTATTTTATACTTATACTTAACTTTTGGGTCTGCTTTTGTATTCGAAGTTTGAATTGCCGTCAAAAACGGCCTCTTATGGTGTTAATCCAAATTTCGAGTGCAAAAACAGATCAAAAAGTGGTGCACAATTATTAAATAAATGGTATAAATATTTGTTTAGCGACTGCCGCTCCGAAATTGTTTAAAATAGATCCGGTTTAGTACTCGTAGCTAACAACTTAAATCGATTGGTGTCGCTAGTGGGGATCCCTTCACCTTAATTATTTATGGTGAAAACTATCATATAAATACCACGATTTTGTAATTTAAATTTGATAGATGAAACTACCCTACTGTCGAAGTTGTTTTGTTTGTAATTTTTCTACACATAGGTATGTTTTACTTTTAGACATAATAACTCACCACACTATCCTGGGACAGCACCCGCTGTTGCTTGATGAGGTGAGGGCCCGCGTTGCCGTTGTCTTCTGCACATTAAATTTAAATCTTTGTAACGTTTTTGCACTGCTATTGTTGGTACACAATAATAATGTCCTCCAAAGAAATATTTCGGTCATGGCGGCCAATCTCAGCGATCAGCCATCGATGGAGGACATATTATAGTGCACAAGTGCTTGCGCAGACACAAGTGCACTCTCTATTCCCGTACCCTCTTATTTCGATGGGACACCGGTGGGACACGACCGAAGATGGATTAGGCGCAGGACGTGCTTTACGGGAGTACAAGACCGGGCTAACATTGAGAATTTCTTAACAGAAAAACTCAAGTACCTACAAATTTTGGCCCGACCCGGGGATCGAACCCGGGACCCCAAGCGCAACCGTCGCTTTAAAGTGCGACCCGCTAATCATTGCGCCACCGAGGCAGAGAGGCTTTTTTTTACACGATATAACAAGTGTGTTGTCACGCGGACAACTTGCTTCATATCTAGGTATTAAAAGTGGTCGCGGCAGAACCGTAGACCGATAAAACACTAAGCTACTATATTAAATGCTTGAGTGAATTTGAATCTGACCGACTTCGACAGTTACCCACAATTATCTATTTATGGGCTATGCTCTGAGTATCTCTGAAGGACCGCATCAGAAATGATGTAATCCGACAGAGAACCAGAGTCACCGACATAGCCCACCGAATTAGCAAACTGAAGTGGCGGCTAATATGACCAGCCGGTCATATTAGCCGCAGAACTGACAGCCGTTGGAGCCGTAAAGTCCTTGAGTGGAGACCGCGACTCGGTAAGCGTAGTGTAGGACGCCCTGCGACAAGATGGGATGATGACATTCGAAGGCTGGCTGGTGTGGGCTGGATGAGAGTGGCCGAAAATCGGGAGCAGTGGCGTGCATTAAGGGAGACCTATGTCCAGCAGTGGACGAGTGTGGATTGCTGATGATGATTATGATGATCTATTTTTTGAACTCGCTTAAAGAGGGTCTGGTTCACATAAGTTATAAATTATGTTAAAATGTTGCGATATCAACGGCACTTGTGACTAATCGTCAGACTGGCAAGTGAATGAAAGTGCCAGAGGCCCAACGGGGGGAAGACGAAGAAGGGAAAGTCAGGGGACTCCCCGACGTTGCTAGTTGATTTTGTAACAAAACAAGTAGGTTTCTTGAATCCGGGACAATAAGGACAAGACCCAAAATTCCGGAACAATCCGGATTTCTCGGCCATTTGGCATCCCTATTAGTTGCGCACTTGTGCTGTGACTTCCCTGGTGTTGCGGGTCCATCAGGTGACCTGCTCGTCTGCCTTATCACATAAAAAGACACGAATTAACTTGTCAAGCATCAAGACACACACCAAGCACTAACCTTTCTGTATGACTGTGGACATGATCACCTCCTTGGGCTCCGCGGGCTTCGCCCTCACCAGTTCAGGGGGCGAGCCCTTCTCACTGGCTCGGTGTAACGGCGATTTTTCCTAACAACACACAGAAGACACATTTGAGAGCGATGGTAACTCAATGGATAATAACGCGCCTTGAAATGAAATGAAATGAAATATTTATTTGCTTGCTAAGTGTTACATACAAATATTAGGTGTTTTTTAGTAAACAGGTACTTATAACTTAGCTACCTTGTTAGGTAATCGCAAATGTGAGGGCAGCTTTATCCTAATAACAATATTAATATAAAAATCTTAAATAAGTAGATACTAAAATAACAATCTAGTTATGACATAGACATTTTTTCTTATATCTAATATACATAGATTTATCTTTTTATTGTGTTAAATATTCATTTATAGTGTAGTAGCATTTTAAAATTAAGTGAGATCTAAGGGTGACCTTCCATGCGGTGGGTTGTGGTTTGATTCCGAGCATCCACCTCTGGATTTTTCAAATCTACATATATGCATATTTCTACCATTAGCTCGGCAGTGAGGGAAAACATCGTGAGGAAACTTGCACGTTTCGGATAGTTACTGAAACGTGTAACCATGATTCAGTTGGTCTGGTTCCCCTGTTGCGAAGGGTTGCGAAGGTCAGACGGCAGTCGCTTCATTGTAATTACCAGAATCCCCAAATCCTGAATCATGGTCCAAGCGTACCCCGGGCTCCAAAGCGAGGGCTTTGGATGCAACCGGGAACTACACGCTAAGATGAAGGATGAAGACAGGTAGGGATTTTATGCTAGAGGCGGACAAACGAGCAAGCGAGACACCTGATGGAAAGTAACGCCGCCCATGAACATCCGCGAAATCAGAGATCGCTAATATGTTGCCGTCCTATTTTAAAAAAGAGTACGCTCTTCTCTTGAAGGTCCCTAAGTCGTAGCCGTCCGGAAATACTCCTGCAGCCAAACCGTTCCACAGAACTGAGGTACGTGGTAGAAAGTTCCGGGAGAAACGCACAGTATTAGACCGCCATCCATCGAGATGATGAGGTTGGAATGACAATCGCTTGCGAGTGGTTCGATGTAAGAATTCGGCTACAGGGAGTAGATCAAACTGTTCCTCAGAGCACTCCCCATGATAGATGCGGTATAGAATGCTGAGGGAAGCTATGTCCCGCCGCAATGCTAGAGGATCAAGTCGACTAGAGAGAGTCAAGTCACCGACAGTTCGAGCAGCCCTACGTTGTACGCGGTCAAACGGAAGAAGTTGGTACTGAGGTGCATCCCCACAAGTGGGGATAGCCGCTGTCCTACGAATTCCCGCTGCGGGAGTTCAATTAAAAGATTAAAATTTAGGATACCTTATCCTCTCTATACATGGGCATGGGGTTCCGCTTGTCACCCTATAAGAAACACCTTGCATGTTGAGTAAGCCACTGAATGTAGTATATACCTGTGAGTCGTCGCTGAGGCCGGTGAACCTCAGACCCTTCTTGAGGCCTGCGATGCCGAAGTCCAGGAGCCCCTCCATCATGCCGGCCGCCTCGTCCTGGGGGCAGAGGGGGGGTGAACGAACTTTCTGAGTATGGGGACCACGGCAAACTAATTATTCAGGTCTTATGCGACGTTCCTGTGGATGTATTGTTGTGATTGAAAAGAGTAGGTAAGTATTGTTAGGGGAATAAAATCGCTTGGTTAGACATCCCTAGGCGCTATGCACATCAGCCACTTGAGCTGTCTAAACCACGGAACTAAGATTTGAGATTCTTTTGTGTCTATGAGCTTAAAGCTCATATTTGAATGTTGATGACGATTTCAGCTCGCTACTCACTGGAAGTATTTGGTGGCGCGAAGTCTATCCACGCGTACTGATATTGTAAAAAATATTTATTGCGAGAAAAACTGTAAGTAAATCTGCATAAGGAAGTATTTGTAAGTAGGAGCATATTTACTCAACGAAACTAGCACCACCAATTGATTTTATTGATTGTAGCGATTATGAGAGATTTAAGAAAATTACATCTTTAAACAAATAAATCATCATTAAGGTGGAAGCTCACGCAATCCTGCTAAACGATTGCTAAGAGATGGCTCTGTTGTCAGTGAATCGAGAAAATAAGTAATTACAACTTCTACAGGACAGTAATTTTAAGTGTAGAGTGATACGCGACATCTACGTAATAACTGCGATTTTTTTATGTATTTCAACAATTAACAACTAAACCATAATCATTATATTGCTGCATCGTTGCTAAATTAATATCAACTTGTGTACGTACGTATCGTCCCCACACACACATACAAAGCTGAAGCATGTTTTTTATCGGATAGCTGTTATTCCTCGCTGGCAATAGATAGCCAGATGGATGGATTTTTTTTGAGACGCATAGCAATTAATAATTTTATACATGACAAGTAACATTTATGTTGATAATTGCTAAAAGTGGTTGATAATTGAAAAAGGTAATTTAAAAATATAAGTATCTCTTAAAATACTGTCAATACTTTTCTTCAATTACCTATTTAAAGATGTACTTCTTTTTAAATCTCTCATAATCGCCACAATCAACATAAATCTATTGGCGCTGGTTTTGTCGATGTAGCACCTAAATGTCCTTTCATGTATTTTAATTACGTTTATAATGTACTTATATGTGTTTAGAAACCTTATAATAAAAAAAATATGTCCCGTGTTTAATCCATGTATCAAACGTAATTTAGATATTGTGTATTGGTACAGTTGAATGTTTCTTAGATTACAAAGTACCAGGATATAAAAAAACACACCATCACCATTTTAGGTAGTTCACAGCAATTTAGGTTTTATAAGCTCGGCTTAAGGTCCAAGTTCGCATGCGCGTACAATGGTGCGAAACCGGTGCATCGATTCATTCCATTTAGCATCGGTGCCAGCTAGGATTGCATAAAGATAATTTACACTTAGAATTTTCAGCGGTAACTCAACTTCATTTCAATAGTTATTGCATTTATACTAAGTATTTTTTGTGCGTCGAGTTAGACTCTGGCCACCTTATTACAAATCGCGATGTGAAGTTATTATCGTACTAAAGCTCATGTCACCCCATTCTAACACGCAATGTCAAATCGGGCTGAAACGAGAGTTCGGGGTAGGAGTTTAGTTAAGGGCCAATGCTCCACCCCCTTATTACAAATCCCGAATAAGGATAGTCCCGTGCCAGCCCCGTTTAACATTGCGTGTTGAAACGGGACGACATAAATTTTAGTACGGTAATAACTTTAGATCACGATTTATAATAAGGTGGATGGGTGGTCTTATTCATAAATGTTTATTAATCCATTGTTAATTAACACAGTGTATTAGAGAAGTATTTATTATTTTGTCGAAAATGTTGTATGATTTTTTTTAATTCAACCGTCAAAACTGCTCTATAAGGGGTTGTCCATTAATCACGTGAGGCTAGAAAGGGGGGGAGGGGTTTGATAAAAATCACGAAAATAACACAAGGGGGAGGGGGGGGGGGTGTAGTTATGATATCACGTGTATTTATTTTTTCGTCAAACGTTTTTCGTATGATTACACTCTTCGTTTATTATTATTTTTATGACAATCAAAAAGAACTTGCAACCTAGTCTAGACATTTTTATCATGGTCCTTAATTTCAGAATAAAATAAAATTATTGTTTATACCTGTATTTAATTACCTATATTTTAAAATTTCAAAAATTCTTTATAGGTACTAAAAATATACGTGATGTTGCGAATGGGGGGGGGGGGGGGGGTGTTAGTCCTAAACCTCACTACGTATCGCCAAGGAGGAGAGGGGGGCTTAAAAAAAATGCTAAAAAGGATCACGTGATTAATGGACGGCCCCTAACATCTATTTAGCTAACAAAGTTTTACTGAACATTTATGAATAAAGCCCATATTCTTAATTATGATCTAAACGGACAGAATGTCAAATTCAATAACATATTGACATTTTGCAACTGTCAGAAGAGATAAAAAATTAGTTGAATTAGACATTGACATCTGTCAGTTTAGTATACTTAATCGCTCCAAGCAACGTAGGCTTCTTCTCAACTCCAGAGTTAAGACTTCAGTGTGTAGCTAAGAGCAAGCCTAATATCCATTAAACAAAATAATTAAACCAAGTTTTCAACTAATTATTCGGAACAACGTTATTTTTACTATTTTATATTCTTAGTAACAGAATAATAGTCAGTTAACTTAAGGTGACGGGTAGGGCACACTAGCGACGCCAATCGATTATCATTTTTAGCTACTAAACCGGATCTATTTTAAACAATTTCGGGGTTACAACCAAAAGTGCCGCCAAAAGTGGCCGCTTTTGGCGTGAATCAATTTTTCGCGCACGCGTTGGACCCAACATTTTTGCATGGTTATTTAATAAATAGTATAAGTGTTTGCCGAGAAGTTGTAACCCCGAAATTGTTTAAAATAGATCCGGTTTAGTATCTAATAATTAAAATCGATTGGCGTCGCTATTGTGCCCTACCCGTCACCTTAACTGAGACCCCTAACACGATGTTGAAGATACGAGTAGTAAAATTGACCTAAAGAGGATCCAATTAACCAGCCGTTCAACATCGTGTTTATGTTGATATCCCATAACTTTAAGGTAGTGTACTGCAAAAAAATGTTTTCACTTTAATACCTTGTCACAATATTACACTTACCTTCCGTGTAAGAAAGTAGATGGTCGGTTAGCGAGCTATTATGAAAAGGTAGTATCTGTAAACATTTTTGCAGACGAGTGTACTTCAATAAGAACATTTATCTAAGACAATTCATAAGAAAAATAGGGTGAAATGTTTAAAAATCGCATTTATGTACAATTGTATCAATCAGCTGATCAAGTTTGTGTAAGAAGGCATTTTTTTAAATGCCTTCTCATGTATAACCCTGAGTCTTAAGGCGACGGGTAGCCCTAACTAGCGACACCAATCGATTTAAATTGTTACCTTCTAAGCTTCTCAACCGGATCTATTTTAAACAATTCCGGAGCGGGAGTCTCTAAGCAAACATTTATACTATTTATTTAATTATTTAGCACTACTTTTTGATCTGTTTTTTGCACTTGAAATTTGGATTAACACCATAAGTGGCCGTTTTTGGAGGTATTTCAAATTTCGAGTACAAAAGCAGACCCAAAAGGTAAGTATAAGTATTAAATAAATAGTATAAGTATTTTCCGAGAAGCTGCAGCTTCGAAATTGTTAAAAAGATATCCGGTTTAGTTGCTAAAAATTTAAATCAATTGGCGTCGCTAGTGTGCCCTACCCGTCACCTTAAAAATATTCCTTTTAAAGTATTCGCCTGCTATGAAATGTAAAAACCTCAACACTTAAAGCTTAACAATAAGGTTCATATTTGAATTAGGTTGTATACTTATCAGTGCACTGATAAGTATACGTGAAGTTACACTTTAAAGTTATGGGATAAAGAAACACAGTGTACAGACGTGGACATACTGCCTAAACAGTCACCATAGATCATCCAAGGTGTACTACCATGCACATTGAGGGGAGAACACCGCGGCATGCAAACACCACAACTAGTCATGCTATCCAGAGGACAAACGATCGGATCCTCATCAGATGGCATTTCTGCCATCGTTCTCATTACCAGATTTCAGCAATAAGTACATACTTTTTTATGGCCAAATACCACATAAAACATCATTGATGTGGGCCATGGCGTGTGAAAAATTCGTTAGATGGCGTACTATGAAACTACAAGGGGTTTTTTTTATAATATGGCTCTGCTCGAAGATATATTGCCAATGTCAAGTAGCGTATTGATAGAAGTGAGTAGTCACAGTGTCACAGTCACTCAATAAAACACCGGCGTATTACGTTTTATCGAACTACGGATTCTACCGATACCACTAAACCTAATCGCGGGTTTTAAGACTCTATTAGGTCCAAGCAAGTTGTCACGTGACAACTCAATCGACACACACAATATCAGTGTAAAAACGATACAATTCAACGATTCATAATATTAGAATCACTTCGCGGCCGGTACTTCACTGCACAAATAAACACCAAATTTGTTCACTATACTCCTTAGTTTCGCTTTAGCATGACATGGGTGACAGATGTCAAAATCTATACATTTTTCACGTTTAGTCTCTTTCTAACGTGTGACTTACGTATAACTCTGTCCTGCTGTCACCGATATCATGATAAAGTGAAAGGACTATAAAAACCACTAGTAACTAATTTAAAACCTTTGAATTGCATCAGCCACGCGGAGTGTTTTAGTCCTACCGCCAGAATCTACAAGGGATTGGTTATTATTAAACGAAAATATGTAAATATCAAGTTGACGAACGAAACAACCAATAGTTTTTTAGATTTTCGCGTTGCATTATAACTATAATGTATCAATATCAAGTTGACGAAAGAAACAACCAATGCTGTTGAAGTTGGACCTCAGCCCAACAGTACGCCATCTAGGGGAATTATACATGCGCTTGCGCCCATTCTTGAATATTCGTGTGTTTTTGACTCGACAGTTATTTTCCAAGCTGAAATCTAATAATTCGAAGAAAGTAAAGAAATATGTAGAAAATAAGAAGAAATATGTAAAGAAGAATGTTCTTACAAAATAAGAGAAAAGATATTATACCAAATGAAAATAATTGTGATTCATTTAAAGAAAAAATTTTTTGCTTTACTTATGTACCAAAAACATTGGTATAATCTCCGTATTATCAGTGGAAGTTAACCTTTTTTTTTATTGATAGATGGCGCTGGATGTGGATTGCTTGTTTTATCTTTCCGAAATCCGAAAGTATCTGTATTTTTATATATCATTTGAAGGTTAAAAACCACTGGTATAGGAATGAGAATGGAAAATAATAAAAGAACATGGACTCGTACATTTCGTCTCAGTGTACAATGTCCATAACTTTAAGCTATAACAAAATTTAAGAGATTTAATAGTTAATAGTACATTTTATTTGGCATGTACAGTATCCCTATTATTTCCCACTCCTAGGGTCTTATCTCATGTAAGATAACTATGGCTATTGAGTGATTGAATAATTGCCAAATAGCCATATCCTCGCGCAGCCAAAGAAAAATCCAATATGGCTGTGGACATTCTGATATAATCAAAACGTTGGATAGGCTAGAACTTGACAATTACATTGAACGTGATGTGCGTTTACAGCGTGTCCCAAAATTTAAGGATAAGGCAGCGCCGTCGGGTAGACTACTTAAGGAAAATTAATAAAAACAATATTTATAATTACAAAATAAATTATGAAATTCTTAAAAAATTACACCCTTTACGATATTTTAAATTACCGAAATTTTATAAATTGTGCTATAATATATGTTAGGGATTCTTTTCTGTATCGGTAACCTGAGTAGTACAGTTATCAATAACACAATCCGTAAAACCCTCATTTGCTTGCAATTTTTACACAAGAAATAATCACACTATTTTGAGAGTTTGATATAAGGGAATTGTTGTGGTTGCCAAACATGACAATAACAAATTCGTTTAAAATAAAAAATGCGTTAAAAATAACATATTGGTTGAAAATTAAAAATAGGTTAAAAATAAGCCAATTTGTTCAAAAATTACTCTTAACTTTCGTTCTAACTGTTATAATAGTAATTTTATTTTAACATGTTAATTTAATGGTTATAACTTTTAACGCCCGCCACTAGTCATCATGACCATGTTCATCCTACGACGCCCGCTTATTCTTTAATTTTTGGTACACTCTGTACGGATCTCAATAAGATACGACCCAATCCCGAATACTCAAACGGTTTACTTTGAGAGTTGCTCAAACATCTTGTTGTCTCTGTCATAAAAAAATTAAATACCTTATGAAAATAAATGCACTCCGACACACAGCTAGCTGACCATGGCGACCAGATTTAATTTAGAAAAGTTCGTTTCTTAAATCGACCCGACCGGAAATCGAACTCGGGACCTTTAGCGCTTGGGCACAAAACCGTACCGAAAAAACTGATGCTGTTAAGATTTTTGCGGAGGTCAGTTCGAATTCAGTTTAAGACCAGCTTCGCCGTTACTCGGACATCTCGCTATCTCTGTCGCGCCACCCTTACGTGCGAGTAGAAACAGAAAGATGGCCGTTTGAAATTAGTATGAAAGTTGTGTGCATTCGCAAATACCAAAAATGATGAATAAAACTTGATTGTATTTGGATTTTTTTAAAACATTGTGTAACTAGGCAATACAAGCTGTGTCTCTGTCATATTTACCTAATGATTAATTTCGTTTCTAATATTAAACAAATAGGCAGAAAATAGGTCGTTAACGTCGAAAAATTTGCGAAATGTAATCGAATTTATAAGTAAGTAAATATTTATAAGATAATGTAAAACAGACATAAATAAATACTTCCTTAATCCGAATAACAGAAATGAAAAGTCGAGATATCCTCAAATTGCAAATTATTTTGGTATTACGTTTGTATGGGAAATATATTATTGTTCGCCGGCCCCTTGTGGGACCTCAGTCCAACAGTACTCCATCTAGCGGGTTTCCACACTCGATAGCCCCCTGGGGTTACTTCAAAAGAAAAGAAGAGAGCTGATAGTACGTGCAGAAGTCTAACATACACCAGAGCATTGGTTGCGGGGCACATGTAGGGGAACAGGGGGGACCTGTAGGTCGCCTATCTTAGTCTTGGCCTGGTGCACCGTGCTCTGCAAGTCCTTGAGCAGCTCCGCCGGCTTCGGGCTGTGCTCCTTGTTGACGGGACTATGCTCCTTGCACACGGGGCTTAGTTCCTTGCACACGGGGCTCTGTTCCTTGCATACGGGACTCTGTTCTTTGCACACGGGGCTGTGGTCCTTGCGCACGGGGCTCGGAGGCGTCGGGAAGGGCTCGCCCTCCAATACCTCGATAGTATCTGCTTCTCCTGCAGGACATATAAATGTCAAGTGTACATTTAACCGTACGGAGGGCCACGCTTCTTAATGAATGGACCAGCGTGATACCACAGCCTGACAGAAAAGCCTTACCATGGTGAGTGTTACAAAGGATTGTTTCAATTAATAACGCCGTAAACTAGGATTCCACACGTATCATCTGGATGGGTGGAGGTCCACCACCGCGCGCTTTACACGTAATTTATTGCCACGCACCTCCTCATTGTGGAATCAACTTCCAGCAGCGGTATTTCCGAACCGGTACGACATTGCGATCTTCAAGAAACGAGCCTATACCTTCCTAAAAGGCCGGCAACGTATCTCTACTCTTTCTGGTGTGACTGATGTTCATGGGCGGTGTTGATCACTTACCATCAGGTGATTCACTTGCTCATTTGCATCCCTTTCTCATAAAAAAAACCGGCGTGCAGCAGCGTTTGCGCTGTGAGAGCCTGTGAGTGAGTGACAGCTAATAAACATTGTTGTAAAAAGTTATATCTGAAAAACAAATATGTAAAACACCCTTCCCTCTTCTATATATTGTTCTTGGCCTGAAGGTTGTCAGGTAGAGAGCGCTCCCAACCCTAAGACCTAAGATCCTAACATCACTATGATTAACTATTCGCATGTTTTAAAAATAAGGACATACCTAAGTACGATCATTTTTCTGTTACACCTACTTTAAGTAACCACCCTGTTTATAGAGAATAAATGATTTGATGATAAACTGTTCACTGAATATCGTTTTTAAGTGTTTGTTTGTTGTGAAATAAAGAGTATCTATCTATGTCATGCATCACTTACCGAACCACAGTGGCTGGGGAGACTTGCTCCGCGGCGGGTTGGGGCTCCCGTCGGCCTCCGCGTCCTGCCCCCACAGCCGGCTCAGCGTGATCTCCCCGTCGAGGCTCGCCAGTAGATCCTGCCCAAGGCTGATGCACTGCAGGTCCAGATCTGTCTCCCAGGTCTTTACACTGCCTGCAAATGACATTCTATTTTTACGAGTTTACGACCATGATAACCACTGCAAGCGGAAATAAAGCTTTTATCTAATGGATAAGATCTATATTTCGTTGAGCTTTTTCGAAAGTATGTAGAATGTAATGGAAGGTTCCAGCTCAATCTAGATTAGGTACTGTAAAAATCTCCCGATTTCACAGTCGCAATATACGCGCGGATGTTCTAGAAGCTATTGTTGTTTTATTTTTAACGTTTAACCAGGCTATGGTTCATACGAGACCACCAGATTTTGAACTTTGTGCAGTTGAGATAAGGTTGAAAACCAATGAAATAAATGATGTATATTTGCCTGTTAAAGGGTTAATTACACCTCTTTTCTCTTACTCTAACAATCTAATGCCTTTTCTATATGTGGTACAAATGTACTATGATCCAGGATTTGACCAGTCTGGTAGACATATTAGAGAGAGAAATAAAAATTACAAAAAAGATTGTGAAAAAGCACATATAAAACAGGTTTTACATACCCTCAATAATCCGGTCATATATTTTAACCTCATTCCTGCCCTGCCTGCCTCGTCTCTGCCGCAGCACAGGTGAGGTCCTAATGTCCACTGGCTCCGTGGTTGTCACCGGCACCTCCTCTAAGATTTGCACCTGCTCACTTGGCTCCACCATCACATTCGATTCCTCCTGGAACTCCTCATTTATGGCCCTTTGTAAAATCGGGGCTGTTGTTTTCGTAATGAATGTAGATAATGCTGATTCTACAGTTGGATGTTCTACACTTGGCTCCGTAATTATCTCTTCCTGCACATCTTCTTTCCACTCTTCTTGAGCCTTCGTAACATCCTCTTCAGGTTCATTAACATTTTCCTCTTTGCCTTCCAAGAGCGTAAGTAACTTTTCATTTAACCATGCAGGATCAGCTAATGTGTTTTCAATGAAGCTATCCAATTTCTTTGATAGTATACGAACAAGCAGTTCCGAGTGTGGAGTGTCCCATAGTTCCCAAGGCACAAGTTCCTTCATTATTAACCTCAAAATGTTGGTGCAATGATCAGCTGATTGCAGCTTCTTGTCGGGATCAGATATTGGGTGTGAGGTCTTGTAAAGTGACTCGACAGTGCTGGTAGGAGATTTTTCGTGCCGTTTTAGAGCTTTGCGGTACTCTTTCAAATGGATGATGAGGATGGAACACATGTCTACAAAAACCTCTTTTGGTTCTATTTTGTTGCAAATCTAAAATATCAAGTTTTGTTTTATTACTTCTAATTGAAAATACAAAATTTTCAATATGAAACAGGATAAAGTCCCTTTTATAAATTAGAATATGAATATATTTATTTGCATAAAATATGGCTAAATACATCAGGTGTTCAGTCTTTAATGAGCGATGGTAGATCAGTGGCTTCTGTTCGAAAAGGTTAGCACGCCCCATTGTGCCTATTCTCTTGCGATCAACATAAATAAATAAATGATTTATTGTTCTCTTCACAATTTGGCAATTAAAATATGGTAGTTACAATAGGTAGAACTTATAAAATAAATTCAGTGAAGGACTGGTGGCGGAATAGGTTTTTTGAAAAAAAACCTGTGCTGCAGGTCGCCAGGCCCCTCCCTCGGTTAGTATATAATAGTGATGACTAACAGTGTTGTTGTGTGATAAATTGATAAATGTCATCAGTACGATTCATATAAGCTTACTTGAAAAATCTTGCCAATCATCTGATCCAGCATTTGTTTGCAGGCGAACGGAAAGCCGATTTCCTGAGAAATGTATGGCATATACCATGACGACACAAGCTTACGTTCCAGCACGGTGGTGATCACACTCAACTCATTTGTGTCATACTCCTGCAACAATCAGTTGTAATATTATTATGAAAAAAACTATAAAATTACATTATGAGCCTTATTTTAAAAGCTACATGTTAGAGTATACCAAAAAGGTCTATAACGTTCCGCAGAGGGCTGCTGGCTGGCATGGTTTATTAATTGTGTCAAGTGCGTATGAAAAAGAATGTCACTCTTTATTGTATTTATCTCATGTCAAAATGTGTTTTTATAATAATAATTTATTGTACCTAATCCTTTTTTGTTTATTATATTGTGTTTATGGTTTGCCTATCGTTTTTATTAAGTAGACTGGGGTTAGAGGTAACAGCTACACTACATATAACTAACTAACGGTTGGCGCAGCGACCTATAGTGAGTCTTGGCCTCCGATAATAAGAGCCTCCATTTTGGTTGATCCTGCGCCACCTCTGAGCCAGTCATCTGCTGAGATTCCGCGCCTTTTTCGACCTCATCCTTCCAGCGATATCTCGGTCGGCCGACTGGCCTTTTGCCATTAGGACGTCGCTGATAAGCTTGCTTTACCGCACGATCATCTCCCATTTTTTCTAGGTAGCCGAGCCAGCGTCGATGCGCTTTAGTCTCGCCAATGATGTTGGGCTCGCCCACCTGGTCTTCCAGTTCCCTGTTCTTTAGCCTCCTCCAGGCGCCATCCGGAGTCTGTATAGGTCCCAGAATCTTCCTCCAGATCTTTCGTTCTGCCACAAGTAGTTTAGTCTCTTCTTTGCGGGTCAATGTCCAAGCATCACAGCCGTAGAAGGATCCAAAATGCCCTCTGTTGTAGTGCAGCTTTACACAGGGTTCTGGTGTCCAAACTTCTTAGCAAACACAAAAAAATCCGTATCTACAAGATAGTAATACGTCCAATCTTGTTGTACACTACATATATTCATTCTTAATACTTTTTCTGTTATTTGCATTCTAGAACACTTTTCACCATCAGAAAAACTGCCTAGAGAAAATTAAATTGAGTTTTTATTTTTTATTAGGTCCATTGATTCCTCTTATAAAAATTTCAATTTTGTGCATGTACCTACATTTTCGAAGTAATTTCCTAGATACACTAATGAAATAAATAATGAGTCTTTAACATTGTAACACTTTGAAAATATTTTTTTGGAAATTATGGTTTTGCATGGGTTTCGCAATAAAGCATAGAATTAAATTAGCTATGACTCATTCAATTTAATGCATAATAAATCCTCATTAAAGTTGTACCTACCTTGCACTCTCGCTTTACCCTCTTGCGGGTCTGAGGGAGAACCCTAGTCAGAAACGCAAGCTGTGGGTATTCCCTCACCAGCGCGTCCACGTCGTACCTGACGGGCTTGTTCAGGTGCAGCAGCCACTGCAGGAACTTGAAACTAAGCGACACAGAGATCACGAACACCACTAAAATATATATTGGAAACCAAATTCCGGTTATTGGCGAAATGTTCGTCACATAGTTCAGTAACACACATATCAGAGTGCCGCTACAGGATACTATAGTTAGCGACTCAAGAATATTCCGCTTTAACAACATTTTGACTAAATTTCCCCTTATTTATTTTGAAAACATGATCACAGTACACTTATTGATTTTCTGTATTTCGCATTTCGCACCCAATCAACTCAAATGCAAACCACTGACATTGACAAACAGCTGATTGTTGAAATAAAGGCCGCGTTCCGAGATACGCTCCAATACGCTCTGAGCCATAGAGTATAGTAGTGGGCGTTATAAAAAATAGATAGTTGTACAACTATCTACCTGAATAACGATCACTCGTTGTCCAACGGAAAATAACTATCTATTTTCCACAACGCTCTAAATTCACTCTTATATCAACGGTACAAGACAGCTTTTGTTTGGTTATGGTTATTAGCTTCTTTTCGTTTCGTTGCGACACGTTGCGATATGTTGCCGAGCCTTTTATCAAGAACGCTTTACATTACCCGTCTTGACTATGATTCTTTTAAGCACATCTAGTTGAACGGTTATTGTAAAGCGTTTTAATTAGACAGTTCTTATTTTATGCGAATCGGCTCCTCACTTTGCGTTCGCAGCTCCGCATTCGCGGCTTAGCGCGCAATTAGCGGACAAACTGTGGAGCGGGCTTTTGATGTTTCAAAAGTGATATGGTGGTGAGATGGTCAAAACAAACACCTGGCGTCTAGGAATGGACAACATTTCATATTTTTAACATGTCCATATTGTTTTTTTATATGAAAGTAGACATAAAACGAACAGACCCATATTTTTTCTTTTTTCAAAATTTGTCCATTTTCATGCATAAAATAATTATTGAAATTCTTTTTATTCTAAATAGACGTAAGCGCCAAATGACGTCATCGGACGGCTGAATACAGCGATATTCCTTTGCTTATCATTGTTTTAATAAAAAAAAGGTACTACTGTCAAAGGTAAATAATACTAGTGTCAACATTGTCAACGTCATTCATACATTCAACTTTGACAAGTTGTCTTTTTTTTTTGACAGTTACATGTCATGGGTTTGGCATTTCGTAAATTTAAAACTATAATGTGCTAAGCAAAGAAATATTTTACATTCTGCCGTCCGATGACGTCATCTTACGTTTTTTAGTTTTTAATTTTTTTCTCAGTAAATAAGCAATATAAAAAATGAATAAATATATATTCGAGCAGCGGAAAAGTAAACAAAGAATTGGTATTTTTTGTTTCAGAGCTTAGCAATTTTGAAATGTTGTCCATTCTGTTTAAAGTGTATCTAGATGATTCAATGAAAAAAAAACTGTTAATATTTTTTTTTGTTAAATTACGTCGAATTTGTCAGACTTAACCTCAAATCTTCAAACTGTAATATACTATTTATATATTTATGCTAGTTATAATCCGATCACGGTTATTTGGCACGTGTCAGATCTAATGCTATTTTGACAAAAAAATTGCTCTACAGTGCCACTGAATGTCACTGAAGTGCCTTCTGAACAAGGTCATCGTGGTCGCAAAAGACGTGCGACTTGTACGAATTGCAGTGAATTATTGATACTGTTTGACGTCGTTGTGAAAATAGATAGTTGTCGAAAATAGATAGTTATTACAACGTTATTCACCAACGAATAACGTTTTCGTTTCGTGATTTAATAACGATAACGACACATAATAACTTAACTTAATCATAATCGCTGTTTTACTGTAAATAATAGTCTTACTGTAAATAATAGTCATACTAATTGATATTAGTATGACTATTATTCATACTAATTGATTGTCTTACTGTAAATAATAGTCATACTAAGTTCAGTAGTAAAAATAAAATTAAGAAATATATTAAAATAAATAAATACATTAAGAAAACAAATAAATTAATTAAAAGAAAAAAATGTTTTAACCAAAACATACTTTTAAGAAAGGAACGGATAGATTTAATTGATAGTTTAGAATTATATAGTATAAAATTAAAAGAAAGTAGGCTTAGGTATGAGACTGATGTTCGAGAACTGCAGACTCAGCTCGAGCGTCTGGAGAGGTCATTAGAAGTAATGACTGGAAATTATACCTCTGCCCAGCGACAGATACATGAACACATCCTTGCTGCAAACAGGTACATGGCCCAGTGCAGCTGCAATCTGGGTGCGGCAGACGAGCCCCAGGTTCCTTCTGTAAGTAGCGGCACAGAGGAAGGTAAGTGCAGCCAGGGTGGCAGCCCAGCTGCCCAGTACCAAGTGCCAGATATGTCAAATATCCTGTTAGACACAAATAGGGATGTACCGAACTGTACTATGCCTACTATGACTATGACTACTACTAGTACTATAAATACAAACAATAATGTACTAGTATTTTCAGATTCAATTGGAGTTGGCTATGGTCCCCTTTTGCACAAGCAACTCAATTGTAAAATAATTAATTATTGTATGCCAAATGCATCTCTTACCCAATTCATAGATAGGGTGGTAAATTGTAATTATGATAAAGATTCAATTATCATATTAATGCTGGGGAACGGATTAAATTCAAATAAAAAGGACATCATTAAAGGGTTCTCCCGTTTAAAAGGGATTGCTGTAAAAAAAATAGTTGTTTGTGCCTTCCCATTTTCTAGGCACTACTTATCAGAACAAAATAACAGTATTCACATATTGAATACTACATTATATAATTTAGTTACTTGTCATAGCGACAACTTTGTGTTTTTTGACACAAATAAATTTATTAATTATAAGTTGATAGTGACTGGCAAAAAGTTTTATTTGCCTTATAATGTAAAGAAAGAACTAGCTACTTTGTTAGCATTTAATATAAATAATATATATAGGCAGACTTTGGAAATTATTCCAAACAATTTAAATTTAAGTTTAAGACAATAGAGGACGCCTCTAGCAATTTATTGACCAGGGAAGATAATTTAAAACTTATTCACCAAAATATACAGGGACTTCCTGGTAAAGAACTAGAACTAGAATTATTTTTAGAAGAAATAAATGTTGATATACTATGTCTCACCGAACATTGGTTAAATCAACATCAATTAATTGTTACTATTAATAATTATAAAATTATCAGTTCGTTCACGAGAGGCTCTGCAATAAGAGGAGGGTCACTCATTTTGTTAAAAAGTACTCTTAAATGTAAACAACGTAAAGATATTGAGTCACTATCTATAGAACGAACTATTGAAATTTCGTGTGCAGAGCTGGAGCAGCATATCATTGTCTGCGTTTATAGACCCCCTTCTGCAAATTACGACTCATTTGAGACTAGCATGGAAGAAGTCCTGAGAAAAGTATGTGCAACTAGTAAACAAGTTATCGTGTGCGGTGACTTTAATATTAACATCCTGGAGAATTCGCAGAACTCAATTAGGTTTCTGAATCTTTTTAAGTGTTTCAATCTGGTGCACCTCTTCAACGAACCTACGAGAATCACCCCCACTTCAGCTACATGCCTGGACAACATATTCTGTGATTGTATTGTAGGGGAGAAATCTATAATAAATTTCATAAACTCTGATCACAGTGGTCAGCTGGCTGTTATCGACTGTCATCGAAATGATCCGTCTACAAGTATTACATGTAGGCCTATTACAAAAAGACGTATAGATAAATTCAAAGATA
This sequence comes from Marasmia exigua, assembly GCA_019059595.1. Taxonomy (NCBI): domain Eukaryota; kingdom Metazoa; phylum Arthropoda; class Insecta; order Lepidoptera; family Crambidae; genus Marasmia; species Marasmia exigua. The sequence goes on from CM032481.1 coordinate 19,562,749, forward strand.
ATATTTATAATAAGGTATCCTTAATGCCTGGTAATAAAAATAGTGTCGACCAGTTGTATGAAAGCCTTTTCGAAATTGTTGAAAAGGAATTTAATGATATTTTTACAAAAAAGACCATTAAATTAAACAGTTCTAAAAATAAATTTAGTGACTGGGCCACTACAGGGATTCACATAAGCAGGAGAAAATTGTTTGAATTATATGATATTAAAGCTAATTCACGTGATCCTGCGATAGTTGAATATGTTAGAAATTATTCTAAGTGCTTCAAGAAAGTATGTGCAGTTGCTAAATCTAACTACATTAAAAACAAAATAAGTAAAGCAACTAACAAAAGTAAAATCACGTGGAACATCATCAACAAAGATACTTGTAAAAATAAAACACAACAACACAAGTTCTCTCTAAAAATCAATGGCAAATGTCTTGACTCTGATACTGAAGTGGCAAATGCATTTGAGTCATTCTTCACTAATATACCAGTGGCAACAACAAGTACATTAAATTCAAGTTCGTATCTTGCTATCTCATTACTTAAAGCAAATGTTGCCGAGTGTCAAACGCCTTTCAAATTTAACCATGTAACCTCCGAGATAATAGTTAAAACTTTCAAAGATCTGAATATGAAAAAAACTGAAGATCTTTGGGGAATATCAGTAGACATTTTAAGAAATATAATACTAGTTATTGCACCCCATTTGGCAACGATATTCAACAGATGTATTGATGAGGGTCAGTTTCCTAGCTTAATGAAGTACAGCAAAATCATACCGTTATTTAAATCAGGTGAAAAAAGTGACCCTTCTAACTTTAGGCCTATTTCTATATTACCAGCACTGAGTAAAATTTTTGAAAAAGTCATATTCGTTCAGTTGCTGTCTCATTTTAAAGTTAACGACTTACTTCATAGTAAACAATTTGGGTTTACCAAGGGTAAGTCAACCACTGACGCAGGAGTTGCACTTATTAAGTATATTTTTGATGCATGGGAAAACAAACAGGATGCAATTGGTGTTTTCTGTGACCTCTCGAAGGCGTTTGATTGCGTTGAGCATCAAACATTGTTGTTGAAGTTAGCTCACTATGGTGTTCTAAATAATGCATTAAGTTTGATAAATTCTTACTTATCAGATAGACTTCAGAAAGTCAGTGTCAATGGAACTGACTCTTCAGGCGCCCCTCTATTAATGGGAGTGCCCCAAGGATCAATATTGGGACCTCTGCTCTTCCTAATATACATAAATGACCTCCCTTACTTTGCACAAGATCTTTGTGAAGTAGTGTTATTTGCTGATGATACCTCGTTGATTTTTAACGTTGACCGTCGAAAAGATACGTTTGACGACGTAAATGACACCCTCTCACAAGTGCTACATTGGTTTACAACTAACAACTTGCTTTTAAATGCCAAGAAAACCAAATGTGTAAAATTCACTATGCCCAATGTAAAGCAGGTCAACACTAACGTCGTTATGAATAATGAACACATTGAAGTTATTAATTCGACAATTTTCTTAGGTATTACACTGGATGCCAAACTTCAATGGAATCCACACTTGGCAGCCTTGGCGGGAAGACTTAGTTCCGCCGCATATGCGGTTAAGAAGATCAGACATCTGACTGATATTGAAACCGCGAGACTGGTTTATTTTAGTTATTTTCATAGTATAATGTCATATGGTCTTTTGTTGTGGGGGTCGGCGGCTGAGATACAGACTATTTTTGTATTGCAGAAGAGGGCCATCCGCTCCATATACAACCTTAGGCCTCGCGATTCGCTGAAAGAACTGTTTAAGAATATCGACATTTTAACTGTAACTTCCCAATACATTTTGGACTGTATTTTGTACGTGCGTAAGAACATTGATATTTTTTCTAAAAAATCTGATTGTCATGGTTTTAACACTAGAAATAAACACAAGCTCGCGATTCCAAATCTGAAGCTCCAAAAGATTAATAGTTCATTTGTTGGACAAAGTATTAAAATGTACAATAAGTTGCCACAAAATGTAATTGAGTTACCAACGCATAAATTTAAATCCCACGTGAAAACCTGTTTAATGAGTAAAGGATACTATAAAATTGTAGATTACTTAAATGATAAGGATGCGTGGACATAATGACCTCCGTGCCTGCACACATGTAGTAATTTTATAAATATTTACTGAAATCACTATTATTATATAATTAATCAATTTTAATAAATTAGGCTTAGCAGCATTTATTATTGTATACAAATTGATTAGTATTGATTAATCAAACAATTGACAAGATGCTAACCACCTACTATTGTACACCTCGTCCTGCAATTTATTAGTATTGGATTAAGTACTCTGTGACCTATGAGGGGAACCTAAGTAGTCATGCTCACTCAAATGTCTCTGAGGTGGTGGCGTTATGTGGCGGGTCATTACATTCCCTCTAATATGGTTGAGTGAAATGATGGCTGACACATACGTCATACTTGTGAACAGGTGCCACCTTTGGGGACTGGTCCTCTTCGGTTTACCTCATATTTAGCTTTTAATTTGCTTCATTCTATTTTGTGTTGCATTAGACTGTATGACTTGGTATGAGGAAAAAAAACCATTGTAAAAAAGTTGGCGATTAAAAAGAGTAACTGGCGAGTTTCTTGCCGGATCTTCTCGACCAGAAACAACTTTCCGAGCCGGTGGTAGAATCGCATTATGTTTATTTATTTCTTTAGTATATTTTATGTATCAACATATATATGTATTAACATGTAAATTATTACATAAGTACTTATAAATAGTTTTAAATCATTCAAATGTATGACGATTTGTAAGTGCTGTGTACAAGCCTATGCAAATAAAGAATTATTTGATTGATTGATTGATTGATTGTTAGCGCGCCAACAAATCGTTCCGAATTGAAATATCGCTATCAACGCTCTAAGCACAAAAACTAAATCGGAACCGGCTTGGCGTTGTGAGTGCTTCGCTCAGAGCGTATCTCGGAACGCGGCCTGAATGTCATGTAAAGATGCATACATAAATAATTATTTCGATTCATAACCGTATAACACCAATCTCCATTATTCATCTTTCGATCATTCTGTCCCTATTCAAAGGCCATTCCAGACAGGCATTCCATGTCTTTTTTTTTTTTTTGGCTGCTATTGTGTTTGCTTATGCCAAACACATTTATTTAACTCTGCCAATGTCGAGTGATTAACGAGACACGTTTCAAAAGAAAAATTGACCGGTATAGATGAGATTAAATTCTTCAGGATATTATTTTAATTTGAGTTCTTACACCACCTAAAACAAAAAAATACAACAAAAACGTATAAACAAACACATAGACGGCACAAAATGTTAAGTGGGAGTTTCTTTCAAAGTCTAATATTATATTTAATAATATATCTACATAAATTCCATGTCTTTTGTTTTGGTAAATATAAACGACACGTGCTTGATAAACTAAAACTCGTCTTCTAAAATACTAAGAAAAATATTCTTATTCTTATTCTAAAAACTGTTATCGAGGTGAATGCATCAATATCAGACACTGACGGCTGACATTTGTCATTTGACGTTTAGTGTGTACGTCATATTCTTTCTTTCACCACTTCTTGAACCATAAAATCTTGTATTTGGGAAAATTTCTTACCAAACTTAACCATGTAGGTATTCATTTTCAAGATACTCATGCATTTAATTCTGTTGCTCTTCTTTTTACTGAAGGTTTATGGTGTTTTTTTTTCGTTTTCAGGTCTAAAGTAACATTCAAGATCACGCTCACTTCAGACCCAAAACTTCCTTTCAAAGTGTAAGTTTACCTCATTTACATTACGCAAAACGCATATAGACTTTGTGAGGTAACTTCAACGTAGAGTTCAAATCATTTTCCTTTAGTATCCGAGAAATTTTGAGTCATGCAGTTTGTTGATTTTTGGCAGATGCTGAGTGATCCTGGCCTCTGCGTTGAAGTTGCGTCGCTTTAGTATGGACTCGGCGGTCGTCCGACAGTTCCTCGACTTTTTCCAAGACTTCCTACACTTGTGCCAGTCAGAAGACTGGCCTAACAATGACACAAGTGAAGCTGAAATTAGAAATGCATTCCTAATTTCCCAGCACATTGAAAAGTGTCTGGACAGGCTGCAAAGAAAAAATATTCTTAACGAATTTCTTTCGAACATCAATAGTAACCATGATCTGCCTAATGTTTTCTTCAGAAGTTGTTTTGCTGACCCATCAAAGTATATTCTGAAGAAAATAATAAATTCCAAAACAAAAATTACTCAAATGGATGTTGGTTTTAAGCAATTTCTCCAAATATACAATGAAGAGAAATTAGAAAACTGTCTGGCAGATCTAATGTTAGAAGCAGCTTCAAAAGAGACATTGCTTAAGAATTTACCACAAGAGATTCCTAAAAACAAAATATTGGAGTTTAAAAGCCAGTTATTTTTGTCAGAAATAAGTAACTGTGAAAACCCAAGAGAACCGTTCATGGTAATGTTCAATGATTGCACTCAAGATACGGTTGAATTAATTCTAGTTAGTTTACTGAATAGCAAGGTTGAATGTATTCAACCTGTAACTACACTTGTTAATCTGTTATTGGATGTGTTGAAGACAAGAAAGTATACACATAAGGAATTTTGGAAATTTCTTTTTAAAACACAAGAAGAATGTTTTCTTCAAGTGTGTTTAAAACATGGTGATTTGTTCAAAGTGATTGTGAAGGCGCTGATGGACTGCGGCATGTTGCTGCGGGAGCAAATGTCCGCTGAATATTTTTACATTGAGCTGTCATACTCTGAGTTAGTGCGGAATGTGCGAACTATCTGTAAAAATGACAACTTAAAGTTGGAGTTTTTTGATTTAGTGGGGACATGTGAATCAGATGTCTCTTTCTGGGAAAATGTCTTATCATGAGTGAAATCTGTACATTTTTTTATATAAATAAATTGTGATAATTTTTAATTGCTTTTAAATAATAAGAAGTCCTAACCAATATTGTATCCATTCTAATCCTACATCCATTATTTACCTTGTTTGTTTTTGATGTGGCTTCAAGCTTATATCTACCTAAGATAGCTTTTGTAGACCACTAATAAGTGAAACTTGGATATATGCTGCCTAGTGTTGGGTTCGATTCCCACTCTGAAAAATAATTTATGTGATGAATAATTTGACTTTTTGAGGGTTTGTCTGGGACAAATATTTTATAACAATAAATAAATGGTCCAGTGGTGCATTTGTTGGAGGCTTTGTCACATATGCCAAAGGTTGTGGTTTTGATTTCCCACCCTGGACAAATATTTGTGTGATGAACTCTTGTGCTTGTTCAGTTCAGTGTCTGGGTGTAATGTATTCAACATTCTTAATTTATTTACGTATTTTCAATTCTTCTGATACCTGATATCTTTAACACAAGTGCCTAAGTTATTTAGCCCAGGATCAGGAATGTTTGAGATGTATGGAATTTATTTAATTATAATATGGGGATGGTTTCAGGCTAAGCGTCCCTGAAGCGACGCCATTTACAGCGGTGCTTAAGTTCGCAGCGGAGGAGTTCCGCGTGGAGCCTGCTACCAGCGCCATCATCACCGACGACGGCATCGGCATTAACCCTCAGCAGACAGCTGGTAACTAAAATATACACTTGCATAAATAACTAATCACATATAAATATATAAGCTAATATCTTGTGTTAGTGCTGTTCTTCTCACTAACAGTTTTCAAATTGCCCAGTCAATGATAAAGGCCCCGGCTTGGTTAAATAACGACAAAGAGTTTTGTTTTTTTTAAAACATTTTGTTTCGACGGAGAATTACGGATAGGGATATAGATGGGGTACATGGTGATAAGCTAAAAACCCCACCTCCAGTTGGGCATGAATGGCACACACCAAATGAAACCAAAAATGGGGTGATGTCCTGTGGGTAACCACCTACCCATATTAGTCCAATGATATTGTAATGGTGGCAGGGAAACAATGGATAATGCTGGCAGGGGATCGAAAGAAGTGGTGTGATGAAGAAGAGGACTATACTCAGCAGTGGGTGGATGGGATATGATGATTATAAATCATTGATTTTGTTCCAGGCAACGTGTTCCTAAAGCATGGGTCGGAGCTGCGGCTGATCCCGCGGGATCGCGTAGGGCACATCCCGACATAGTCGCTAGTTGCGCGAGCATTCCTTAGCTTAAGGCAAATTTTATAAGCTTAATATATTCTATCTTTATGTTTAATTATATGTTTTTGTAAAAATACGTTGTCTTATTTACTGGACCAACTGATTGCCACTTGCAATATACATAGTATCTTCTACTTAGTTTGTGCTTGTAATAAATTAATTTGACAAGTCTCAGTGTTTAGGGGCGGCATAATCGTTAACTGTTTAGTAACCAAATATTATTACCATAGCCAAAAGATAAATGCTGGCTTCTCCTGGGGTGGGGTCATATTATTATCTATATTCACTAATCATGGTCACCTTGGACGCAACCGTGAATTACCCTATAAGATGAGGAGGGGAGGGGTGGTTAGGTAAAATCTAAGCTTAATCAAAATTAGTACTTAAGTGATCTATGAGACTTCTCAATAGAAAATCTCTCTGAGGGATAAGGTAATGTAGAGTGGACCCCCTTTTCCGCACTTAGACTCTCTTTTGGTCCTTGGTGCGTGATGTGAGGGATAAGTTAAAAGAAACATTAAATAATAGTCACAGAAGGTCGGCTCTATCTGACACTGATATCGAAGAAACCGATACGCGCTAAGAATCTCACCGCACCACGCGCCCATTATTATGTCCGTACTAGCTTTCACCCGCGCTTAGCTCGCGTTAGAAAGAGTATGTCACTTTCCATCACTACAACTATCTCCACTCAAAAAATCACGTCCACGTCAAAAGACGCACACACTTTTAACATTTTAAATATTAATTGATAGTTCTCTAATCATCATGATGATGATGATGATGATGAGTTCTCTAATTCGACTTTAGAGAGCAGCCCTATTGTAGTCTATTTTTTTTATAAATTGACCTGATTCCGTAGTTTCTTCTTCTTAATTTGTGCGTACTATAACTTAAGCACTTTTTAACAGTTAGAGATCCACGCTTCGGCATGAATGGGCCGGCTCGACCGGCCTGAAGTAGTGTATGCGCTGTTTCGTTGCGTGAGTGAGAGTACCGGAGGCCCAATCCAGGGGAAGGGGGGTTAAAAGGTAAGCAGCGCACTTTTGACACCACTAGTGTTGCAGGTATCTATGGGCGGCGGTAATCGCGTACCATCAGGTGATCCGTCGGCTCGTATATCATAAAAAAAAAGAAAAAACTTGTGATGGATATCAGACAACAGAGGAATTACAATATATACCCCCATCCCCAAAAACAGCCCTGATTAGTCAGTCAGTGAGTCAGTGGTCATTATATATTATAGATACATATATTACACCCAAACACTGAACGATCACAAGTGTTCATCACACCAATGTTTGTCCTTTGGCGTATGAGGCAGGGTCATCACCAAAAACGCCATCCGGCCACTCAATCAGTCAGTCGGTATCAAATGAAACAATGAAATAACTTTGGTAAAACTTAATATTATTGCTTGTAAACGACAGCTAAGCTTAAAACAAGTGGAACGCAACGAACAGCTAGTCGAGCCGGAAGAGCGGCTCCACCGCGCGCAGGAATGACTTCTCGAACTCCTTCGTGGAGAACCGGTCCACTGACGCTCTGGGAACAAACAAACTTCAATAGTTGGCCGCTCTGTCGCATGCATCACACGCTTAACGCACTCTTGACATTGCATCCAGAACTAGACATATTTACAGATAATGTTAAGTCCTTCTACACTATATATAATCCTTACTAATATTATAAAGGCGAAAGTTTGTTTGGATGGATGTATGGATGGATGTTTGTTCCTCTTTCACGCAAAAACTACTAAACGGATTTTAATGAAACTTTACAGTTATGTAGCTTATAGATCAGAATAACACATAGGCTATAATTTATATTGATACATAAAGACCTTGCTTTTATTCGAATTACACGCAGACGAAGTCGCGGGCAAAAGCTAGTATATAATATTATAAAGAGGAAATATTTGTATTTTTGTATGTTTATAATGAATAAACTTAAAAACTACTGGACCGATTGCAATAATTTTTACACCATTAGAAAGCTGCATTATTACAGAAGTAACATAGGCTATATTTTATCCCGGTACGGGAAGTAGTTCCCTCGGGACGCGGGTGAAACCGCGTGAAACAGCTAGTAGTAAATAAAATTGATATGTGTTTATAAATACAATAAGAGCTATTTATGTATAATTATGTAACTGGGTTAATCCCGTATAATTATATTAAATAAATAAATAAATAAATGTCCGTGAGGCGATTCGCTTCCACATTAATAATGCGGACAGCTAAGGAATGGAATTCCCTGGCGAGGTCTTTTTTTCCTGACCACTATTCTGGACATCTTTAAGGCAAGAGTGAACAGGCATCTTTTAGGCAAACGCGTATCATCCTAGACTGAGACAGCATCGTCGGTTTCCATCAGGTGCGAAACAGTCATGGCGCGACAATGGCAAGTGACGTAAGCATTTTTGAAACATGTACGCAAATTACGAACAATAGTCAATTAAGGTAACGGGTAGGGCAAACTAGCGACGCCAATCGATTTTAATTTTTAGGTACTAAACCGGATCTATTTTAAACAATTTCGGGGTTACAACCTCCCGGCAAACACTTATACTATTTATTAAATAACTATCCACACATGTTGGGTCTGTTTTTGTACGCGAAAAATTGATTAACGCTAAAAGTGGCCGCTTTTGGCGGGAATCTATTTTTCGCGTACGCGTTGGGCCCAACATTTGTGCATTGTTATTTAATAAATAGTATAAGTGTTTGCCGAGAGGTTGTAACCCCCAAATTGTTTAAAATAGATCCGGTTTAGTACCTAAAAAAATTATATCGATTGGCGCCGCTAGTGTGCCCTACCCGTCACCTTAAGTACGGTAAACAGACCTAGGGAGATACACAGAATACCGGCTTCAAGCAGCACTGCTATGTTTCGCTGCGTAAGTGAGGGTACCGGAGGCCCAATCCGGGAAAGGGGGTTTAAAGGTTGGCAGCGCACTTATGACTCCACTGGTGTCGCGGGTGTCCATGGGCGGCGGCAATCGCTTACCAGGTGATCCGTCTGCTCGTTTGCCATCTATCAAATAAAAAAACGATCTGCCTAGCGTGTAGGTAAACGAACTCTTCGATATATTACTATTCATTATGTATGTACTGAAAAGACTTCAAGTGGCAAGAATGGGTAGGGGCACATGCGAGGGGTGGTCTTCATGTGCAGGCCACGTACATGAAATCAAAGCCGTGGCGCCCCCCACAAGGTAGACCGGCGAGCTGGCGACGCTCACGGACTCCTTGGATGCGGGCGGCACTAGACCGATCTGTGTGGAGAACCTTAAGGGACGCCTTTGTCCAGTAGTCGTCTATATCATGAACTGATGATGCTGCACCAACCATGCATCTTCGACGATGCTCTTTTCTTCTCCGGCGACAGCGCGATGACCTCGAGTTTGGCGACACGTCCAGCTGTAATCATCTGTTTGGTGATATGTTGATTCAGCACCGACCTGGCCGCGTCAAGGAGCCTTATCCTCCCATCCGGCGGCAGAGCGATAACCTCGAGCATGGGCGGCAATGGACGGATTTGGGTGGAGAACCTTGGAGAAGACCTATATCCAGTGGTCGTCTATTTGCTGAAATGATAATGATGATGATGCTGCACCGACCCGGCAACGTCGACGACCCTTATCCTCTTGTCCAGCGCCGTGCTTGGGCTTAAAGTACCGCTTGACCTTCCAAAGAATGCTTCACTTTTTTGCTGCAGTATTGGCTATGGACTCAACCGACCTGGCAGCGTCGACGATCCTTATCCTCTCGTCCGGCGACAGCGCGATGACCTCGAGTATGGTCTGCAATGGACAGACCTGTGCGAAGAACCTAGGGGAAGGCTATGTCCAGTGGTCGTCTATTTGCTGAAATGATAATGATGATGATGCTGCACCGACCCGGCAGCGTCGACGATCCTTATCCTCTTGTCCAGCTCCGTGCTTGGGCTTGAAGTACCGCTTGACCTTCCAAAGGATGCTTCACTTTTTTGCTGCAGTTTTGGCTATGAACTCAACCGACCTGGCAGCGTCGACGATCCTTCTCCTCTCGTCGGGCGGCAGCGCGATGACCTCGAGTATGGTCTGCAATGGACAGACCTGTGCGAAGAACCTAGGGGAAGGCCCATGTCCAGTGGTCGTCTATTTGCTGAAATGATGTTGATGCTCCACCGACCTGGCAACGTCAACGATCCTTATCCTCTTGTCCAGCGCCGTGCTTGGGCTTGAAGTACCGCTTGACCTTCCAAAGGATGCTTCACTTTTTTGCTGCAGTATTGGCTATGGACTCAACCGACCTGGCAGCGTCGACGATCCTTATCCTCTCGTTCGGCGACAGCGCGATGACCTCGAGTATGGTCTGCAATGGACAGACCTGTGCGAAGAACCTAGGGGAAGGCCTATGTCCAGTGGTCGTATATTTGCTGAAATGATGATGATGATGCTGCACCGACCCGGCAACGTCAACGATCCTTATCCTCTTGTCCAGCGCCGTGCTTGGGCTTGAAGTACCGCTTAACCTTCCAAAGGATGCTTCACTTTTTTGCTGCAGTTTTGGCTATGGACTCAACCGACCTGGCAGCGTCGACGATCCTTATCCTCTCGTCCGGCGACAGCGCGATGACCTCGAGTATAGTCTGCAATGGACAGACCTGTGCGAAGAACCTAGGAGAAGGCCTATGTCCAGTGGTCGTCTATTTGCTGAAATGATAATGATGATGATGCTGCACCGACCCGGCAACGTCAACGATCCTTATCCTCTTGTCCAGCGCCGTGCTTGGGCTTGAAGTACCGCTTGACCTTCCAAAGGATGCTTCACTTTTTTGCTGCAGTTTTGGCTATGGACTCAACCGACCTGGCAGCGTCGACGATCCTTCTCCTCTCGTCGGGCGGCAGCGCGATGACCTCGAGGATGGCGCGCGCGAACTCGTCGGGCTCGGCGGCCAGGAAGCCCGTGCGCGAGGTCGCCGACGTCTCCACGATGTCGGCCAGCGGCCCGCCCGAGCGGTGCGCGATGGTCACCAGGCCCGCCGCCATGCAGTCCACTACGCCTGCCGAGACGACAAAGTTCCGTATGAAACTCTTTTTTAGGATTCCGTAGGCAAATGGCAAAAAACGGAACCCTTATAGATTCTTCATGTCTGTCTGTCTGTCCGTCTGTCCATAGTATGTCACAGCCACTTTTCTCCGAAACTATTAGAACTATACTATTGAAACTTGGTAAATAGATGTATTTTATTAACCGCATTACGATTTTTACACAAAAATTGGAAAAAGTAAAAAAATTGGGGGGTCTCAATATTTTTTTCATTAAACCTATACGTGTGGGGTATCAATGAAAATATTGGTCTTTAAAAATGATGTTGAGGTTTTTAACTTAATTTTTCCTAAACACAATGCTTTGCGCAAGAGACGCTCCCAAAGTGGTAAATTGTGTCGTCGTCGTCCCCCTTCTATAATAAATGAATTATAAAACTAAAAAAATATATGATATACTAACAACTAACCATAAAAACTAACAACGAAAATTGGTTTGGACTTAGGTCTAGTAAGTACTTTTTTTTTAATACGTTATAAACCGTAAACCGCAATTTACCTTCCATATTATCTTACTTGTTGCTACGGAACATTTCATGGGCGAGTCCGACTCTCACTTGGCCGGTTTTTTTATTCAATATAGGTTTGCTCTTGGCTTCACACTGAACTCTGAAGTTGAGAGGAACCTACTATGGAGCGAGCTTACCTAAAAGTGGCCTATTAACTCTAGCTTTGAAAATATTGGGGTTGTATTCACTGGGAAAAACAGACGCTGGCAGGGCGTTCCACTACTTGGCTGTGAGCATCACGAATGAGGAGGTAAAGCGCTTTGTACGCAATCGAGGAACATTCACCAAGAAGGGATGATATCCCCCAGTTCGCCTGCTCTCTCGATGGTAAAAAGGGGATGGCGGAATGAGTTCATGCATTTCAGCAGCACACTCCCCGAAGCCTGAAAAAAACAGTCAGGCAAGCTATTTTGCATCGATGGGCCAGACTGTGAAGCTTAACTATTACTAGCTCCTCGTCAGCAATAACTCACATTTTAGCAAAGAGCAGACGGTGTCACAAGATGGTAAGCGATTTCCGCCGTCCATGGACACCCAACTACGTTCCTTGTATAGATGCGTCTTCAAGCGCGCTCAGTGTATGTTGAACGGAGATTTTAGTTCCAATCCGTACCAATAGATGACGCTGGATTCATACTGCATCGAAACGCGCGCTTTAAACGGAATGTGCCATTATTTTCGAAAAAAAAAGTCACAAAGTGTGAAAGAGTTCCAACCAGCTCTGACGCAGCTTTTATACGGTAGAGAAAGAACGTCGCCCAGCACGTCAGCTCAGTACAAACGGTACGGTAACGGTCAAGTAAGTCTTTCTATGAAAAGGCAGTCTGATTAGGGTGCATGTCTATGACTGCATCACGCATAGATTTGTGCGTTTCGATTTCCATATAGCCCAGCGGCCACCTATAAGCCTCGATCTGGTCTCGCCTTGTTGTATTAGAACTAATTTTGTTCTATCGAATATAGCACTCTCTATTCCCTTACTAGAGGATCGGGCGCAGTACTTATGCTTAACGTGCTTTCCAAGGCAGAGGTACAAGACCGCCAACTTCCGGACTCCGAGCTAACAAATTTACTTCAACATTTTAAAAAATGTTAGTATAGACAACACAGTTTCTCAGAAAATCTCCATACCATTTCATACTTTGAACTTGGACCGTGGGAGAGCCAGGCTTCGGCATAAATGGGCCGGTTCGACCGGTGAGAAACCACGGCTTCATAGAAAACCGGCGGGAAGCTGCACGGTGCTGTTTCGCTGCGTGTGGGAGGGTACCGGAGGCCCAATCGAGGAGAAAGGGGGCTTAAAGGTTGACAGCGCACTTTTGACTCCATTGGTGTCGCGGGTGTCCATGAGCGGTGGCAATCGCTTACCATCGGGTGATCCGTCTGCTCGTTTGCCACCTATCACATAAAAAATAACTTCAGAACATAAAGTTCGTGAAAAGGGCTATCAAGTGGACGAAAAAGAAGTAGTTCTTATATGTAAATGTCATGCATGCGTGTGCAGCGTCTAAGGGACTGACGTCACATCAAGCCAATGAGCGTTTTCATCGAAATGTCAATTTTAGATTTGCATTTAAACAATTATTTGTGCATATATTAACTTCTGCTCGTCTGCCACATAAAAAAAAACATGGCATGCGTGTCTGCGCGCGACAGCGCCGACAGCTACGTTATAGCTTAAGTTTTTTTTATATAGATTGCTGTTAGTAGGTGCTTTAGCTAGAGATCCATAGTTTAGTTATGTTGTAAAATCACCTCATACATCGTACGATATGTTTGACCAATCGTAGCATTCGTAGCTATCCTTTCACCTTACCTGTTAACCTTGAAGCCCAGCAGTGGGACACTCTGCACAATTGTATTTACGTCTTATGTTTATTAAGCTAAGGTCTAAAATTGTAAATGGTTTGTTGCCTCTGTCCAGTAGTTGCTAATGTCCGCTCTATGGGTCACTTCACATTTATTCTCTGTCGCCTAAGCACTGTCCCTTGTAAATTAAAATAAGTTATACAATATTATAACGGAGTATTTAAAGTTTAAATAAGCTTTTATTTCTCCCTCTGTTCGAGTAGCGAACATGCGCGACCACGAAGCTGACAGACTGCTCGAGCGACAGGTGCATCGCCAGGTCCCGCAGGTACTACTCACTGATGCCGAAGTGCTCGTTCCACATGGCGTGCAGCGCGATGCTGCAGGTCTGGTACAGCTGCAGCAGGCGCGCGTAGGGCGCGTTGACCACGAAGCTGACGGACTCCTCGAGCGACAGGTGCTTCGCCAGATCCCTCAGGTTCTGCACGCGCTCCTCGTCCTCAGCGTTGCGGACAGCGCCGACTAGAACCAGTTTTATCTGGAATTAATTGCGCATGTTAAATTTGAAAAATCCTGCACGCACTGATTTGAACAACGACCACTGTAAAAAGCGCGTTCTGAACCTCTGAGCTACCACAGCTCTTTGTAAGTTAGTACTCTTGAAGCCATGTTGGTCTAGTGGTTTAAGTACCGGGTGTTTCGAATTTGTCAAACATAGCTCGGGTTTGTGATCACAAATCCGCATTTGGCAAGCGTGGTGATTAAGTCTAATCCCATCATAGTAGCGATGACTTGATTTCTATGATGGAGGCCTTTACCCTCCAGTGGGACAGTTATAGGCTAATACTTTTACTCTTGATGCTGAAAGGAGATGGTAACATCTAGGTGCATAACAGGGTGCATGAGAACCGCTCCGACAGCGGCGCTGGGTGCTAAGATGTTACCATGTTATACGGCTCTCAGCGCATTACGCTTCAGACAGCAGAACCTTATCAAAGTCAGGGAGGTATAGCATTACAATAACCTACTTGAAGAGTGGGCTGACCCTCCTCTGATAGCCGCCCCGTGCGACAGAGTCGAGACATCACTCATCTTCGACAAAAAGTATAAGATCCAGCTGACAGAAGGAGAAGATCCTCGAGTTCCTCATAACTCGCTCATGGTCTTCACCGACGGCTCCGAAGAAGGCACAGGTACGGGGCTTTTCTCCGAATACCTGAATATTTTATTTTATATGATAGGCGACAGAGGAGCAGACGGATCACCTTATGGCAAGCGATGCCATCGCCCATGAACACCGACACCAGTGGAGTCACAAGTTCGCTGCCAACCTTTAAACCCCCCTTTCCCTCTTGATTGGGCCTCCGGTACCCTCACTCACGCAGCGAAGGTATCACTCCAGTCGAGAAATTCATGCCAAAGCGTGGCTCTCCCACAGTAACATCAATATCAAAATCGCGATGCCATTAGGAGAACTGTATTTTAAGCAGAATGCATGGGCATCCTCCTAGTGGCAAAAGCGATCACTAAGAGGAAGGTAAAAAACCACAACATCAGAATCCTCTCGGACAGCAAATCAGTACTGCATCTCCTCAATAGTTTCACAATAAGGAGTAGCCTGATAATGGAATGCCACCTTC